>CM033106.1:2629895-3229895 GCA_019321725.1 Paulownia fortunei | reverse complement strand
TTTGTTCTAAATTAGTAGGTTCAACGCAAGGGTTTTTTAATTAAAATATTATATTTTAATAAAATAATTATTAAAATACCGTAAAATAAAAATATATTATATTTTTATGACAAAATATTAGGTTGACTAACGCTTTCCATTTGATTTGATTTTATTTTTACAGTTGAGGTGAAACTGAGGGCGTTGCCTGTAACGCCACGCCAAAACGTTATCCATAACGCTTTGGCAAATTGCCCCAATTTGCGTTACATACCTAGATAACGCTTTGTGTTTATTTTTATTTTTATTTTTTTGTTTATTTTTTTTTTTTAAATTTAAGTAATGTAATTTCATACATATATGTAATTATTAATTAAAATGTGTCATTTGTGTATATATATATATATATAATTTATTTATATTATGTGTATTTAGCATTTTGTGTAATTATACTATTACATACAAAAATATAAAATATTTAAATTTTAAATAAAATTTAATCAATGGTTAAAAAAATTATTATATAAATGAATAAAGTAATTAAATTAAATATATTATATAGAGTAATCAGTAACGTCCGCCAATACCACAATCACGTGATCACCTATTCCTATGTTTTCTAACTCTTTCTCCCATAGTCTGGGTAATAGTATTGAAATGTTGTGACATCTTATCAATTTATACATTACTGATTACTGTATATAATATGTTTAATTTGTTTACTCTATTTATTTATATAATAAACTTTTTTTAACCATTATTTAAATTTTATTTAAAATTTAAACCTTTTATATTTACGTATTACACAAAATGTTAAATACACATAATATGAATAAATTATATATATATACACAATCGATACATTTTAATTAATAATTATATATATATATATATATATGAAATCACATTACTTAAATTTAAAAAAATAAAAAAATAAAAACAAAGTTACCCAAGGTAACTCCGTTAATTTTATGCCCAAAATATAAAAAAAAAAGCGTTAGACTTTACCATAAAAACCTAACGCACTAGCAACTTTCTTTTTCCCCCAAAAAATCAACAAAGAACATTACCACTTAAAAAGAGAAAAAAAGAGATAAAACATAGCCAAAAAGATCAAATATTGACATCTGAATATCCCTTAATTATCAATAAAGGACAAATATTTTTTTTTAAGTTGCACCACCTTGGATTTATCATACAATGTACCATAAGCTAAAACTCCATTTGCCTATTCCAAATAACTCTTAAAATCACATTGGCCCTTTGTATATGTGCTTCCAATTTTATCTCCTTGGTGCAATACATGAGGAATTTTCCATGATAAAAAGTTGTAACCACACTTTCCCCTCTCTTACTCTCTAATCATATATATTAAGATCTTTCAAGTCTTGATTTGTTAACATCCTTTCTTATTAATAAAATAATTATTTTATCAGTTGATCCATAAGAAATTCTTATTTCTTTTAGAAAATGATCCTATATCTACAAATTTGGTTTTAGTATATATTAAGTACAAAAATAATGAGTTAAGATAATTTATTAGTAAATATTTTGCACGGTTTTATTTTTATTTATTATTTATTTTTTTATAATTCCTTTCGCCAGATTGGTTCCCAAGTATCCCAAGTATAAAAAGGGGCTTTTAGCCTAATATTAGCCCATTAACTAGCCACTAATTTGGCCCAATTCAGAAAGCAAGGGTATTTGTGTAACTTGGGGGGGACTGAATTTGAACATGGGAAAAAAATGGGGAAGTGGGCTAAATAGTGGGTGGATAGTGGCGACAACCGCCTTAACCGCCATTTTACACACACACCAGATAATAGAAATAGCGAAGAAAAAAAAAATATCCCAGTTCAGAATAGTAAAATCCGCAAGCAAAAAATCTAGCACGAAAAAGGTTCTAACAGTTCTTGCATGTATAATTACACTCGGAATTCAGCTTATCTTTTCCTTTTTTTTTTTTTTTTTTTTTTGGCCAGACATTGCCATTTTGCCAAATTTGTATGTGTATGGTTGAGAGTTGAAAGTGGAAGTGAAAATATTGTAAAGATCAGAGTGGAGAGTGGTGATTGAAGGGAAGACGAGAATGGTGCTTCACGATGAAACGGGGGGGATAAAGAAAGGGCCATGGAAAGCAGAAGAGGATGAAGTGTTGATAAACCATGTCAAAAAATACGGGCCAAGAGACTGGAGCTCCATTCGATCCAAAGGCCTCTTGCAGAGGACGGGGAAATCGTGCCGCCTCCGTTGGGTCAACAAACTCCGACCCAACTTGAAGAGGTATGCGGCAAAGATTGCATTTTTTTGTGTGGGTTTGAATGTGTGGGTTTTATGAGTCTGATGTAACCCTGTTCCTTTGATGTTGGGCTCTGTGTTTGTTGTGTGTTTGAGTTTGATATGCATTTGATGAAATGTGGAAGTACTGTACGATGGGCTAATTCTGGCCTTCTGTGTCATGCCACCACCTATAGTTTGTGTTATAGGTGAAAATTGCTTTCTTTCTTGCCCTTATTCAGTAAATTTTCCTGTTTCAATGCAAACTAATGCTGCAAACATTGCATTTCTTGTGTGTGTGAGTGTGCGTCTTTGTGAATTTGATGAATCTGGAACCAAAATCCTGTCATGTTTGATGGTAAACTTTGCTGAGCAAGTCTTGGAAGTATTTCGGCACAGTAATTTTGAGTTTGATATGTGTATGATAAAATGTGTTGGCACTTTTTTGGAATCTCTCTGATAAGGGATTTTATATATCTTGTCTATTGCTGATTTTTTAATGCAGGCACATATATATATTAACGAAAGTTGTTATTTTTGTTGCTGTTTTTTCTTATCGCCAATCGTCCTTTATTTCCCATGCCATTAGACCTGCATTAATGCAGATCAGAGCAAGTGTTTTGATGTAATGTATGTGTGTCTCTCTTCTACTCTTCTTAATCCATTTGTTTCCTGTAGTGGGGTGAAGTTCTCGGCAGAGGAGGAGAGAACAGTGATTGACTTCTTAATCCATTTGTTTCCTGTAGTGGGGTGAAGTTCTCGGCAGAGGAGGAGAGAACAGTGATTGACCTTCAATCCCAATTTGGCAACAAATGGGCCAGAATCGCCACTTATTTGTCTGGAAGAACAGATAATGATGTGAAAAATTTCTGGAGTAGTAGGCAGAAGAGGCTGGCAAGGATTCTGCAGGCTGCTGCACCATCATCCAGCAAGTCACAGAAGAACACCAAGGAAGTCAAAGTTCCTGCATTTCATGATGCTCCCCTTGTGGAGGTGAGATGCTCACTCATTCTCTTCATAGACATAATATTGCAAGTCTTTTGAGTTCAGCACTTTCGGAATATCCTGTTTCATATGAGCAATCTTTACTTGCATAGTTGCGCTGACTCAGTGCCTTTCACATTTTCATTATTGTAAGGGCATCTTAACCTGGCAAGAGTATTTGAAGAAGTTTGGTCAATTTGGGTGAAATGTTCATGCCCTTTTAACACATTGATTGGCGCCAACTCCAAAATGCTCTTGTAACATATTGTAAATTCACAGAGATTAGACACAAGTAGTTGTGGAGTGAAGTTCATTGCAGTTGTTATTCTGAAACTCATGGCATTATCACAATTTCAGGCACCCAAGTTCAGCACACCAACAGAGGAAGAATCAGTGACAAAGTCACAATCTTGCTCGTCATCTCATATTGGTGACTCCGAGACAATCCAAATGGTACCATTGCCAGAGATAGTGTATCCAAGTGTGCTCACTTATGAACACAGCGTGTTTCAATTCAACTACACTCCTCCTGAGAAGAAACCATTAGTGGAGCCACAGTCTCATCTCTCCTTTCCTTCGATTCCACAACTGCAACCGGACTTCCCTCTGCCACTAGAAAGCCAAGAACTCATTACTAGACTCGGAGATCCTAATTTTCTGGATGTGTTTGGGAATACCAGTGGATCTGTACTAGGCACTGCACAAGTTCCTATAGTTCCGTCGTTTTTTGGACCTCACACAAGCTCTCAAATTGCTGGAAAGGGAGAAAGTCACGATGTTGTGACCCTCGACAGTTTCATGGATGACTTCCCACCTATTGACATGTTTGATCATATAGAACCACTTCCAAGCCCATCAGAATGGTCATGAGTGGATCGACCGTTCATCCATTCAGTAGTTAGCATTATTAGCTTTAGATCTAACAAGTAGTTTGTGCCATGTCTTGTGTTGTTGTTGCTAATTCTTTTGTACTGACCTAAAAAATTCTCAATGGTATTCTAGAGGGATTGACACTCTTTTTTAAATGCCACATTTGCAAATTTTTCCCTCTTCTCTTTCTCCTGTCTCAGATTTTCTTTCTGAGATCGTTTTGGCATATGCAATATCCTGTTAAACTTGCATAATTGTTTTTGGGTTTAGACCCCTTTTTTTTTTTCATCTCTGGATGAGATGGATCAGACTGAAGAATTCATTCTATCTGGTACTAGATAGAAACACAAATATTCCGTACATTGCTAGTACTTGTAAATATATATTAATTTATTTTGCTCAATTCGATTTGTTTGTCGTGCTCACAATTCTATTAACAACTCGAACAAAGAAACACTAAAAGAAACGAGACAAGACAGTTAAATCATAAGCTTTCAACTTGCCATTTTCTATATTATTTAAAAACTATTTATTAAGTTCAAACAACAATGTTTAAGTTTCAATATTTTCTGAAATATTCTGAAAAAATAGGTAAATTTGAAAAAAAGGATGTGTTGGTAGCAAAAATAGTGGATTCTAGTATCAACATTGTCCGTCTTATCTATTTCTGAATTTGAACAGCAAAGATCCCAATTTCCTTCACTAACTAAATATGTATAAAATTACATATGATATACATGATTTCATGATAATTTTAAAATACCTTTCAAGGGATGATAGTGGGTCGGGTCCAAGTCAAGTTTGCCTAGAAGTGAGACCCGATCCTTAAGATTTTTAAAGACCTATGTACCCAAATCCCCCAAACTTAAAATCAGTGAGTACACCCGTTAAACCTGCTAGACTTATTTTATAATTTAAAAATATTAAAAATTATATTGTTTAGAAATAATATTATTAAAATTTGCTAAAAATATATTTTTAAATAAAATATCACATAAATATATATATATATATAATAAAATTTAAAAAATAAAAAAATAAATGAGTCGAGTTTGAAAATGATGGACCCTAGGCATGACAATGGGCCGGGTTTAAACTCGGCCCCGTAACAAACCCGCCCCGTTCAGGGCGAGTTCAAACCCGACTTAACGGGTAACGGGTTTTGATTTTTTAGACCCAGCCGGGTTTGGGTCGGGTAACGGGTCCTATTGGACCCGCCCCGTATATTATTTAATATGTGTTGTTAGGGTTTATAATGTCAAAAATCGTATTGATTTTTTTTTTGGTTTGATTTAGAGATTGTAAATAGATGTTGATGCTTTATATTTATTTTTTTATATTTATTATATTCTTTTTTTTTAAAATATATTGTAAGGTGAATTGAATGATTTAAAAAATTTAAAAACGAGTCAGTGGGTCCAAACGGGCTGGAGTCGCTGGGTTTTATGTCCGTGGCGGGGTGGGCGGGTCTTCAATTCAAGAAGGGCGGGTTTCGGGTCCAATTTTCTCTTGGTGGGGCGAGTCCCGAATTTGGCCAAACCCGTCCCAAATACGCCCCGTTGCCATCCCTAATGGACCCAAAACCCGCTCTTACCCATTAATATTATTTAGACCCACCCCAAATGGGACGAGTGTAGGGTGGGTCCGAGTTTTATCCAAACCAATTGTAATTTTTAATCTTACCATAAACATAGAGAAACATAATCATAAAATTAGATCTTTCAAATTGATTGAGGTCCATATATTGACAAATGAGCAGCACATAACAATATTTTTTGTGAAATATTCCACTTTATTTCCCAAAATAAGTTTTTGATGATAAAGTATAATATTTTAAAATATTTTAAACGGTAAATTCATATTTAGTTAAAGGTTACATGGCAAAGTGAACATAGTATGTTAACATCTCTACCCAAGTATGGAATTAGGGGATATTTGGGTACATTTAACAAATATTGAGTGATAATTCTGCATATTTAATAAATATTGGGTGATCATTTCGTACATGTGTGCAAGTCGAGCGCAAAGTGCAGACGACCCTATAAGTTGTGAGCTTGTGCATTTGGTGAGCTTGCTAGGTCTGACTTTAATAATTCTAAGTTTTTTGTCTAGTAAGACTCTGTGTTTACACTACTACTACAACAATATGAATGTAAATAAATCAATAAAAGAACGAATGATGATAAGTTGAATTTTCAAAAATAATAAGAATTTGATACAAAAGTAAATTAATTTATCATTTATCATAAATAGCAAAAATTAGTTTTTTATTTACTACAACTATTGAGGCGACATTGGAGCATGTATTTTGTCAACAAAATAGGCTTATCCCTCACTAATATCCTAACCAAACTCTGGATGTGTGCATACATGTACTTCACACATTTTCCATATTCACTATCACAAAAAGGTAATGAAAATTAGTTGACAAATAATGAAACTAAATTTTTATCATGTAAGAAGAAAATATCTCAAGCTTTAAACTCACGTATCATATAAATACACAATGAAAATTATTGATAAATGACAAAATTAAATTATGTTTACGGGTCATATAAATACACAATAAAAATTAAATTGACACATAACGAAATTAAATTTTGTCGTGCATGAAGAAAATCCCAAAATTGAAGGGGTCACGTACCAAATTTTGGCCAATTTTAACTTCAATGTGTGAATTTTTTTCAATTTTTGTCCTTGAATTATCACGCCTTATTTTTACGGAACTAGTTTTGCTATCCCTTTAGTTAAGCACCAATTTTACAATTAACCCAATTTTGAATGAAGTCTTGCATCAAACATTGTGGATACGAGATTATGTGTAAGAGAGCATAGAGTCATGTAATAATTTCGATTGTTTGATTTTTAGGCATGCAATCAGTGCTGTTAATGTTTGCACTGACTTTCTAAAAAGGCTAGGATTTTTTCACTGAATTTCATTTACACATTGTTGTCCACTGCAAAATTGGAAGAAAAATATTGATTGTGTATTTAATGTTTGAACCAAAATATCATTCTGAATTGACAATTTAAACTATATTATTATTCTATAATGAAAACAAGTTTGAAAATAATTAATGGCATTAGATTATTTTATCATATATTTGGACAAGTTTTGATGCTACAACTATTCAAATTTTCTTAAATTTTTAGAAATTAAACGATAGAGCTCTAACTTTACATTTTGGAAAAACAAAAAAAAAAATTGTGGTGGGGGAGTAGTTTGAAAGTTAGGACGATAAAGAATCAACTTTATAGGACGATAATATTTTTATATTTAGCATAGATGTTTATTTAATTTATGGCATATACGTAATCCATAAAGTAATTAATAAATGTATAACGATAAATAACTAATTTCATTCATCAACGTTGAATTTTATGGGAATTTAAATTGTCGGACATTCTAATGCGATCAAATTGCACGGTCTCAATATTATTACTATCAAAAAGAAATTATATTTTGTCCAAATAATTAAGTTATTTCTAGGTTTGCCCTATTCTCGTATTCTTAATATTTTCTCTTGTCAATAAATTCATTGAATATTACGCTAAGCTTGAGGCTTGAGCAATTGCTGTGCTTGTAAAAGTAATTAAATTTGATTTATTATCATCATTTTTATATGAAAAATAAATAAATGACCACATAATGGCTTCCAACAACATAAGTCCGTACTATATGTCCCAAAAAGACTTGTAAAGATAACTAAGTTCAATTTATTATCTTCATTTTGTATGAAAAAGATAAATAAATAAAAACATATATTTCTTGCACAACATAAAACCATATGATATATATCTGAAATGCTTATCAAACTATTTAGCTACCTATTTGCTCTAGACAAAAAAACAAAAAGTTCGAATTGCAAGTTTGAATTAAAAAATGATCATTTTTATTACAGAATCAGTTTTACAATTTTGCCTTTACATAAAGCATCATATACTACTTTTTGAGTTATACCCCCCCCTCCCCCCCACCCCCCAAAAAAAAATAAAAAAATACATAAAATAAATCATCTAGTAGCTTTAGCTAATATTGTTGCGGCGGAGACTCTGGGGCACATATCTTTTAAGCCAAACATGCTTGTCTCTCACTGATATCCTAACCACCTCTTCATTCCCCATTATCATAGTAGGCAACTCCGATGTTTTAAAAATAATCCTCCCAAAGTCTGGATCTGTATTTTGTCGGGTGTGCACATATACGTACTCCACGCACTGCCCATATTCCCTGTTACAAGCAAACAATGAAAATTAAATGAAAAATGATAAAATTAAATTTGTGTCATGAAGAAAATATTTCACTTATTATATTTACGTGCCATATAAATGTACAATGAAAATAAACTGATAAATAACAAAATCAAGTTTTGTCGTGCATGAAGAAAATATTTCACGTTATGTGTCATACACATACATGTACGTTGAAAGAACACTGTAATTTGAGTTGAGGTGGAGGTAGTATGAAAACAGACACATATCCAATCAATTCACGTATATTTCTAAACAATGAGTTTTATTTAAAAAAAAAAAAATCCCGTTTTATTTTTTGTCAGCGAATTCTTTAATTGAAGTTTGAATAATCTAATGTAATATATATATATATATATATATACCTAGTAAAATGCTCGAAAATTTCTTGCCACGTGAGGGGTGAACCACTAGAGAAGGTCATGAACAAAGACCTTTCTTCATGGGATGCTTGTGCAAGTTGCCGTGCTGCTCGTGCATGTTCTTGTGCAGTTTGTGTGCTTCCTGGGATAAATGGTTGGGCATCTGCATTCAATTTGCTCATGATGTTGTTGTTGGAGGAGGAGGTGGTGGTGGTGGTGATGATGGTGGTGGGGTGGTGGTGGAGGGGATTTAAGGTGGTGAAAAATTATGTTTCTGAGTAAGAGTGTTTTTTTTTTTTTTTTCACGATAATGTGATGAAAAACTGCAAAATATAGTACTTATTTATAGGGATTGGATGCAGAAATTTGAATAAAGTCTGCATCAGGTTTGGAGATTATGTCTGAAAGAATATAGATTCAAATAATACTTTTGAGTATAACGCCTTTAAGGCATATCCAATCAGCGTCGTTAATATTTAAACTGCTTCCTAAAATGCTTGGATTTTGTTTCATCATATTTCACTACAAGTAGTTGTCGAGTTGAAAATAATGATTGTGTATTTAATATTTTGTACAAAATGTCATTCTGATTTGAGTACGGTTTAAACTATATTATTAAAAACCTTGGAAACCATTAATGGCGTTGGATATTATGTCATTTTTTTGGTCAAGTTTTGATGCTACAAGACAACTATTCAATTTTTTTAAATTTTTTGGAAACCCAATGATAGAGCTCAAACTTTATATTTTGGAAAAATAAAAGAGATTGTGGTGGAGTAATAATTTGAAATTTAGGATGGGCAAAGTATCAATTATATAGAGCGAAAACATTTTCATATTTGATGCAATATTTATTTAATTTATCAGTCATGTCATATGTGCATAAAGTAATAATTAAATATGTAACGACAAATAACTAATTTTACTCATCAACTTTGAATTTTATGGTAATTTAGTGTGATCGTCATTCTAATGTGATGAAATTCTTACATAGTCTCAAACTGAAATTCTAAAATTATATTTGTCAAGAAGAAATTATATCTAATCCTAACTATTTAAGTTATTTTTAAATTTGTCCTATCGTTGTACTTTTAGAATTTTCTCGTCAAGTTCATTAAATATCATGCTAAGCTTGAGGCTCGAGCAAACGATGTGCGTGTAAAATAATTAAATATAATTTATTGTCTTATTTTTCATATGGAAAGATAAATGAATGAACACATAATGTCTTTGCATAACATAAATCCGTAATATATATATATACCAAAAAGACTTATAAAGATAACTAAATTTAATTTATTATCTTTTTTGATATGAAAAGATAAATAAATAAATATACAATGTCTTTGCATAGCATAAATTAATACTATATATGGAAAGACTTGTCAAACTTCTTAACCAATGCCCTTGGGCGATGGAGGGGGGTGTTCAGCCTCTTATGCAAACAAGGAAAGTAAGCTCGACACTTGAAGAACACCTTTTGCGTGCACATGTTTGGGCAAACACCCATAAATCCAAGGTTATAAATATGCTCCGTCAAGAGGTTCAGTACTGACTGATGCAAGTCAGTAATTTAAATATAAAAAAAATTATAAATATGCTCTTTTGTATTTGATTTGGTCTATTTTAACAAAAAAAAAATATTGCCCACCACTAAGTTAGGATTTGATAATATAAGCCCATATTTAATTAAATTAATAGCCCACATATAATCTATGGTTTTTTAAAATGAAAGAGTCCAAATCTAAAAAATATTCTTGTACAAGTCAAAAGGAATTAAAAAATCCTTCACTTGAACCACACTATCATATAAAATGTCCTGCAAGTTGTTTTGGAGCCACTAATTTCTCCGAACAATATTATTGGGTCTTACTCTCTCTTTTTTTTCCGAATAAAGGCAGTTTTTGTTTTATTTTTAAGAATATTCATCCTATTTTTGGCAAGAATTGAACTTGAATATTTTTGCTCGAATTCAACACACTATTATTCTGCTATAATGGTTGAATACTTCTCTTATTATGCATTTTCTATCATATTTCTTTCGCATAACTTTTCCTGCAATTTTTTAGTTTTTTTAGCTCATTATTTAATTTTTAAAATTATTTTATAATTTCTAAAAATTTAAAAATACTTACATGCCCCAAAAAATATGGAATGCCTCACCCATGACTTCACTTTTTAAAATATTAATCCAAATTTATGACCTGATTTCTTGATCTTCATCCTTGTATATATATTTATCAGTAAGCTAAGCTTTGGTCGAATCCCATCCAGCCACACCAAAATTCCTCTCTATGAACTAATGGGCACAACTCGAATCTTGAAACTTTTGATTCTGTTGAACTCAATCAAATGCGCCTTGCCCGTCAAACTGGCTCTCATCAAAATATGATCACAACCACAAAATATAATTTCAAAAGATTGCAAATGGGTAAAAAAATAATATATATTTTGATATATGTTGTATATGTCAAATTGATATATGAACTTTGTGAAATGACTTTAATGGATACATAATTGTCAATTTGCTATGGGAATTTTTTGTGTGTATTTTTCTTTCCTTATATACCATATTGGAATTTATGATTGGTGTATTGTCCAAGTGTTTTAGAAAAAATATTTTGGAAGAGAATGTGTGAAAAATGATGTTTGATTTTATTTTGGGATGGTGATATTTTCTATTGTAAATATTTTGTATGTAAGTTCTTATTTGGTAAGTAATGACACATTAAATTTGATTTTTTTATTACATATTATTATAATATTAAGATGAAGATTAAATTATATGTATTTATATTAACTGAAGATATAAAATTTATAATTTATTGATGTAATGATTCAAATATGTATAAATATAATTTTTCTTAATGTAATGAATAGAATATGTATAATAATGGTAAGAGTGTTTTAAAAATATTTTGGGGAAACAAAAAAAGGTATTTTGAGTTTGAGATATTTAATTTTATTTTTGGAAAAAGTTATTTTCTAGGAATAAAAACATTTCCAGGAAATAACACCAAACTAAGGAAAGAATTTGGGCATTATAACTGTATGACCATTGTGAATTCCATGTATTCCTGCTGCAAACAACAAATATTAAAGCAAAAAGAAGCAACCCCCCCCCCCCCCAACCACCACCCACACACACTTTTTTTTTTCTTTCTTTTAAACAATTGAACTTCAATTTTAAGTCCAAAACACACAACTATTTTTCAAGGTAGAAACTTGATCATATGCATCACAAAAATTAAAGCAGAAATAACATGCACTAGCTAGCATTATTTAAGACAGCTTTATGAATGAAAAAGTTTGCTTCGAATTGCACAAAAAAAAATTAAATCCCCTAAGACCATATGTTTTTTTCAGAAAAGCTAGAATAGTACTAAAGCATAAACTTGGTATATTATTTTAAAAAACATTTATATCCATCACAAATAATTAATCAAACATCTCAAGCTTCTTAAGAAATCAAAACTTGAAATGACGTGTTTGTTTAGTGTCATGTAATGTCATTGGGAATGTACCATAATATATATTTTGTTAAATTGTTGAATACAAAAGCATATCAAACAATCAAAGAGGAAAGAGATGGAGAAAATAAAAGTTATAGTGCTTCAAAAGTGAAATTCAAAATGATTATAAAATAATTTTAAACAGATTGGGTTACAATTTACGAGTAACCAAGCAAATCTACTTGTATCAAAGTAAGCGCACTCTTATTATATCAATATATAAACTTCAAGAATCTTATGTATGTAGCAAAAAAAGAAAAGAAAATAAGTTAATTAGGGGTTATTCCTATAATTTGGACCGATCAATTTGTAATCATGAATCAATCATTCGCAACTACTTAACTTATTTCTTATACTTTAATTAATACTATTTAATTATAAATATTATCAATAGATAGTAATAAAATAATAAAGTTTTTTGCTTAATTTTTGAGTGGGAAATGAGGAAAAAAGACGCAAGAAAAGCTTTTCTATGAAATTTGATCTAAAAGTATTATTGAACAATAAAATAATAAAATAAATATAAATTGAGAATTTGAAGGGTAAAATATTTTTAGATTTTTTAAAACAGTAAAATATTGAAGTAAATAAATTCAAAGGTGAAGTGCATACTAGTTTGTTTTTGTGCCTAGTGATATGTTGAGGTCCAAGTTTTTGGCTTGGATTTTTTATAATCTTTTTCATTTGATTACAAATTTAAATGCCTTTTTCATGTGCTAATGTGACAGAATTCTTAAGCCTCTTCTACTAAAATGATTTTTACTCCAGTGGACGCCATGATTTTATTGAGTGGGGTTTACATAAAAATCACTTTTTTCTCTGTCATTTAGGGGAAACCCAATTCAAGGTACGTGTTAAGAATTTATCGAGATACACATATATAAATCTCAAGAATTGGATTTTCGCATGCATGGTTCAGTTTACTTTCAATTTTGGTTGTACTGATCACTATGTTGCTGTTATTGCTAATGATATGAGCTCAAAGATCTGAACTTTTTTCGTGAATTTCTTTTTTGGGGTATTTTTGAGATAGCTTTATGGATTATATTTAAGCTGTTTGATCGGGCAGAATAATTTCCTTTCTTTTTTTTTTAAAAAAGGTTTCTATTCTTACACAGACCCGGTCAATTTGTTGTGTTGGAAGTGTTATTTTCTCATTTGTGAATGTAAAATTATCTATTTCTGAACTGATGGTATGGGAAATTTAAGTACTCAAAAGTAAACAAGTTAATCTGACTAAAAGTTAAAAAAAAGAAAAAAAGTTTATTTGTTATCTGCTGACTGACGAGAATTTTTTCAACTGTCATGCTTGTGAAATGGGAATCCATGTTTTTGTTTGTTTATGCTTTTTTTGATGATGAGTTTTGATGTGGGGTTTCTCTCCAAGATGCTGCACTGTGCACATCACCACACATTTTACACGCGTCCATGTTAGTGTGTGTAAATGTTGGTGGGATGTAAATTCAATGCATACTATCGAATGTAGTATCTGCAAAACCTCCAATACCCTTTATGAAGTGAATTATACGAGGACTGTTGGGAGCCTTCATATGCATATATGAACTTTCGTTTCTTTCTTTAAATTAGGGAGATGGGGAAATTAATAATATTTACCTTTAGATTTGAAGTACATTGTATGACCATGAATAGTATATCGCAATGATCATATTTAATGTTGTTCTACTTATCTTTGCCATGGAAACTAAAGATTTTAGTGATTCCAGTGCTCTTTGTTGGAATCACAAGTTTGAAGTAAAGTGTTGTTTCAAATAGTCGTTTTCACGTATTGAATAGAAAATTAATAGATTGCAGCCTTTGATGGTACTGAATGTCCTAATTTGAATCCACAACTTAAGATGGAAATTTCCCCAAAATTTGTATGATCTTTCTGAGTAGTATTGGAGATAATCTTTATTATTGGCATAGATTTTTATTTTAGTTGCCCATTTCGATTTATTGTTCATGTCTTGTTAAGCAATGGCTGATGCCAGTGCTACTATGAAATGTTAGTGTTAGGCATAATGCATCATAGGTATCCCTTAATCAATTCTTCCATTTTGAAATTTATTTTTATATTTTTTAATTTAACTAGCTGGTAGAATTGCATCTTCTGTAGAACTGAAACAAATTCATTATGTTTGGACGTGCTCCAAAGATAAGCAACAACCTTAAATCCTACAACATTCTTGGTATTCCAAGAATTGCAAGTCAATACGATCTCAAGAAGGGCTAAGAAAAAGCTGACATTAATAACCAATCCGACAAGGCTGCGATCCTGAAAAGTAAGCTAGTTTCTTTCTTTTCGTAGTTCATAAGAGGAGCCATGTGGATGGCTCTCTTGGTCAATATTGAGAATTAATTAATTCCAATAAAAAGTCTTGAATTGTGGCATTCTGCAGATTTATCTTGCAAATCTTGGTTTAACTAATCTCAACTGTCAACCTTTTACTCTGAATGAGTTCAAGGAGTTGGCTCATGCAGATGAAGTCTTGAGTGATTTCGGAAAGAGATTTATGATGAATATGGTGAAGGTTCCATTAAGGAGTGAATCGGAGGAGGCAGTGATGCATATGATCGATTAAATATATTTGAATCTGTTTTTGCCGGTGATTTAGTGGAGGTTTTGGTGGTGAGGTTGCTGATTTAATTTCCCCTTTATGTGATAGTGGTGTTGGTGGCTATTCTGATATAGCAGTTAATTTACTGATATTTTGAGTTGTGTAGGTGGCAGAGGCTCCAGAAGCAAAATGAGACGATGTGAAGATTAGTGCATCCACAAAGGATTTCTCTAGAACACTGGTACAAGGTAGCACTATAAAACTCTCTCTTTCTCAGAAAATATTGTGCTCCACATATGAAGGGTGAATATAGTCTTGTGGAAAAATCTGCCCACGGTTCAGTTTCCAGTAGAGTAAATCAACTTTGGGGCAGTTCTTGCTGGTCTGTTATGATGTTAATTGCTATTCTGTGCTTGGCGTCATTATTCAGTCCTAGACCAAACATGAATCTTTTGATAAATTTGGATGGCATGCTCCATAGTGAGTGTAACTACCCTTCTTCTCTTTATGTTTCTTCAATGGACTTTCCAAAAGGGTGTCAAACTTTTAGTCCATGTTCACAATGCTCACTTCTTATGAGCACTGTTATACTACTTGCTACAAAAAATCACGCATGTAGTCTGTTCTGTGCCCAATGATTTTGACCAACTGTAAGTATCTAAAGTCAGATCTTTGGAGTTTGGACCATGAAGAAATTGTAAATTGTCATAAATTTGACCCAATTTTCTGGCATATAAGACTGGTAGTTGAATCTCATTTGAACACGGAATCTACTGAATGCATCTGCCCTCTTGCTTTTGTTTGGGTGCAGTTTCTGTTAATGCTTTTCTCACTGACCTTTTATATGCATTTGGAACCTATCAGAAAAAAGTTCAAAGAGTGGAAACTCTAAGAGATGTTATGTGTTCCAGGGTACTGGAATGAGGACAACTACTCAACGGATAGGACCTAGCATAGTCCAACAAATGCAACATGTCTGTTCTGAATGCAGAGGATTAGGTACTTATACAAGTATCTTCCTGTTTTCCATGGCTCTAACCTCCATGCAAAGAAACAGAGAAAGACAAAACAAAGTTGGTAAAAATGTCGATCTAAATTCAATGATAATGGTTCTCATTAACGAAAGAGATAAATGCTCTCAGTGTAAAGGTAAGAAGTTTACACAGAAAAAGGGAAGTGCTAGAAGTACATGGCGAGAAAGGGATGCAGCATAGACAAAGGACTGTATTTTCAGGAGAAACTGATGAAGATGTAAGTTGAACTAACTATGGCTATCAATTGTTTTCTTTCTTTCATTCATTTTATTCTTGTTCCTCTCTTCAACAATTGGTTAGTGAGCGGGCTTATTTTGTTGATCCTTTTTATGCTACTAAACAGGTTGTGAAATATTTATCAGTGTTTGGATAAGCGCTTACCAGATAAAGTGCTGGCTCAATGCGAGACAGTGAGAGCACTTTTCATGATGTTAACTCTCCATTGTTGTCAATTCTTTGACATTATTGCACAGTGACAACATAATCCAGAAACAATCCCCTTAAAATCCATTTGTAAAAAGGAAAACAGGTCATGTTATGTTCTGGTTGAAAATTATGTGAGATAATTTCACATGCCTCCCACTATGAGTAATCAACTTTCAGATTGTGCTGACATGCATTGACATTTTCAGAGTGTGAAAAATTGGATGTTTGGGTACAAGGTAAAGGCCTCTAAATGGACAGACCACTGCAAAAGTTTCTGTTTGCCAATATAATTCCAGATAACTAAATGGCATTTGAAATGCCTTTTTCTCCTGGCCCAGAAAACATACACTAGATTATGGCAACAGGATTGGATATTTTCCCAAGTCTGGACCTCAATCATGAGCAGGCAGAAAGAAGAGTTCCTCCAGTGGAATATGGAGCTCTATATCTCTTTTTAATAATGTGGAACCAATATGGTATTTATATTGTTTTTTTAATAATATGGAATTCTACCACTTTTTAATAATGTGGAACCAATATATTATTTATATTGTTTTTTTAATAATGTGGAATTCTACGGAAATAGAATCAACAATCGATTAAGTGATGAACAAACATAGACCAATTTAGTTATTCTCATTAAGATATTTTTTTGTTTTTGGGTGGGGGTAGGGGGTGGGGGGTTGTGTTTCGAATATATCTTTATAATTATGATAATGAATTAAAGTGCTCCGCAACCAGTCATGGTCTCAAAATGTGTTTTGATTCATTCTCAAAATTAGGATAATATTTATGTTACTAATGTATATTTGAAATTTGAATGATAAGAAATGCATTATATTTTATAAAAAATAAAATATTTATTAATCATTTATAAAATCGGCATAACTAATGTATTATCTTGTATATATAACATCTCCAAGACTCAAAATTAGTAAGGAGGTCAAGTGGAAAATTTCAAAAAGAAAGATCGTGGCTCTCGTACGGTGGGTCCTAATCCAATATATAGGATCAAAGAATGGCAAAGCATCTGTCTGGATTTGGCTTTCATATGGGTCTTCGGTCCAATACCAATGGTCAACTCCTAAATAATAGCCTGTAGCTAACGGGTTAAGTATGCTATCTGCGGGATAGGATGGATAAGCTTGACAAGTAGGTGAAACAGTGATATAGTTTTCACTTCCAACAAGCCATTAGATATGTTAAATAAAACAAATCAAGGGTGAATATATTTTTTCGTTTCATAAAATTTAAAATTCGTTTCGACCTTGATTCGTAACTCGTTCAAATTTGATTTGATTAACACATAACTTGAATATAATTTTGAAATTGAATAAAAATTCAAATAAATTTAAAAAATATCGTATTTCGCTCGACTCGATTCATTTATATTCACTAGCTTGTGCGCACTGTGTTTACTACAAAACATATTATGTGGCCTACAACAAATGTATTTAAAATCTCTAATCCCTCACAAAAAAATAAAAATAAAAATAAAAAAATAAAGTTGGCTGCATTAAAAGTACCACCTTCTTCAATCAGTTCCTTGTCGACCATGTTTCATATGCTAAATTCCTTGTGGTCTGTTCTGTAGTGGATATATATATATATATATATATATATATATATACACACACTTTCATCAATGTATATTTTCATGCCTCATTTATGCTTTTGCTTATACTTTAATTCAGTTGGTGTAAAAAGTCTTTATCACTTTAGCTGGGATTAACTAATGTTGGTTGGTACATTGATTTCTTGTTACAGGGATATTTTTTCCCTTCAAAACAATGGTTGCTAAATCTCAAGCCTTTGAGCCATATTTATAAAAATATATATTTATATAAATATATTTTTTGAAATTGTAAATTTATGGAAATTTCGATGATAATTCAAATTTTGACTTATAAAAGTCTTGGAGATTTACAAAAATAGTTGGGATTTTTAAATGAGATTTTCAATATTTTTAATTAACAGAATTATGCATATTTTAAACTAATATATATATATATATATATATATATATATAATATGGTGAGTTTTATTAGATAAAATAATTTTAAAAAAACACTGTTGCACCCAGATTAAAATTAAATAGCATTTCTTCAAGATTGCCTCACTATTTGTAGAAGTTTTAACCTATGTCCTAAATTTATTAATAATCAAAATAAGATTTTATTTCTTAAAATAAAAATATTTTTTAAGTTACCCTCCAAATTAAAGTAATCATAAGTATCTTATTAAGCGTATTTCATTATTTCTTTATTATTAGACTAGTGATTTAACTATCAGTATACAACACACAAAATAAACTAACAATTTATGAAATATTAATGAAAATCATACAAAATTAAAGTTCAAAGTGAATTTTATTTTGGTCAAATTTCAATATTTGGATATAAATTTAAAACAATGTATATAACACTAATCCATAACATTCCCAAAATTCATCAGGTGTAGTTTGTATTATATCTTCATCGGATATATGATATAACACCTTGTATTATACCGTCATCATCGGATATACGATATAAGCAAAGAAGAGAGAGACAGAGACAACAATCATTAAATTCCAAGTAATATAAAATTTGTTTTAACTTTTTTGTGTAAATAATGTTTAATTGTATTCTAACGTGGCTCCAAATCATACATCTACTTAAGTAGTTCAACAACTCCACCTTCAACTAATTAAAACTCTTCCTAATTAATTACTTTGTAATAAAATCCAAATGATGTCAGGGGAACCTTGCTGATTTTTATTTATTTATTTATTTATTTTTGTGTCTTTTGACTACAATTGTACAATTTTGACCAAATTATTAATTGCTTATAATTATTTTATAGGTTGTTTGATATTAGTTGTGATTTTATTTTTTATTTTTTATTTTTGAGATCATTTAAAATTTGTGAAATCAAGTTTAATGACCTTTTACTATCTTTGCTATTTCTTTCTCATAACCTTAATTTTATATGGAAAATATCATTACCGAGAATGTATTATTGCATTCTTTTATTTGTAATCTCTTCCGAAATTCGTATTAGACTGTCCGTATATTTAATTTCTATTTAATTTTCTTTGTTTGACTGTTTTCTTTATGTGGTTCGTTACATCTGTTTTTTTTTTTTTTGGGATTTTCTCCTTTGATCATGTAATGTTTGTAGGGACTCATTAAACTTTTTTCATTGTTGTATCTATTGTTTGTTTATGAAATTCTACTTATTTAAATTTATATAATTTTGTTGAGTTTTTTTTTAATCGTTATAAATTTTTAATATGTATTTTGATTTTATACATGATCATTGCTAAAAGTTAATATGTATATTATGCTTACAGATTTTTGTAAAAATGTTGAAGTTGTTAAATTCTTTTAAGTCGTCTTTATTGGTATTTTCTTTTTCAATTAATTGTATTAATTTTCTCCATGTTTTGAAAGTTTTTTGTTATTTCTTTCTCACAGCTTTAATTTTTATGAAAATTCCATTAACAAAACTTCTTTTACATATAAGGTTGCATCCATTTGTCTTCAATCTCTTCCATAGTACGTATTAGATTCTCAACAAATTTAATTAATCATATTCAATTATTTTTGTTTGATTGTTCTTCATTGGTTCAATTTTTCACTTTGAAGTTCATTAGATCTGTGTTTTTTTTTGTTTTGGATTTTCTCCTTTGATCCTATAATATTTGCAGGGATTCTTTGAACTTTCTCATTTATTGTATCTATTAATTGTCTATACCTTTTTATTTATTTAAAAATTATATAAGTTTAACGAATTTTTATTTACTTTATACAAATTTTTATGTAAATAACATTTCATGCATGCAAAAGCTAATATGTATATTATTTCCACCTATTTTTGAAAAATTGTTGAAATTGACATATTCTTTTAGTCATTTTTATTGGTATTTTTATGTTTATGAAAATTTCTATTTTATTTTTCCTTGTCCTCTTTCAGTCCCTCCTCAGTGCAACGTTTGATGGAAAATAATGTCTCTACTTATAGTTTATTTATTTATTGGAATTTACATTTGTTTTGAGTTTTTCTATTTTCTATATATTAATGTATTCACTTCAAATATGATATAATTTTCTTTGTTTTAGTCGTCATTTTTTTTTTTCCTTTTTAAGAGATATGAGGAGTAATCAATTTATTGATTCATTTAAATGGATGAATAGAGATATTATACAACTACACATGCCGCATAAGACACCTCAATTTTTCAAAAGAAAATTCGTAATGTATTTATTTATATACAACTACTTATATTTTCAAATTTATTTCTCGTGCATTAAAAATACAAGAAAAAGACAAAAGAATGTGTATATTTGGCCAAATCGAAAAGGTAAAATTTAATCATTAGTACCCCAATGTATTCATAAAGATGTAAAATTTATCATTTTAATTCTAAATTAAAATTTATAATTTGATAATAAGTTTTTCTTGTCACATTTTTACTGAGTTGAAGGATATACTCTAAACCCAAATTATTAATATCTACTTTCAAAATAACTAACATTTGAAGTAATAAAAATATTCATAATGATAATACTAGCTAATACATAGACTTTTTTCTTCTTTTTTTGTTTTCCATCTATTGTAGTTGGATTATAATTTTTTTACAATTGCCATTAACATTATCTGGATTATTCATTTTAATTTTTTACAATTTATAATAGTCAAATTAACATATAATATTACAAATTTCTATAAATGTCACATTATTTTTTTTTTTTTTTAAAATACCCGCTTAACACGGTTTTACACTAATTATTATACATTTAATGTTGGAAACTCCTAAGTAGAAGTTTTTATTTTTTTCCTCTTGATTTGTGTTCTACTAATTTTGTTGACAATCATTGATTGCATTAAATAGAAAAACTCAAATTAAAAAGGGACACGTATATTTTCATAAATTGGTGAAGTCTATTTTCCAACCAACTTTACTTCTCAAGCCAATATCACAATAAATGATCATTTCATCTAAAAAAAATTCATTCGTTTTCAACAAAGTTTTAAATTCCGACAAGCAAGTTGTTAATGATCAACTCTAAGAGTAAATGATCATGCAATTAAGTTTAAGCATATCTAAATTATGATTATCATTTTCAATGTTTATGCAAATCAAATTAGATTCATTATAAGGATGAAAGAGATGCCTCTTAATTCATCCTATGAAACAAGCTAAGGTTTTCAATATTGTCTATTTGACTTGTTGGGTTTCCTATTCTTGCTGCAGCCCTACAGAAGTCTGTCTTAATATTAATTGTATAAATTAATAAATGTAAACTTTACATCATGGTAGTTTGTGTAGCCCCAAAATGTCTCAAGAAAAAGTGACCTGACAGAAAATGAAATAAATTGTAATTATGTGACGTATCATTTCACCTTATTGTATAAATACTTTTAAATCAAAATCAGTAGTTTCTTATACATAATTATTTAGATATCAAAATTGGTTGATTAGGAATGGAACTTCAACAATTGTGATCACAAGTTTACCAATTTGAGTTTATTTAAGGAAATTTCTGAAAGGTGCTAGAACCCCCTAACCTGAATAATAATTATTATTATTATTATTATTATATCTATTATGAAAATGAATTCTAAAATATGACAAACAATTGCAATGCAAAGATTAAAAAAAATTCCATTTAACCAAAGATATTAGTAATAATAATATTTGCATACAAAAATACGCTGAAGTAATATAAATTAATTTTAACTCAAAAAATACATATTCCTACACGTGCAACGGACGTGGTACTCTATAATAACGATAAGAGAAAAGAATTTACCGTAGGTCCCCTGAAATGAATTTTCAATTAACCTTATTTTCCTATGTCAAATATTATTGGCTTCGCTCCAGACAATAAACGTATTTTAAAAATTATCAAAATCAATGATTATGAAACCATTCAAAATCAGTAACAAGTAAAAAGTTATACTAGATGTTCATTTAAATTTATCGACAGCATTTGAAGCACTTGCAAGTTTGCAAGTAATGCTAGCTATTTTAGCATCGAACAGGTTTGGGGAGAGCTAGGGTTCTAATAGATATGGAAATGTTCTCTATAGAAATTGGTCTAAGAGATATAGGCGTACAAGTAGGCGATGCACTGCTATTTATGTGCCACATATGATAAAAGTTGATCATAAATTAGGTCTAAACATTAAAAAGTAGAAACATTTGATAATTTTGGAAGGACAATTAGACTAGGTAGTAATGCCCGAATATAGGTTTTGTTTTATTAAGTTTGAACCTTAAAGTTCGAAAGCTATATTTATCTAATGGGAATTGAAGGGCCGAAGGAGTGACCGAAAATCCAGGCGGCGTTAGTTAATCTTAGTTTTTGGCACATAAGTTTTTTGTTTGATAATTGAAAGGCCAGCCACGACTAACGCAGCAATCCTATATTCCTATTTGGGGCGCTATTGTAAGTAACAAAAATATTAATGATACGATGTTAAGTAATTATTTAAAAGTTGTTACTAAATACATGAATTAATTAAATGATGATTTTTTTTATTTTATCATCATAATAAATTTTACAAGTTTAATAGTTAAAAAGACTGTATAAATTGTCGTGATAAAACATTAATAATACAATAATTGTTATAAGTTATACAGTTGACAATTAATAATACATGTATATATTGATTAATTAGTTACAACGTAAATTGCATAAAGACTTTGTAAATATATTTCCGTTGTCGCTTTAAATGTGTCGTAAGTTATCATTGATAATTTAGAAGTAATTATTGACATGATTAATTTTCTGAAAATTATTATTAGCTAAAATAAAAATTATTATCACTTAATGCATATTTTTAATAACAATTATAACCACATAACATTTTTATCAAAAAATTAATTTTGTGCCAATCAAATTGAAATTTCTTATTGGTTCATGAACTATTACAATAAATAAATTCAAACCCTTAGTCTATGTCTGTTTTTATTTTAAGTGTTTTGGAGAAATGTATCGTGGAAGATGAATTTGGGAATGACAGTAGGTGAAAATAATATTTGATTTTATTTTGGTGCTAACATTTTTTATGTAAATGTCTAGTCTAGTAAGATTTTGTTTGGTGAGCAATGTCATATTAATTTTTTTTTAATAAATTATATTATATTTTTAATATAATAATAATAATATATATTTATAATAATATAATAATATTAATGTATAACGAGACTTATTTTATTTCGAATGAGAAATAAAAAAATTTTGGAAGAAAATTTTATAAAAACAAACATAACCTTAATTTTTTTTATAAAAAATAAAAGGACAAGTCATATTAAACCAAATATTGTCAGTGCCCTTTATAGTGACATACTCCCTACTCCATAAGGGTGCCCCACTCCCATCATTTAGGTGCATGAGACAACATGTCCCCTTACCCGTCTCTCTCTCATAAGAGCCCACTACTTCATGACCCATATCAAGTCATTATACATGGGATTTTTCTTGAATTACATTTCATCAATTTGTTATTTCATACATACTATAAAATAGATTAAAAAATAATTATGAGCAAGACTCCTTCTGTGCAATAATTAAGTTATATAATAAAAATAAAATTGATTTCAATGCATATTTTTGTATCATGTATATCGTATTTTATTCGTGACTTAAATTTGTGTACGTCTTGTCGCTATTTTGCTCATAGGTAAACTATTCAAAAAATTAAAAAGTACTAGCACGTAAACTTCGTATAGTTGTTACAATTTAGGATATGGTTCTATACCCACAAATGAAGAGACAAAACAATCAATTAATAAGGACAACATAACCAGATTGTTGGTCCACATCTTCTTGTCATAATCTATAGGTTTTCATGATATTTAACACGAAATTTACTCTTTCTTTTTTCCCAATGTGGTTGGTTAACTTATTTGCAAGCTATTACCACTCTCTTTTTTATTATTCTTGTTTTTTTTTTTGTCTCTTTTCAAAAATCATTTCCAGATGAATGGAGTTTTTGGAAGATTCTGCAGTTGTATATGCAATGCCGTGCAGGACCACCAGCCATGAGATGACAAAGGTACAAACTCTTGCAACACTGTTGCTGCCTGTTTGAAGGGTCAATAGAAAGGGGATATTTAGAAGTGACTGGAAATAGCATTTTAATATTGGGTGAATTAGGACAAAATATATCTGGTTAATTAGATTTTAAAAGCATGAAAATCTACACCAAAAGATCCATGCTATTTGATCTTGATCAAAGAAGAACTCTGATTTCCCAGAACTAGCTGAATTTAGATCTCCCACAATTTATGATTTGATCCTAGTTTTATCTTCCTGAATTTGGTACCCTGAAGGTTGTTGGTTTTCTGGGGTGAACCCTAGTTATAATTGTTCGATGTCAAAGTTAGACCACACTTAATCGAGTAAATCGAGGGGTTATAAAATATGAACTATTAAAGTTGGATGTTATTTATAGTATTAGGTCAATACACATGACAATATTATAATTAAATATAGTGTGCAAATTATGTAAATAAAAAATTAAGTCTAAAACGGTCGTTCGATCGATCCACTCCATGAATAGTACCATGGATATTGACATTTTTTTTAATTTTTTGGACACTATTCCTTTTATGGTAGATATTTATTATACAAGTCACTATTGATATTTTTTTTTTCAAGATTTACTATCCAGAAACCCACTACTCTTTCTCAACTTTTGTCCATAATTAACCTAATTTCTATCAACAACAAATTGAATACAACCAATAACAACAAATTTAATTACAATAAATTATAACACTGTTCACATCAACATTTCAAATGAAACGAATAAGTGATAGATTTAATAAGACTCGTTCAAAATCTCATATTTATAGAGTTTTGAGACCTCAATCAGGCAAACCTTGTCAGTTTAATGTTTAATTCAATAATCGCAATCAGACAAACCCTTGTCAGTTTAATTAGCCTAATTAGTTGTTACAATAAATGATGAATGAAAAAAGACTAATATAGCTACTCACGTAAAGGGATTATTAAAATTAAAACTGAATTGCCCCGGGCACACTTCAACTGGCGAAACAATTGACTTGAATTTGTTTCCAGCGGGAGGGTGGGAGTTCGAATCCTGGGAACCTACGGATGCATTTCAGTATGGAGCAATCACTGTACTGCCAGTGGGATCCTACGACTGAGGTGTCTCGAGCGATCATTGTGGATTGGCCTCCTTGTTGGGAACTTGGATGTTAGTTGTGGCATATCCCACGATTTACCCCTCCTAGGTGTGGTGCTAGGGGCAAATATGTAGGAGGTCTAAAATTAATTCGGCGCAAGTTGGGAATTTGAGTTATTAAAAAAATAATAATAAAAAAATAAAAATTATAACTGAATTCCAGCAAATCTTGGGCATGGACCCACTCTGTTCAACAGTTTTGGACCCACTGGCATGTGACCCATGTGTATCATTTTGAGAAATTCAAGTTCATTTTCCAGATCCACCTATGCTTTGAAAATTTTGCACAAAATAACAAGGTTGAAAATTTTATAAAAATTTGTCACAATATGTAAGTAAATTACAATATGAAAAAAGTAGTGGTCATGTGTGTGGGTGTTAGAAAGCATTTGTCTTCATCCCTCATAACAGAATCTAGATGCATAAGATTATGGCAACATTGGAAAAATATTGTCCTTCAATTATAGTTACAGACCATGTTTATTTATAGTATCTTATGTTTTTTCCTTAACTTAGTCAAATTTCAAATGGTCAAAAATTGATAACATGGGCGCCGTTATAGAAGAAACATTCATTGTATTCGGTGTTCTGTTCTACATGCTCATTAACAGAACTCATGGTTGGGGCACTTTGGCAAAGAGTACAAATTACATGACACCCACTTTTCATTAAAATAATATATATAGTTTTGAGCCATTAAACTTTGCTATATCATATGCCTTCATACATACATACATACATACATACATATATATATATATATATATATATTTATATTTACGAGTATGTCTAGTATACGAATCTCAAATTTCACATTTAACCCTTTAAAATGATCAAAATGATCAAACATGATAGGATCCACTTCTTTTTATGTTTGTTCTGACTCGATTCGATCTTTAGATTGGATTTGACTCGATTTACGAACTGTTGATCATCTTGATATTCATGTACTAGGTCTCTTAAATTATAACACTTGTCTCAATGAGGAGCCACATTTCTTGTGTCAATGTTTATAAATAGTTCTCATTTGACTCGTTATAATGAAACTGATATTTTTAGTTCAATTCTTTAACTTGATCTTTTCGACATAAAGACCTTGACATAATTTAAATATTAGAAAGTTTTAGTTAGGAACAATCCTGACTAGATTAACCCATGTTCATGTTCCATGTCTTTTTTAATTCAAATCATTATTTCAGTTCCGAATCACCTCGATCGGAGCCAAAGTCCAACCTAACCTGATCTTAGAGATTAAATCCAGCCTGATCTCGAAGTAATATTAATTCCCAAATTAATGTACGGTTGCATTTCATAATCCAGTTATAAGGAGAGCAGCTAACATTGCGCCAAAAGTTATCCTTGTCGCTAATATTGCATTTCAAGTTTTTAAACATTCACTACACTCAACCAATTTAGATCATCTTGCATTTTATATTTTATATAATATATGTCCGTTGTATGTATATATCAAAACTCAAGTATATATTTAAAGAAATATTTATATATATAACATACATGTTTTATATGAAATATGAAAAAACAACACAAAATTCCCGTAAAAAATTTAAACTACAGTTCAACTAATATATTTCGACTGCGACTTGCTGACATAAAATTTATTCCTCCATTGTAAGGTCTTGCATATCAAGTCGAATAATCTATTATTAACAATTGCTGGGAATCAATAGTTTTAGACTTGAATGCTAGGGAAAGTAATTTTTCTGAGCTCATAAATTCTATGCCGACTTCATAGAAAATAAAAAGGGAGAAACTTCAAATTGACCCATCTAACAAAAGTTTGATCGATGTCGTAATAAATGCAGAAGCCCAAGGGTAGGAAAGAAGTCATCGATCATTCAAGTTCTGTGTTAAAGGATTTCCAGAAATTAATGGAAATCGTTCTTAATAACCCTACCTGCAGGGCCCCTACCCCGCCAAACGCATGGTTTATGAATGTGCACAAAATGGCATGGCCCCGTTGCTTAATTCAATTACCAAAGTGACCCCAACAATGTGTGTCTCTGTGTGTGTGGATACATAATTTCTTGCCATCAATATATAAATATAATTATATTATATGTGAAAATCATCATGATTAGGAGGCTAATTAAGCATGATTAACGAAGTATCTGTGATTAAAAGTTAAATCTCAAATCATATGCTATTTATATGCATTATTAAAAGTGTAAAAACATATATTTCTCTCGGTAATCTTTTTCTTTTTCTTTATATAAATTAATCCAATTTGTGAAAGATTCTTATAAACCCAACTCCCCCTACTTTATGTAGCAACATTCACATTCTTTCTAGCTAGTAGCCCACTAGGCACCTTATCATGGAAGAAAAAATCATCTTCGAAAGTATACCTGAAGACCAACTTTTTTCCTCTTCCACCACCACCACTTCTTCCGCCACCTCCGGTGGTTCGAGTTCGCCTTCCGCTACATCCACCTCTTCGTCCACCTGCAATTCTTCATCATTGACTAATGAAACGCAAAGTACAAGAAGCCTAAATGAGTGTGCCAAAGCTCAAAAGATCACCACAAAAGTTCAAGGGGAAAAAAGTGGCAATGAAGTCGACAAGCGGCGCAAGAACGGCTGCGGCGGCAACGACAAACACCCGATGTACCGCGGCGTGCGGAAGCGCAATTGGGGCAAATGGGTTTGCGAAATTCGAGAGCCGAGGAAGAAATCAAGAATATGGCTCGGGACATATCCCACGGCTGAGATGGCCGCTCGAGCACACGACGTGGCGGCTTTGGCCATCAAGGGCCAATCAGCTTACCTCAATTTCCCTCACTTAGCTCAATACCTCCCCCGCCCCGCCTCCACTGCGCCTAAGGACATCCAAGCCGCGGCAGCAAAAGCCGCAGCAGCCACATTTCCCGAGGAAATAAGCCAGTGCAGCGCTGAAACCGAGCAGGGCCAAACCAAGCTGCCTAGTTCTCACTCTTCCACAAATTTGGCAATGGACAACATGCAAGAATCATCAAATTCGGCTTCAACGGCTCATGATGATGACACATTTTTCGACTTGCCGGATCTATCCCTCAGTAGCACAGATCACAGTAATGGGTATTGTTACTATGCTGCTTCTTGGCAGCTGGCTGGAGCCGATGTCGGATTCCGGCTTGAGGATCCATTTTTGTGGGAGTGCAACTAGCTAGAAGTAATTAATTAAAGTTTTTTTTTTCTTTTATTTTTTGGAAGTTCCATTTGTCAAATGGAATCACTAACTTTTAAAACTCTCAATATTATGTGTTACAAAAATAAAAAATCGACATATGCAGCAAACACATATTGATCTTATTACAGAAACTCAAATGTTTTTATTTATGTTTTGGTCGAATAGTAGTTTAAGGCAACTCCTGTAGCTGAGCCAATGTTCTGGACGAGCCCTTTATCCCTTTAACTAGCAGTTAATGGTGCAACTTGCATCTGTCGACTTCTGGTTTTCTTCTTTTACAAATATATGAACATATTAAATGTGTTTAATTCACATCAAATATATATTTAAAAAAATATTTGATATTCTTGTCATATTTTTATAAAGTGCTTGAAAATGAGAAATTTATAATCATATCAAAATCGGGGGTGTTGTCATATCTTGTCCATTTTTATTTAAAATCGATATTTTAAATTAAAACAAACTGAAATGACTTATATAGGGATGTTAATGGGGCGAGTTTAGAACTAGTTTGACTGGACCAGGACTCGCCCCACTAAGAAAAATATAAATTCGGAACCCGCTCTGTCCTGCTTCCATTTAGTTTCGGACCTATTCCATCCCACTCCGCCCTGGACTCGTACCCGTCGGATTTAATCCGTCAAACCCACTAGTTGTTTAGTTTTTTAAAAAATCAAATAAAAAATAGTTGAAAAATAGCTAGAAAATAAATAATTATTCCAAAGTATAATAGAAGTGTATTGACCGAAAAAACGGGGGTGGGAGGAGAAAAAAAATAAAAAAGACAAATATATGAAACTCTAATATATTTATACATCTTATATACGGGGTGGGTTCTCTTGGACCCATTACCCGTCCCAGAACCGATGGATTTAAAAAAATGAACCTGTTACTCGTTCCATTACCCATTTATTCAACCCAAATACGGCACAAAGAGGACAAGTTTGGGTAAGCATTGACATCCCTAGACTTATATCACTACCAAATTCAAAATCATACCTATTTTTTTGAATCTTTTTGTGCTAAAAGATACAACTCTGCAGACTCCACACGCACTGGTGACTGAACTTGAACTTGTAACACCATCGATTTTATGATTTCACTATATTCTTTGATTTTTCCATATTAATGTTTCTCAAATTTTAATTCAAATCCTTTATTATAATTTGATATTTTATTGTGTATTTCATATACGAATGCACACTAATTATATGTTTAAAGGAATCAACAAATAGATGAAACTAGGAAATATAGTTGCCATGCATTTATAAATGTTGAATATAACATATCAATTTAAAACACAAGATTCGAACTTTCTAATTTTAAAAAAAATATGACACTGAAAAAACTGTCAATCTATGCATTGGGGATAAATTATATGAGAGTAAATATGATGAGTTCGCAAATTTTCATTTTCTTTTTCTCTTTTTTATTTTTTATTTTTTATTTTTTATTTCTAAATTTTCCATCCTGCAGATCTACATGTGCAAAAAAATTAAATCAGATGATTTAAGATCCAAAGGAAGGGTTTATTGGAACTTGCAGCACAATTGACTCAAAATATACTATTTTTAGATGCTTTTTTGATATTTTCTATTGATGTCCTCAATTCCTCCACTTGATAATTGTAGATACATATATATTTTTTTAATACTTAAAAAAAAAAAAGATTTCCGTTAGATGCGCCGCGTCATTATCATAAATTGCTCCTTTTTAATCATTACTGTTAATTATTTTGTGATGTGACCGTTTGATCTTCTATTAACTTTTGTGATTAATGATTATGATTCAATAGCTAATCCCACAATCACTATGAGAAAATATAGCATATTCCTTAATTAATTAAGGAATATATATAGCAATATCAAGATAAATATATTGGCTTAATTATTTCTCTATAATGTACGTTATAGTATGACAGCCAGCTTCAATAATTTCAACAATTACATAATAATCTATCTTAAAGAAATGATGGCAAAAAAGAAAGAGCAATCATTTTTTATTTGATTTTATGCACGAGTTTTGTCCTCTAAATTGTTTTACAACAAGAAGAGCATAATACTCTTAAGTCTTAGGTGATGATTCGTATGACTAAGCCTCTGTGTACTCTTTACTCTTTGCTGTATAATATTTTATTTTAAACTTAACTCAACTAAATACATGTAATAATTTAGATATATCAAATAATTTACTATTAATCAGAAAGTTTAAAGAAATTGATTGCACTTTGTTTTTGGGTGAGTTCTATCCAAATTTTTTTTATGATAAATAGTGTCAGAGTAGACACTATGTGTTCGAATTGTAATTGAGCGCGACGGAGGTAACGTCGGTATTTCAGTATTCGCCTGGAACTAAGGCTATCTCCAACCTACTGTACAAATTTGGTGTAAGTTTTACACAAAATTTGATATTTTGGTGTAATTTGGCCTAAACCATCTCCAATCTACTACACCAAATTTTACACCAAATGAATATTTTTTTTTATTTTTTAATTATCACCTATTTATTTATTTATAAAGTTATTTAATTACTTATATTTTATTACTACTAATTCTACAAATAAAAAATATATATAATTAATATTACATTTATTGATTATATTACAAAAATAAGCATTACAATTAATATCACAATAAAAAAAATATTACGTAGCACACCACGTAGAATAAAAAAACTTTCACAAAACCATCTCAACAAATGTTTAATTATTATAATTTATCACAAATATTAATTATTTGTTAATTATTACAACAATAATAAATATCCTTGATTATTTATTATTGTTAATTATTATAATTTATCATAAATATTAATTATTTATTAATTATTATAATTAATTATTACAAATATTATTACAAAATAATAACATAACTAAAGTTGAATAAATAAAACTAAATTATAAATTAATTAAATATACAATATATGATACAAATGGAATTAAAATTTGAAGTAGAACAATTTTGGGGACAAATTGAGAATATATACATTACACCAAATTTGGTGTAAATGAATAGTGTCACATCAAATTTGGTGCAACATTATTTATTACACCAAATTTAGTGTAACATTTGATGCTCAATTGGATATGGAATTACACCAAATTTGATATTTTGGTGTAGGATTTGACGTTTCATTGGAGATGGCCTTAATATCGAAACTGTGGAACATCATGAATTGTCATGGTCTTATTTACAAGATATGAAACTTATCCTCTTTTGATATAAATTTTATAGCCTTTTGGGTACCATTTTCTTAACAACTAATTTTTGGATTGAATTCTATAGATAAATTTTATTTCTTGCGAAATTTAAAGTCGAATACAAGATTTGTCACAATATCGTAGTCTTTTTGCTCATTTGAATCAATGAGATATTTATTTAAGATTTTTTTGAGTAGGGGTAGGGACTTGATTTATGCATCAATCACACTTGTTTATCACTATTTTGGTAGTGATGAGTGATCTCACCATCACGATCTCCTCCTTAATTCATATTCTATTCTTCAATCATTTAGCCTCCTTAATCTCTTTCGGCCCCAGCCAAATCTTGCATACATATGGCTTGTGCAAATATATTTATTATTATATGTTATGTTTAGGACCCATAGAATACCCCAGAACACACAGCAGCATAAATAAATTGGGAGGGGTTAATTAGTATTATTAATGAATCCGATGAGGTAATTAAAGTACAACATAATTAAATGAAATCCCTTAATTAAGCATTGAATTAATTTAGATTCGTTTTGAAAGGGCCCGAGGAATGAAGTAATTCTTGAAATTATGCCATATTTTATTTTTGGGTCATCAGATTTAGCTAAGGTCCATTTTCTCCTTGTTTTTTTTTTTTAAGGTTATGTTTGGATTTTAGGAATTTAGTTTAAGAAAAAGGAAAAATAAAATATTTTTGTGTTTTGGTTTTAAAGGAATTTTAGTTAATACAAATATGATGTATGTATTTCAATGGTATTTAATTACATTCTTTTTTAAAAAAATTAATGCTAATTTGTCCAAAAGAATGTGGTCTGATGGAATTTAGTTTTCGATATTACAATAAATCTTTCATTGAAACACTCAACTAATTATATACTTCATTTCATATTGTCTAATATTAATTACTCTCTCTCTCTCTCTCTTCTCTCTCTCTCTCTCTCTCTCTCTCTCCTCTCTCTCTCTCTCTTCTCTCTCTCTCTCTCTCTCTCTCTCTCTCTCTCTCTCTCTCTCTCTCTCTCTTGTTTGCATTACTGCAACATTAATTACCCTATAAGTCAGTGGAGTATCTTCAAGTTTTTTAGTTGAAAACCCTAATAAATATCACTATGGTTTCTCCTAGGGTTCTTCACTTCATAGTATTAATTTAAATTTGAGAAAGTCATATATTTAGAAACAAGTTGACCATATGTATTAAAATTACCAACACTACACCAAGTCACAGTGCATCTTTATCAACTATTTGGTTAAATATCAAAGTATATGAGTCTATAGCTCAAGAATGTCTTGTTTACAAATCAAATTAATGGCACCATAATCCCAAGATTCAAGACTATATATTTATATATTAAGAAAAAATTAAGGGGAGACATAATCTACATGATTGGTCTGCGCCAAGTCTAAGCATCATGTGTGAGATTAGTGGGCATTAATTAATTTGTCAAACACCCTTCGAGACCCTAATTATTCATGTCTTAATTAAGTTACATTTCTCGATGGTAGTCCTATACCTAGATATTCGTTTTTTATTTGTTTAGACATTTGAATATAATTTTTGGGACTTGAATTTAGAATCTTTTATTTTCGGAAGCCCTAATTTGGGCGCCAATGCAACATGCATCAAGTGCCAATACCAAGATTTTGACATACATATATAGTATAGACACTTCAATTTATAGATTAATAATTATTTTAAATCGCCAGATTAGGCAAGAATGGGTATCTAATCACATTCCATCATGAAAATATCATGCGATATTATCTTTTTTTTTTTTCCTTTTAAATACGACGCGTATTTACTCTCTTATTTTTTTGACTTTTTGTAGAATTCTTTACCAAGCCTTTCTTGTCTCCTCAATAAGAATGTTTTCTTGGTGTCTTTCATGACAAGATTTATGTTTTACAAAGTGGGTTGTGGGAGAGAGGCCCAAAAAAAAAAAAAAAAAATTGGAAAAGAAAGAAAGAAAAAAGTTAACTTCTCTTTCTTTTAAGTTGGAAAGATTGTGAATGCTTGATTAATGCTACTTTTGTGCATGTTATTATCTTTACTAAACTTTTTTAGGGACTGATAATGAAAGAAAAGGCACTGAAACACATGTACGTGAATCACATTGCAAGTTTTTATACTTAGAATCTGCTACATTAAACATTGCCAAATATTTTCTTGCATTTAGAAAAGACAATAATATTTTAAATGTACTTTCTTGTCTCTCTGCGATGTAACATATGATTCCAATTACTCTGTCTTTAGTTTTATTTTTAGTGATTGCTTTTATCTTTTTTGATCTTTGCTAGTTTGAAACAGCTGGTTTTTGTTCTTTACCTATGCTCCTACATAACTATTTTTAGGATTTTTCAGAATTGATAAAAAGGCCTCCTTCAATATATATATCAAATTTCATGAATTGTTAGGTAGTTATGTACTGATACGATCTTTTATTATAAATTCTATTATATTGCACAAATTATTATGTGTACACTTTATGAATATAATTTCATACGTGACAGATACTTAATATAATATAATAGATGATGAAATAAGTTTAATAATAAAAAAATTGTATGAAATTATGTGTGTGTCTCTTTAATGGTAAATCTATTTATTTATGGGATGTACTTAGTTGCATGTGCACATAGTTAAGTACAGACATAGTTAATTACATGGCCACTTGTACTTGAACAACATAGTAATAAATTAGGAAAATTCATTTCTAGTCCCATAGAGGGTTTGCAAGTATGATTCCACACTTTATGGGATTTGCAAATTTAGTCCCCCTAATGGAAAAACTTATCATATTTCACCCTTCTAATTGTTCCCTGCCGTTAAGTTTTGGATGGCAGATGGCACGTGATATGCACATGGACATTAACTCTACTATTTATTGTAAATGAAATTGAAATTTCGTGACTTCTGTTCTGAATTTTCTACAGCCCTTCTTTGTTTTTGTTTTTTTCAACTTCTTTTTCGCTTGATTCATATATGATGTGGGGTCATCAAATTATAAAGATTGATTAAAATTGAAACTTTTCACATCAAAGGAAGACGAAGACATATACTAAAAGATGAGAAATATATAGTACTACTATAATTATTGATCAGTGCTTAAAACTGTGCAATCTACTTAGTTCTGCTACACAATTTTAGTGAAAAAATAATCATTAGACAACAAAAGGACCAATGATTACAATTTTGCCCATAGATATTTTATTTCATTAGAGATTGAACCCAACATGCCAAGATTCCAGACAGGCACAACAAATGATCATAGCAATTCACACACACACACACATTTATATGTATAATTGGACGTTGTCCACATGGATGTACGTTTCAATAGATTGGAGAATCCTATGTCTTGTCCAGGGGTTTTGTTTATTTCATGTTCAACTTTTGGGAGGATGGCCATACATCTAAGGCACGAAAGGCAAAATTATTTGCAGAAAATTTGATTTGTAATACATTGGAAGTTTTGGCTTGGAATATATATCAGAGTTGCTTTGAATGATTTTTAGACATGTGAGTGATGATGTGATTGGAAACTTGTATACAAAGGATTATATATGGTGTCCCACATTCTGCTTGGAATTCTTGAATTTAGACCTGTCATTAACACTCATTTATATGTTGAATTTATTTGAACAAAGACCCATCTTGGTAATTTGGCATAGTTTCCTCAAAATCATGTAAATTTATGATCGTGACCTAATTTGCATTCATGAGTTGGATGTTAATTCCACAATTTAAATGGAATTGAATTTTCTAATGAGATTGAGATTTTTTCTTGTGTAGAAGAGATATAAATCTTATATATATATATCAAATTTCTACCTCCAAACATATTTTTCCAAGACTCTTTCTTTTTATAGTTTTTTTTTTCTATACAGTTCCTCTCTTCATTTTTTTCTTGAAGAATCACCATAAAACTCCAATCATTTGATATATGTAAATTCACCGCCAACGAGAAATATATGTTCGTAGTTACTTCGAGTATAGAGTCTTAAAGACATGTTTGTAATTCAATCCAAATGAAGTTTGTAGATGAGTTTGATTCAGGAATTCATTGATCGATAATTTCATTGTGTATATAGTAGCACCCGATCCACACACTCAATTATGTGCGGACATTCAGTATGAATTATGAATCATATAATAGTAGGGATATATAAGAGGCTAGATATAAAAGTTCAAATCCAAATTTATATAGAGGCTCTTCTTATTTAAATTCTATTGTATTATTTATTGTATTACATTCATTATCCGTATAAAATTTTATTTTCAAAATGTACACGTGGCGATAATTAATACAATATAATAAAAAATATAATAGGAATTGCAATAGTTAATGTGCCCCAAATTTTGGGCCTTACTAATCCTAACTTGGTTAATTACAAGTTCCTTTGCATGTTGGTCAAGGTAATAAATTTGCTTCTTGTGTAATGATTTCATTTATTTGAGAGAGAAGCTAATTAACCACTTCAACCCATAATTTCACAAGTTTTAGCTCGACCATCATTTGGTCTTTGAATATTTAATGTTGTCAACTTTCAATATTTATGATAAGTGAGATAACTTGATCTTTGATCATCATTCACAAATTGTACAATATATTTTACAAACATCCCAAAATTCAAGTATTTACTCATTTAAGCATCAAGTGTTTCTTTCATTATTAATTCCTTTCCTAGGAAGTACTGGTGAAGATTAGGGGTTAACCTACTTGTGTAGGGATCTCTGGTTCGTAACGGAGTGATTTTATGTAACTCAAAATTTGGTAATATTGTGGCAGTCGATTTTTTAAATCAATATAGATTTTATATATAAAATTATTAAATTTTAAAAATATATCCCCTATAAATAATAAAAAAATATTTCTTTATTTATTATTTTTTAAAAAAAATAATTTTTACCCTCTCGACAACCATTTTCTGCCTCAGCCCCTGGGTGCCCTTACATAATAGCCACTACATCACACCCAACCAACTACTCATTTATGAATCGTGTGGGGAAACTATAAAAACCCTATCCCCCACCCCACACCACACCACACACACATGGGTATGAGTCGTGGTTCAATAAGTGCCACATTCTTGAGAAGAAGAAATCGTAAAAATATACACAGTAGAACCAATTTATTAATGATCTTTTAAGTGGTGCCAAAGCTAAAGAGTCGTAGCTTACTCGAAATAAAGAGTGATTGGTCCCCAAGGAGTTGGAGGAGAGATGGCAACCAGCCAATCCCCATTTAAACCTTCACCAAAAGCTAATTACGCACATGCATGTAACCTAAGAAAGCTTTAAATGTTGTTGTACGATGATAGTTGGCACAACAATCGAAATGTGTCTTTTCGCAGTATGTCCTTTGAGAAGCCTATCTTAGCTAATAACACGTACCACATCTCATGGGTGCTCACCCATTTTTCACCATGCAATCTAACTACCACCAATATTTCAAATTTCATGTTTAATAATTCAAAAAGAAATCTAATTTGCAGTTTAATTTTGCAAGATTTCTCTCGAAAATTGTTGGGGTACCTTCAAGATTGACTTGTGAGAAATATTTCAAATCCAAAATATTGTAAAATTTCTACCAAAATTTGTGAATGACCATACCATATAAGGTGAAGACCATAGATCACTAAGAATTGGTTCAATTATTGGTATTAGGAGGAACGAAGGTATAAAATAGATATTGAGGGACGAAAAATATATTTTTAATTTTTTAAAAAAATTAATTAATAATTTTATATATAAATTTATACTAATTTAATAATTTTATAGAATTTGGGGAGTAGTGGTCGCCTTTAAACCTTTTAACTCCATCCCATCTTGCTCGTAAAAAAGCAATATAAGGGAAGTACATGGTTGAAACCCCAAGATGATGATATATTTATAATAATTTTAAATTAATGTGCTGGAATAAAATATAATACGATTGATTATGATCATGTCCTAATATTAAGATGTTCTAATATCGGGTAATATCGGGCATATATTGAGTACTCTTTCAATATAATATATATTAGTCATGTGAATATTCTCATCTCAATCTTTATATATATATATATATATATATATAACTAACTACTCATTTTCATAGTACATTGTTAATTGATATGTGCTTAATTACAGTTCTATCAACATTCATTGGGCGGATCTAGGGAGCTGCTGCAGCCAGCTCAATTCTATTTTTTTTTAATTTATATAAATTTTTTTATATAAAATTATGAAAATTGAAAAATTCGTCTTCTAAATAATAAAAAATATCTCTTTATTTACTATTTAAAAAAATTCTCACCCCTCGTTATCCGTTTTCTGCCTCCGCTACTGTTGTCAGTGATTGAGTGTTGTCGAATTTTAACTAGTCTTAATATCAAAATAAGAGATAAAACACTCCTAGTAATTTTCATCAAAATAGGAACTCTATGTTTTTACATTATAGATTTTATCAATATCTACTGTTTTGTTTCATTGAATTTTTTTCCGAGATTTAATCATTACTTAATTGCCAAATCGTAGTTATTTTGTTTTTTTTTTTTAATTTATTAAAACAAACTATTCATCGTACCATTTGATAAGACTCGCTATATACACATATATACAAATAGTTTTTTTATTTAAAACATATACAATTGTGTCAATTAAAGATATCCAAATTTTAATTTAAGATTTCCAATTATTTATATAAATTTGTATGGATTTTTATAAATTAAAATTTCACCTCCAAATTTCAATCAAAATTTTTATAAATTTATTGCAGTGATATCGATATTTAATGCCTTTACTATGACAAGACTTTGGTGGAGAAGTCATATGTTCTTTCCTAAATTTCCATTCTTAGTACCTATTCTGTCTAAGACCTCGTGGAGAAGTCTTCATTGCGGTCCTAAATTTGCTATCATTCTTAGTACCTGTCCTGATCAATTACCATCCGAAATTAAACTCTGTGCATTGCTAAGAAATAGGTGTCACGCCCAAAAAAATAATTGAATTAATTCTATACCCAACGCATGTATATTGAGTTTATGAATTTAATACTAAGTGTTTCATTGGGTAATCAGGAATGGAGTCACAGAATAAAAAGAGAGGAGGGATGAGATTTATTTTTTCTTGAAATAGTAGATAAAAAGTATTTTAATGTTTAAGAGGATAATTTTTTTAAATTTAACAATTTTATATGTAAAATTTATATTAATTTAAAATTTTAGTGAATTACAAAAATTATCTTTAAAGTTTGAATTATTTAAAAAAAATCTAAATTTATAAATTATAAATATTTCATTAACATTTGTTTCTATTTAATAAATTGCATCAACTTAGCCCGTAGGGTCATGGGGGATATTTATAAAATAAAGATAAATTTCAATAGAATATTTATAATACCTTATAGAGATATTTATAATTTTAAAAAATGACATAATTATTTTATAATTGAGTTAAACTTCAATGATAGTTTTTGTAATTTACTCTTAAAATTTTTATGGAATTTGGGGGCAGCAGTCGACGCTCTCCCCTACCTCTGTTTCTTTCTGGTGGTATCAAATGGGACGCTTGACAATAAATATATACAATGAATACATGTATGTAGATTGGATGAAACATCTACAATATGATTATTTTTCCCTTATTTATTCGGGTGGGTGAAACGGGGACCAAGTATTCTTAATTGCACTACTGCCAACATAATAGTGATAATTACATATATCTCTTCAAAAGTTTTATTAAATTATAAATTACCCAAAGGTATTTGGATAACTACATCAAAACTATTTTATTTTCTACATAAGAAAAGAGATACTGCAGAACCTCCCATAAAATTTGTGTAAATATCCAAATGGGTGTTTCTAAAATTACATCTCCTGCCCTAACATTTTTTGTTGTATTACATATAGAACCAAAGTTGTTAAGTAAATTAAAATATTTTAATATATTTCTTAAATTCTTTTTAAAAACATTTAATATTTTTTCCTTTCAATAAGGTGCTTAAATTAATTTGCAGATATGCAAAACGGTTTTTTTTTGTTTTTTTTTTCAAAAAATGGTTTTCAAGGAAATGCTCATGTAATTTTTTTTACAAGGAATATTTATGGTTTGTAAACATAGTGTAAGTAAAAAATTAACAACATATTTAAATGTACTAAGACCATATTTTTTTATTGAATGATATGAAAATTATAAGGTGAGGAAAAGTAAAAAATGACAGTTAATACCATATTTAAATTTGAAGAGTAATTACAAACATTCTGTATTGAATCTAAATTTAATAGGAGTACCATTTGAAATGTGAAAAAGAGGAAGAATGGTAAAACATCACCTGCCCAGCACCCAAAAGAGTGGGGCACATCTAATTTACAGTAGTTTATCATTCAAATTGAATAAGAAAATGACCTAATTATGGTCCCCGCAGATTGGACCAAAGTCGTACAATTAGGACATTGATACGGTTTTATTCTTTTTATTGTTTCGGAGATTATGTTCTTTTTTGCTTTTACTCGAAAAAAATATGAAAAGTGTCGTCACTGCACACTTTGTATATCTAAATTTCTAAGAATTTCAAGACTTGTATCATGATGTTTAATATATAAAAAGTCTTTTTTGAAAAAATAAAATCTCAATTCCAGCAAAGGTTTTGGAAGTATCAAATTAAAGAATACAACCTTGTGAGTATAAACAAAAATATGGATAATTACACCTCAATTTTGGTTAAATTCTAAAAATTATCCGTAATTACGCTGACACAAATTGTTATTGATGTTTTTATTATAAAATGAGCCCCTCCAAGATTTTCCGACCCCAAAAAAGCTAACACCATGATAGAAGGCGTTGAACTGCCAACTTTACCCCTTGCAATTTAATCTTTAGCTTTGACCAATTTTCCGAACCAAAATAGCCTTCCACTGTCCACAAGTGCGAAGAATGTGAAAATGGGGCTCACATGTAAATTACGAAATAATACGTGGTGTTAATGTAATATAACCTTATCTCAACTATTCATTGTTCATTTTCTGTTATATTTTAATTTTCTTTTATTTTGAAATTTTACTTTTATTTATTAACTTATATTGCTTTTCCTTTTTTTTTTTTTTTGGAAATATGTTTAATTTTAGCTATAATATATAACTAAAATTAAATTAATGAATAAATAATAATCAATTCTAACTAAACAAATAAATGAGGATCAAATAATCAAATACTTACTTAAATAATTCATTCATTCTTTTGTGCTTTCATTATTAACTAATCACTTAATTCTCAACCAATCAGACAATTAATAGTCAAAGAATGATTAATTCACTAATTTTAACTAATCAAAAAGTTAGTGAACCTAGTCAAATAATTTATAATCAATTGATTAATATTTGACCAACCAAACAACTAATAATCAAATAATGGATACTCATTATTTATAACTAAGCAAACAATTCAAAACAATTACTGAACTCATTAAACAACTAATTTTCTACTAATCAAATAATAAATTTTTGATACCTATATAAGAAAAACTTAACTATGCTTAAATATATAAGAATCAAGTACAGAAACCAAATAAAATAAAAAACTAAAAGTACTATTTTCTTTTATTTTCTATTTAATTATCTTCTTTTTGCTTTTTTCTCTCTCTTTTTGCATTTTTTTCCCCTTCTCCTCCTTCAGACCCCTACCCCAACGCCGGATACCCAACCCCTACCTCCCTGCAACCAACACCCAGCCCCAACCCACGAAACCCACCCCAATTATATGCATGTGCATGTACATGTATATATCTATGCGTGTGTTTGTGTGTGCGCATTGCATAAATATTCTTTTTTTTTTTTTTTTACTTTATAAAAAAGGAAACCCGTAAATATATATGTAATAATAAAAAGGAGAGAAAATAAACGGGACCCTTTGGCATTCAAAAACTTTTGAACAGGAGTAAAAATATCTGCACAATTCTCTTATTTTTCATCATTTTACATTTTTTGGCTGTTTAATAGAGAAGTAAAACGCTGTTTAATAGAGAGGTAAATCGATCTTTTCCCCTATTCTGATTACTTTTTCGGCCGAAAAACACCAACAATAAGCGTCAGCATAATTATGCAAACAGTAAAAGTAACTTTTGTAATTTAACAACAGTTGAGAGAGTATTTAGGTAATTAAATCCCATTAAAAATACTTCAACTATTACAAACAGCTTCAAAAGAAAAAGACACATTTTGGTAAAAGATGGTAAGGATAACCAATACTAACAATATGACAAAAAAACTTGCAACATATCTTCAGCTAATCCAGGTCGTGTTCCATGCCCATAGGTACAGACAGCTTGTATCAAAACAAGTAGCCATAATCAAACTCTTGGAGAATAATATATCCTCAAAAAGCTCAAAGAATTGGAGTGAAACTAACCAGGGAAGAGAGGAAGGATTGGGGAAGATGAACAGAATGTGTGATCAATTGATTAACCAGATCTTTTAAAGGTTACAGACTGAACGCCGACACTTTGGGTATTTCTCTCAAATCAAGTTACATTACTGGCAACAAATATGAGAGGTGAAACATAATTATGTACATGAAAGCATGAAAGAACCTAAGACCAAAATCATATAAAGCTCCATAATTCGGGCTACTTCACACACACTAGGAAACTGGAGGGTGCTTCACATCATAGTTTATTTCACTCCCAAAAATCTCCATGCGGAGAGAACTGGACTGATTTCAATCTGCAAGTAGTAAGTTAAAATGTATCCAGTTGCTTGGAGCAGTCAAAATGAGGGGGGGGAATCATAAATACTATAAAAAAATAAATTAAAAAATGTGATCCAGTATCTAAAACCCAGAACCAGCAAATCCATGCTAATTTTCAAATTTTGAAAAGGAACCTCTATTAATTCCGATGTGGTCTTTTTTGGATCTCACTAGATCGATAAGTATATAGTACATGAAACATCATCCTCAGAACCAATGGCTGGTTCACTGGACCCATGGATGTGCAGGAATCAATGCCAGGAACCATACTTATAGAATTCCTGATCAGATGTATACAGGTTTGATGTCATTAGCCCCAAAACTTGCAGCACAAACTGGGCACTTGCGATGACGCGTTTCAATAATTCTTTGTACGCAAGGATTGCAAAACAGATGGTAGCATTTTGTGATGACCACCTGCAAGAAAGCACTTGTTAGGTCCTCTAAGGGAGTGTTTGCAAACTCTGAAAAAAAGCACTTCCCACCTTTTAACTGAATTTCAGCAGATTTGGAGTTTTGGGGTTTCCAGCTTTAGCTTAATTCAAGCTCGAAAACGCTAAAAACTTGAAGTTGGTAATGAGGTGCTTTTTACAGCATCTAGATTTTTTGGTAAATAATTCAAAGTTCCTTTAGACATTTGTACCCCCAATGATTTTATAATAACCCCAATTTACCCCTTTGTTTGTTCAAATTTGCTTTGACCTTTCATTTCTTGTAGATTATTATTATTATTATTATTATAGGCATACAATCATAAGGTTTATACATATCAAAGTATGCCGATTATGTTTATGATTATATATTTAATATATATATAGTGTTTTTGCAATATTTTGAATTTATAAATGTATATATGAGTGTGTGTATATATATATATATCATATAAATAAATGTCATAAATATATTAAATATTTATATAGATATATGGACATTATAGATATATATAAAAAATACTTATATAATTATTAGATTTATTTAAATATAAATTTACACATGTATTTATTTGTTTATATACACAATTTAGAATATATACTTATAAATGTTAATAAATGTAAATATATAAATTTATAAATATAAATATGCATATATATATACACGTATATGTTTACATGTATATGTGTTATATGTATATAAATGAATACGTATATCAATATATATATTTATAATTGTATATGTATATTTATATATTTATAATTATACATGTTTATAAAAATTAACTAATAAATATATATAAAATTATAAGTATGTACTTATATTTATTTATGTAAATATATATACATAAACATTAATATTTTCAAATATATATATATATTCATATATATATTTGTATAATTATAAACATGTATATTTACACATATATATATGTAATATGTACATATATATACATATTTAAATATTTATATTAAATATAACTAAATTTATATATATAATAAATTAATAAGTATATATAAAAATATATATGTATGCATTCATATATATATATACATATATTTATAAGAATATACATGCATATATATAAATAGTTATATATATTTACACATATATTATATTTTCTTTATAAATCTACATATACATATAAAATTATATATATAAGGGTAATTAATTTATAGTTTATTTTAAATAATTTATTATTAAATTGGTCACTTATATATATATATAAATAAGTATTTATATAAATATATATAAACACATATATATACATTTGACAAGATATATATGTATAAATATATGTAGAAAAATTTATACATGTTTTACATATATATTTAATATATTTGTTTATTTATACTTATATAAGTGTACTTAATTTATAGTTTATTTTAAATAATTTGTTGAAAATTAATCACTTATTTAGATATATTAATTATTATATTTATACAGTTATTATTTTCATGTAAATTATACGTATAAATAATTTAGTTAGTTTATTTGATAAAACTTCACAAAATAAATTACTATTTCAAATTGCAAGGCCAATTTAGACTTTTACCCAAAAAAAAAAAGGCAATTTGAACCTACTTTTGCAACTTATTTACCAAACACTCTTTTTTAACTTATTCTACTTTTCAGCAACATTTTGCAAGCACTCCCAACTTTTGCTTCTCAACTACTTTTCCACATTTCTAAAATTTAGCACTTTTCTAAAAGCAAAAGTTTTTGCAAACACTCCTTAATCTAGTAGATGAATATCTAAATATAACCAGAAACTTTCTTGCTATTCTACAAAAATTTCAGAAACAACATTATAATTAACCAGAAATTAAAAACCACCAAAGGAAATAAACATAGGGCCTCTAATTCCAATCATCAGTTGCCCCATAATTGTATTTGCCTTAAGATCCTGTATACTTTCTTAACGTAACTTGAAGAATGAGAACTGGGGCAAACCACTGCTTTTCTCATCCTAAGAAATTTTAAAGTCTCCTATAATTTCAACTAGGGGTGGGCAGTCGGGTATTTCAGATCCCAATCCGACCCAATCGCTTTCGGATAGAAAAGACTGTTTTACAAAATAAATAAATAAAGAGGTTTTGGCTTTACCTGAATCCAATTGTGAAAATCCAGATCGGGTATCGGGTAGGATTGTCCTATACCCGATATGGTAAATTGGGTATTCAACTTAAAAAAAAAAAAGGAAAAAAGAGGAGGGGCTAGAGCTTTCCCTGTTTTCCTTCTTCATTTTCATTTTGCAGACTTCAACTCCCAACCCAAGCTCCTCCGGTTTTTTCACTCTTTTCAACTCCATTCATTTCCGGAAAAAAAAAGAGGGGCTAGAATTCTCACCTTACTGTTTAATATTTTTAACAGTCAAGAGTCCGATGAGATTAGGCAGCGGATCAGGTTAGTCGGTGGTGGAGGAAATTGGAGAAAAAGAAGGAATGGCAGAGCAAGTGGTGGTGGTGGTGGGGAATCTGGATTACAGGATGGGAGTGGTGGAGCAGGCGACATAATGTGGCGGTGGTGGTGGAGCAGCCAGATCTGTCGAAGAAAAATGGGAAGAAGAGAAGAAAAAGAGAAGAAAAATGCTGTTGCAGATGAAAAGGAGAAGAGAAAGAAAGAGGGTAGAAGAAGAGAAGGAAAGAAGAAGGAGAGAAGGAAGAAAAGAACGCAAAAGGGCAGTAAGCTTATTGCCTCTGTCTGGAAATAGAGGCAAGGCAGCTCAGAGACAGTAAGCTTCCTTTGCCAATTTAAAAGAAAGAAAAAACTCGAAACCCGACAGATCGGTAGAAAAATATGCTACCGACATTTCGGGTACACTTGACCAAAACTACCAGAACCTGAAAAACCCAACCCCACGCCCACCCTTAATTTCAACAATTTTTTTAATTTTTCATCGTCTTCTTGAACTTGAAGAATGTGTAGTAGTAGACCTAGTTACCTCCATTGCCCATAACAGCAAAAGGAAAAGCGAAGGGGAAGTTACTGCAACAGATTTTAAAAAATACTGCAAACTCTCGGCAGATAATGCTAGATAATTCACCTTCTTACACAACTCAAAATGAGAACTTACCTCTTTTCTTCTATCAAGGCAGACACTGCACTTCAGAATTTCCTTGTATTCCCTGAGCTCCTGCTGAAGCTTTTCAGCTACGGAGGAACCCTCAGCGTTCGATTTTAGTTGTTGAGCCTTCCTCCTCAGAGTATCTAGATCTTCCTCAACTCTTTTCCTCTCAAATCTAGTTGGGAGAAACAGTTCAACAAGTAAGTAAATGAGCCTTCATATGAAACGGAAATGAGAATTACAAAATTCTAAACACCTCTCTTTCTCTAGTTCTATCTGCAGCTCAGCAAGAAATGCTCGACTTCTATCAACCTGTGATTGTGCTTCTTCAAGTGTGCCCATCAGTTGTTGAGAAGACTTCCTCACATCTAACATTCTTCTTTGAGTATTTTCTCCGGCAGCAGCGTTGTGGACTTTATCTTCAGCGTGTCTCTGTAGGTGATCCGAGTAGGCTTTCAACTGCAGCAGAAAGATCATTAGCACGACCAATCACAGGTTTTGACACTACATGTGCTGCTAATAATACCTGATCTTCAATTCTACCAGCTTTGAAGTCATAAAAATCAACAGTTTTCTTGGTCTGCTGTACAGCTTTCTCCATCATACGCTTTTCCATACGCAGAGCATCTCCCGTCTGTCTTGCACACACACCCTCTAAAACAAGCTGAAACAGAAATTAAAATGACTCAATGACACTTCCAAAAGTAATCCACTAAAAGAAAAATCTCAGCTTATGCATCTAGCAATTCAAAACATAAGCTGGTTACACTTTCTTTACATCCCAGATTTTAATGAGAAATCCAAGAGAATATACAGGAGAAAATAGTGAGGAAAAGCAGTTCTGCGGAGCCCTGAGAAATTCTTTTATTATTGGGGGGAAATGATTGCACAAATTACATGTGGAAATTACATGAAATGATAGTTTATCTTTTGTTTCCCACCTTTCATGCTGCATCTTTATTCTCTCTTGCTTTGTTTGGTTTAAACTAAAGGATGTGGTTTTTAGAAAGTCGCTTACTCACTTTTTTCCCTAGAAAAAACCAAAAAAGTTTTTTCACTCTATTGGTATGTAATCCCTAATTCCAATATTATGTGTATCCAGTTTAATAGATGAGAGTTAAAAAAGTGAGTTTTGAATATGTTTACAAATTGGCCTTAAAAAGTAGTGGTTGAGAGTTGGTTAATAGTTAGTGGTATCACATGACAGGGTATCTATGGGAAAAGAATTTCCATTTTAGAGAATAGTATTATTTTAAGACGTTCCAAAATGGAGATGGGAGTCATAAATTTGGAACAGAGGGTAGTATTTACCTTTTCCCTTGTGTTTGCTCTATGTTTCTAATTCTTTATATTAAATAGAAAAGTATAGATCATTTTGGAAAGATTACATTATCAAGGTCGTTATAAGAAAGGAGGCATAGTTGAAACTTTATCAAGGACTGGTCCACTCCTTGAATGTTCCCACTGAGCAAAACTGCTGAATAGCAATATTTTAATGCTTGAAACTAAATCCTAAATGATTATCTTGATTATTTGCTACTATATTTTCCTCAATCGTAACGTAGTATTCACCCAACTGGAAAGGTTCTCAAAGATAATTATCAAACACCAAGAATCATAAGACGATAAACAAGCATAGACTGGTGGGTAAGGGAAAACGAGAACGCTCAACCCTACAAGAGAGACAAAATGCTCCAGTAAGCTGGAATATCATCAAATACAAATTGGCTTGACAATGACGAAGTTCCAGCTGGGTGGCTGTGCTATCATAACAGCTCACCAACAATTAAAATATCTCTAAACTTACTTAAAATGTCGGGACAAATTCAAGCATTTGGAAAACTTTTGGGGAGCAAGACATGTACTGAGAAAATGCAATTCGTTTAATTTGTCCTTTGGTAATATCATAACGTTTGAGCTACATTTCAACAGACATGGACAGCAGCGTGGATACCATATGCCATTGACGGCATAAAGTAATACCCAGCAAATAAGAATCAGCAGAGCTAGGCATGCCCATTAGTTAATCCTATTAGGCATTCAGCATTGAGAAAATACAAAACGTTATCTATCCTGATAAACCAGAAGCAAGCATAAAGTCAAATTATGTAACAAATATAATCTGTTATTTTGCATTAGACATTTTGGACAATTTTCTGCATGGTGGATGTATGTGGATTTGTGTCCAAGGTTGATCAGGTCATCTTCCGGCCAGCATTAAAACTAGGGGAAGAGATTTATGGGAATTTTTAACTTCCAAAAACAGATTAATGTTGTAGAAATTTATGTTGAAATGTATTGTGTTCAATTACTTCCTCCCACACAATGACAATACTATATTTTGGATTTGGGAATAGCAAAACGTGTTCTCCTTTCAAGAAAGTTAAAGAACTTTTTCTTACTTACAATTTACAACTGACATAAAAACACAAAATTTAAGTGAAATAACCAATATTTTATCTCATTCGAATTTGGAATTGAAAAATAAAGGCAAACATGCAAAAAGTTGGTCTTTAGGAAATCCAGCTGAAATTAAGGGATCGCGGGAGTTATAACCTTTACATTATAGTCATCTCTCTCAGTGATTTGCTGCAAAAGCTGCTGGTTTTGAGTCTGCATGTCATCATATGCCTGCCCAATAGTCTGTAGCAAATAAAGGCCAATCTATTAGTCTAATTTAAGATACATAATAGAGAGCTATTCAAGTTTGGAAAATATGGTAGAATAGATACCTCTATCTCCGACAGATAGGCCTCAGTTTCTTCATGTTTGGATTTTAGGATATCAGAAAGTCTTGTTTTTTCCCTGCAACAGTAGTGGGAAAACTTTCAGAATATTCAGAAAATAGAACTTTTCCAGACAAATTACATGAGAGTTGAACCTATTCCAGTCAGCAATCAGCCGTTGACAAACCTTCAAACGGGTGCGTCTGCATATGTCTTGTCAGTTAGATATATGTATTTGACCACTCTACACTCTGCTAGCCACTATCCTGTTCTACCAAACCACACCAATTCGTTTGTGACTACTGCTTCTATTGCATGACTCTCACTTTTCTAAGCTCCCTATTTTAGTTATATTTCAATTCTCAAGACCATTTTCTTCCATCTTAATTCTGGCATGCAATCTCATAGTACGATTATCACAATTTAGGACTTGTAGATGTTCTTTATGCATCTACAATTCGTATTTATGCTTCCTCATCTTAGGTCTAAAGGTGAATTGAATGGCTTCCAACAATTCATGTCGCCTACTAAGATGCCATGTTTTTTGTTTATGTTGAGTCTCTGACCAGAAAGCGGCAATCAAATTAATATATCATCTAGCTGCAGCAGTAGAAATGCGACAAAAATATACCGTAACTTGGAGAAGGATGAAGAAAAATATGAATTCTTATATCCCATATAACTCCATAATGTAGCTTGAATGGAAAAGTCCGATTTCTTCATAACACCAAAGAGGAAAGAACTCAAAGCAAATCCGGGCCGGGGGGAAAAAGCAACTGTCTTGACCAAGTAAAATTAGTTATTCCCCAGAATGGGAATAAGTAATTAAACATTAGGTCTTATAATATATTAGGACAAATATATACTTAACGCCACAAAAAATCTCACAAGCACAGAACTCAAGCATCTACTATCCATTGGAGTAGGAAAGACTTAACAAAAACTCAAGCACAGGCAGATGAAGAAGTGACAGCAGCTGCAGAAGATGAAAACCAGAAAGTGAGGAAGCCCCTGAGCATGCCTGACTTTCATTGCAAAGAACAATTTTTATTGTTAAGCAAATGTTGGCAAGACATGGAATAGACCTTTTAGAGGCCTCTAACTTCTGTCTCATTTCAGCAATTTCAGCTTCCGAGGCAGCTAATCTCTGCTGGGCTTTTGCTTCAGCTTCAATCGCAACTTTAACTCGCAACTCCAAATTGCGCTCATCAAGAGAAGACTTAAGGCCCTGAACATGAGCCCATGCCTTGATCTCAGAACTTCTAGCTTCACTAACTTCCCTGCACACAACAAACAATGGTTATAAAGCAGAGGATATGAACCTAATTTATTATTCAAGGAGACTTTTGTTATAAACTAATTCAAATAGATCTAGGAAGATGATCTCAAATCTTAATTACAACTCATGGCTTGCAATAAAAATAGGCATTCCATCAAACTGGTGCCACTTCATGCTTTCAAGAACTTCTTGAAGAACTAAAAGAATTTTCTAGGATATGTAGAAAAGATGTACAAGTACTCATATTATCATAACAATTTTCAAAGTGCTACTCAAGGTAAGTACTGAGAATAGCCACAATCCTTCTGGAAACAAAAACACAATCCAATAGAAGTTCATAAAACAACATTGAGGAATGCTAACCTTGAATCAATTGATTGCTGTCCATACATTTCCAGAAAAAGCTTCAAGTCCGTTTCAGTTACCTTTAAATCACTGATCTGCACCCACAAATCAAAATTTTGAAAGTTCCCAATCAAATCTCTCTGTTTTTCGAAAACAAGTCTCGCATAAATTACTCGTCTTATGCCAGAAAGCACAACCACACTAGACAGAGCCATGCACCTCTTCCTGAACTAAATCTATTGTCACATTGAAAAATTAGGCTGCAGCCTATTGTTACTTTATTACAAGAAGAAAGGTTGCCTATCAAGTTAGCCTAATGCAATAAGAATTATGCCTCCTAGTCCTTATACAACACAAGTAACAGCTCATACCACAGCTTGCAATTTTTGGAGTTCAGCATTTTGCTGAGCCGATCTCGAAGTCAAAGTCTCGAATTCCTTAGCCTGTACACACACACACACACACATGTATATTATATACAGAAAGGTAACAATTAGAAACAATGGAGTAAAAAGAACAACAGAAAAGATGAATTTAAGTGTAGCAAATCTCACCTTGCGATCGAGAATCTTAGTCAGGGATTCAACATGAGCTCGCAAACTGTAAACGTCTGCAGCAGTCTCCTTGTGTTTAGCTAACTGATTTTGCATGCTCCCCATTTTCTCAGGAAATGATGAAACTAACGCTTTAAACTCCGCAATGATTTCTTTCCTACCTGTAATTAATGTAATCAGTATAGCTGCACTAAAATTACAGAGGGAAGCAACGAGGACAAATTTAGTTTACAATAAAGTCAACTCTCTATACCAGGTTCTTTTGATGCTTCTTCCAGTTTGGCATCAATTAGATCCTTTTCTTTGATGTATCTCTGTATCTCTATTTCCAAGTCACTTATTCTGGAGTCAGCAACAGCTGAAGATCGATGAAGAACATCAACTAATTCATTTTTCACATGACTTTCTTTTTCCCGCCAGTAAAGACTTTCTTTCTCAACCTGAGTTTAATTGGGTAAAATAAGCACAGCTACAGAAACTCTTTACAAACAAAAAGTGAAGGCAAAATAAAACTAACTAAATAAAACCTGTAATTTCTCATAAAGAGCTTGATATTGAACTACATCTGCTTTAGCCTTTGCCAGTTGATCTTTTAGCAAGAGATATGCTTGGGATGAACAAATACAATTTACATTCTTTAGATTGCTCTGTCAAGCACAATTTCACAGGCTAATAAGAGAAGCAAGAGGGTATGCATAATAAGAAAAAGTGGAAAAGAATTAGAATAGAAAGAAGCTAAATGAAAACAAATTAACCTGCAAATTTGATAAGTGTTTTAAAGTGTTTAGTCTATCTTCATGAAGACGCTTGAGCTCATGCAGTCGAGATGTAGATTGGTCCTGAATAGAAACAAAAATTTCATTAGTCCATTTTACCCACAGCAAAGTTATCCGTAAACAAGAGGAAAAACAAAACATGTAATTACCAATAGCTCCTTCAGTGTGGACTCCATGTCTTGCAAATCTCTCTGTTTGTCCCTTGCTTTATCACTAGTTACCTGCTTATTTCCTCGATTCCTAAGATGGAAAAATGCCCCCTTTGCCGCATCTCTTTCCGCTTTTAGAATTGCCAATTTACTGTTACTTTCTTCCAATTCAGCGATCGTACTTTCTAATTCTCCTTTAAATAGAAAAACAGAAAAATGTCAGTAACATAATCAAGCTATGTTGAAAACCAATCATGAACATAATCTGAACAAAAGAAAGAGTAAATGAGAATCACGCAATACCATCATTGATTGAAAGAATCACTGGGATCAAGCAATCACATTTCCGTTGTAACTAGTATAAACTAAAGCACACAAAAGGAAAGGGAAAATAGACTAAAGCAACACCCACCCCACCCACCAAAGTTGCAGTAAGATGGAGGATCCATATCTAAACCCCAGGACACAGGGGACCTCTTTTCCAAAAATATCAAAAGACACTCAAATACGAGAGGCAAACTAGGAAATTACAAACAGAGTTTCAACACAAATAACTTTTCCTCTTCTCGTTTTTTATTTCTTGTGTCATGAGATGAGCAATAACTTCTTTTGGGGCAAAATTACTTTAACAAAGGAGGGGTGGGATGTCAGACAGCCAGTATTTAACCATTTTGGTCTTTGCCTCAGCTGAAAATATATTTTCAACCACATCAGATTAAGGACTAAAGGATTATTAGTGCTTCTTTGCTAATTATATAATATAATTATCTTGATCAGCAAGAATGTGATTAAGCTAGCTAAGGCATCATTACTTGAACTAATTAGAAATGATGATAAATTAAAAGGATTTTCAAGAAGTAGATGTTTTCATTCCAATAAAAGACTAACAAGCTGTTAGTACTTGTGATGGAAAACAGGGTGATGATTTGAATAGGTTGAAAATGGAAAAAAACAAGTAGATAAATAGGGGCCAGGAGGTCAGAACCTTTTTGGAAACCAAAACTAAATGGACAATAAAGAAGAATAGAAAAGAAAGATGGATGGAGGAAAAAAAAAAAAGAATTACGGTGAATTAAAGCAATTTAGAAGCTAAATGCACATGTAGGGGTGCTCACCATTCAGTAACCGGCTGAACTGAACCGAAACTGAAATTTCGGTTTGCGCCGAAACCGAACGAAAATTTCAGTTCGATTTTCCATTTTCCAAATTTTTCGTTTTTATTCAATTTCGATTTTTGAGTTCGGTAAACCAAACCAAACCGAACCGAAAACCAATTTTTGTATATTTTTTTATGCTATTTGATTATTGCTTTCTAACTTAACCTTTGAGTCTTTGACTTTTCCATTTTTTCTTCTTCTTCCTTCTAATTTCTCATCATATATTTTATCATTATTTTGTAAACAATATAGAAAGTACATTAATTGAAATAATGAAGCCGAAAAAGATTAATCACCACAAGAATATAAAAATATATAGATTACCTTGAAGTAGTGCAACTTAACTGCATTACAATGAATATATAGTTGAAGAAGAGGAGATTAAAGAAAAAAATGATATTTAAAAGTTGTTTTATAGAGTATAGTGATTCAGTTGCAGATGTTATATTGATTTACAATTGATTTTCTAATTTCTCATTATTTATTTTAACATTATTCTCTAAACATGCTTTATCTTGTGTAAATTTTGAGATAAACATTAGAAATAAGATTACATTATCTTTGATATTTCTAAAATTTATTTTTTCTAAAAAAATCGATTTACCGAATAACTGAGCTGAAAAACCAAAAAAAATATCCGGTAAACCGAAATACATTAATTCGGTTCGGTTTTCGATTTATGATTTTGGTAAACCAAATATTCGATTAACTGAAACATCGGTTCGGGTCAATTCAGTTTGACTGAATGTGCACCGTAAGTTAATTGGTTTTGCAAAGCTCTCTATCAAAATTCCATAAAGTTGTGCTACAATTTCGAAAACTATGCAAGGACAATCTTTAATACAGTCCTCCAAATGACAGGTCGAAACTCATTGCTGTGGTTCTTCTAAAAAAGATTCCAAAATAATCAATATACGAAAGAAAGCAGACATATGACATAAATTGCTTCTTTATCAGACGCGGACCAAACAACAGTACAATAGTAAGAAGTTTCTTAACATGCATTAACTAAGTTCTACAAGAACAAATTATACATTTTCAATGCAACACAGACCACATAAATATAAGCACCGTCAAAATTTTGAAACTAGATGACAACATTAACATTAATATAAAGAAAACACAACACTGTCAACAACAAAAATGAAAAGCTACCACAGCAGGAAGAACTGTATAATTTCACACAGTTATACCAATGCTCTTCAATCATCAGCTAACCTTTAGTTCCTAAATAAAATTTCATTATTAAATCTAACCCTTGGGTAATATCAAAGGAAGGATTGAACAAATTATATATTCTGCAAGGACTAAATGATCAAGGTCACATAAATGACATTCGTTAAAAAGAACTCTATGGAGTTTAAGCCAATTTAAAGCCCTGGCAAGTGTGTTAATAAAGATGCTAATCATTTCCCTAACTTGGCTCATGAGTTGCAGCATACCCACCATTACACATAGAAAACATATACATATATAAGTTAGCAGAGGAATAGCAGCTCAAAAATATGAATATTCGCCCTTCAAAAGCTTCATACAAGTAGGTACATTTATTGGCCTCATTTGAAAATACAATTGACTTTGTTACAATTTAAAGTCTTGGAAGATGGAAAAGTTATCAACTACAAGAACTCAAATTTCATTTTGGTAAACTTGTTTATCAAAAATTTCACATCCATATGTGATGCTAAAGGACTTGTATCATAAATGGTCCCATATAATAAAAATTTTCAAAAAAGAGTTCTATAAATTTTTGACAGTTGGTTTCTGAAAGAATTAATAGTTATTAGTGTGTTTTCACAAATAAAAAAAGTGTAGCAAAGCCAAGAGACTCCTACCAACATGAACTATGAGTTACCGAGTGCCATCAATGCAAACCAAGGCAGGGGAAATCTGAATACTAAAGGCAACTGCAGCTAGACCAGGAATCCAAAAACATTGAGAAGCATCCTATTGTGAGTGGACATCAACATAATGCAGTGCATTTATACTGGTAATACCTGAATAAGTAATGAAGTTGGGGAGAAAGAAATAGAAAACCTTTCAAAAGCTTCAATTCAGCTTTATTCTTTGCATCAGTGTCTCTATGGCTCTGCAGTTCACCAGCCAGGGATTTATGTTTCAAGTGAAGCTTGAAGACTGCTATTCTCAAATTCTTAACCTCGGTCTGCAAATCAGAAGAAACCACCTTCTGGCTCTGTCCTACAGTGAGTGGGGAGAAAGGAAAGAAGTGTTCAATAGATAGATAGCTTGATAAATATAATGAGACAGAGAGAAGAGGGAAGGTGGAAGGGAGGCATGTGCAATAATTAAGATAAAACAATTGAAGCTTACAAGAAATTTTTACCATTAGATGATATTGTCTTTAGAGATGCAGTGTAGAATCTATGCTTCAAATTGTTCAGATCATCAAAAGAGGCTACTATATTGTGGAGTATGTTCTTTATTTTCTTTGTGTTTTCACCATCCATCTTTCTATCTTCTTTAGTTGGATTCATAACTGTACTGGCTGAGCTACTTTCCGTTGCACCTGTCTCTAAGAGCCGGCTTAGTAAGGCATCCTCTGGAGGTGAATCACCATCTAACAAGGCAATTGTTATAACTTTATTAGCAAATGAATTTTCAAAAAACAAAAGTTAACACACCAATAAAACTATTCAGACTGGCAAATGCAGACGAGGCTATAGTTCATGACGGGTTACAAGCTCAATCAAGTAGTTGTGGAAGTTAATTAGCCAAAGCATTACATGGATACAGTGTTTCCACAACTAACCAATCTGTTGAATAAGAAAAAGGTAGGAACAGTCAGAGGTCATGAAGTAAAATATAAGATTAGTGCAGAAATAAATCCATGAAGTACAGGCGGTACAGGTTAAGTATAAACACATACAGTTTCTTAGATAGCTTTAGCTGCGGCCTCTTTCTTCTTTTTATTTTTATTTTTTATTTATTTTATTTTTATTTTTTGGGGGGTGGTGGGTTTGGGGGTGGGAGGTCCTGGGGACAAAGGCAGATTGAAAAAAACTGCTTCAGTTTAGGAAACCAAATCCAACTTGTGGGGATTTCCAAGGCATAAGTTATTGAACGTGCTAAATAGAATCTTGTACGAGCATTTGAATGGTATTAGCCATTGAGCAGACTAATCCAAATCTTTACCTTAAGCATACAATTTTATTTACACCCACAATAAAAATAAATAAAAACAAAAACAAAACAAGTACCTAGCAGCAAAAATTTCAGAATAATCATGCAGGGTGAAGGAAATAAAACGAATATATTCTTCAATCACTAAGCATTCTCGTCACAGCTGCTGTATTTATCTTCAATAGATTTATTTCAATTTTAGCTGCAAAAATTACATCTTTCGTCACTTTCCTCGAGTAAACTTCACAACTCCATTTTGATAACATAGATACTGTAAGCATAACAACGTATGAAGAAGGATGTGGAGGAAAATAAAATAAGCAAACATACATATGGAGTTAAATTGAGACGGCAGAGGAAAGTTCAGATATGGGAAAAACCAAACATAAGGACCTCACATTCATCTACTCAGAATCTACCATGAATTTCCTGGCTCACAAGAAACGTAATTTTCTGCAAAAGAACTAAATCCAACATATCTTTACAAAGTTACATGGCAACAGAAAATCAGACATAACATTTTTTTATATAATTCACATATGAGAACAACAAAAACCATGGAAAATTCATGGAATACTTTATTAATCAAAAAACAAAAAGAAAGATGCGGCACAGATATGGAGTTCAATTGAGACGGCAGAGGAAAGTTCGGATATGGAAAGAAAATGAATAAAGAGGACCTCACATTCAAATTCAGAATCTGCCATGAATTTCCAGAATAACAGGAAACGTAAATTTCAGCAAAAGAACTAAATCCAACATATACACATGGAGATAAATTGAGACGGCAGAAGAAAGTTCAGATATGGCTAGAAAAAGGAAACATAAGGACCTCACATTCATCTATTCAGAATCTACCATGAGTTTCCTGGCTAACAGGAAATGTAAATTTCTGCAAAGAATTAAATCCAACATATCTTTACAAAGTTACATGGAAATAGAAAATTAGACATTAAATTTTCTACATTGTTCACATATGAGAACAACAAAAACCATGAAAAAACTCCTATTTATTAATCAAAAACCAAAAGAGAAAGATGCAGCAGGCCGCATGCACCTCAATAATAATAACCATTAAAGCGATTCTACTAGAAATCAATACTTGATGGGGGAGAAGTATGTATATCATGAAACAAAGGAAATAGACTATGACACAGGCGATTGCCTATTAGGAAACTGATTATTACTAATTTTCATATCAATGAAAACCCTGTTCCTACACAACATGGGTGGCGCTCGGCCAAAATAGTGCAAGCCCTAGAAACTCGAATGAGCATATATATGTTGTTGACCAATCCAAGCAATAAAAATGAAATGTCATTCAAGCAAATAACAGCTAATTAGATAAATACACGTAGGAATAACTCGACATATACCACCAAATTAGGAAAATATGCATAGGATCTTATTAAATAACCATAGGTATATTCATCGAAATGGGAATGTGTCCTTGCATAACAACTAACACTGTTTCTACAACAGGTAATACTTGAACATAGCACAAAAACTCCAAAAAGTGAGGTTGAGGAGCAAACAATAATTAACAGGAGGAAGAAAAACATAGAAAAGGAATCCTCTTTAATAGGCATCACTTACCGTCTTTGACTGGGTGGCATTCGAAACCTCGCCCATGTTTCACAAAGTCCAGTGTACAATTAGAACGCGATTCCAAGTCATCAACCAGCTAGTACAAATGGAGCCAATATCACAATTAGTAGGTAAACATTTCGCATATGCCAGATATATCTATACAGTCCTCTTTGTAAAGAGTGGCTACATTTTTTACCTACCTAAAATGGATAAGTCAACAAATTCTTTTTCCCAAGAAAACAGACCTTTTTTATTGACATCAGACTCATAAAAATTAGTTCTTTATACTCAAGAAAGGGAATAAAAGGCCTTTCTTCCAGAAATTTCTACTTCCTTACCACTGTCAAACCTACAGCCCCTCCAGTGCCTTTCTCAGCCACTCACCAATCACAAATAAAGCTCTAAACATAGTGTGGCTCCCAAAGTGGGACATCCTGCCACTTCCGCCAACCACAAATTACGGATACCCACAAGCCACTACTTCAAAAGTGTCACTACAAGTACATTCTCAGCTTAAAAGAAAAGAAAAGTCACAGACCACCAAAACAACACAATCTTCTTCAAATCTTTAAATTTGATGCAGCCCTAAATTATTGCAACATAGCGAGTAATGGAGTGATGGATGAATTTTCTATTGGCGTCAGAGCACAGGACGAGGATAGTTGAAGTACTAGTTCAGAGCTTTTTTCCCTTTTTTAATTTTTTATGTTTTTGATGACTGAATTTAAGGCAATAGCAGTGAGGCACCGATAGCAGCATTTGCAATTTACCTGTTTATTCTTCTTTTCTTAGTCTGTCTATTCATGGTGGTGGTGTTGGATCTAGAGATCAAAATACAATATGTTTTCTGATGGTTGTGTTGTGATGCTTCACAATGATGGGGACAGGGAAGGCAGACATGGAGTGAATAGTGAGCAAAGATGGTGTCAGAAGCAGTGCAAAGAGAAGCCATAACAATTTTTCCCTGCTTTCCAATTTTTGTTTTAAAAGTTAATTGGCCCACTTGAGTAAGGGTTACAAATAAAAACTAATGCTAGCCAAACGCCTCAACAAAAAGGCCAATTCAAATCAGAAGTAACCAATCTTTATGAGTAGTAGTAATATGGAAAAAAAAATGAATGACAACAAGATAAATTAATAGCATCAAGTTATGTACCTCTTCCCATGAATTATTGACCACAGCTAAGGTTTTCTCATATGACTGTTGTTTATCTTTCAACTGACAGAATCTGTCTTCGAGAGCGTTAATCTCAACCTTCTGAGTTTCCAACTTCTGTATGAGTTTTTGATTTTGAAATTGAAGCACTGCTGCATCAAGCTACAAAAATAGTAAATTTGAACTATTAGGTATCTCTACAGTAAAGGACTAATATCTCACAATAAAATGTGCAACCACAGCTTGTCTAAGCCGTAATCTATGAGCCAACACAAAGAATACAATCAAGTGTCAAAAAAACCACCACATGATAGGTTAACATATATACAGCATATCCAACTTCGACAAATGATTTAAAATTAGAAACAACTCCCTTCCCTCTATTAAGCAGATTGGATCAGCCCAATTGCTTGTTAAACTCTCTCTAATACAATGCAATGAACGCAATCATCCTTTTTGTGGTTGGGAAAAAGCTGTTGCAATCATACTGTTATTAATTTTAGTAACTAACCTAACATATCAAAATTGGATGGGAAAATCATTCTTAACAATAGTATCCATAAATTGCAAATATTTTTTTCACTTTAACAGATCCAAACAATGTATTACAGATAATTTTACCAAAAAAGTAACAGCCACCAACAGTGTTAATTATGTCGCAAGTAACTTACATCAAGTCAAAGAGCGCAAAAAGTCCATTACCTGGTGTACATATCACCTATTGCAATAACTCCATAACTTCTAAAATAGTCCGAAGCCATATATAAATGTAAGTGGCTTTGAGGAAAAAATTTCACCCCTTAAATATCACTTTCATAATGGTCATCAAAATTTCTAAAAGAGAATAATCAATGCAAAGGTAAGAAAACAAGAGCACGCGCACAAAAACTACGGAAAATTAGAATTCTTGATCAGAATGTGGGTGAAGATCTCCAATGAAGTTGTACCAAAATAAAGCGTAAAAGGATGATAGAGGAACCAAAGGGGCCACAAAGTCATCTGTCAGGTGACATACATCATTTTTCTCGCCCAATCCAATACCTCAGACAGGTTGCAAATAATATCCTTTAAAGAAAAAGCTCTCCGTATTATTTTCTTCATTAAAACCAGGATCCAAACAAGGCCTATGATTCCACAATAAAACATCCAACTACCAGAAAGTTCCCATAGTTTTTCATAAAAAAATTTCACATCCTAATTCAGTCCAGCAAACCAAATAAAACTTTTTCCCTCAGTATTAAATCTAGAGCAGCTGCAACGAAGTAAGTTGATCTAAACCTGCTTTATTAACGTCACAGCTCGAAAAAAAAAAAAAAATAGTTATCGTGTAATCCAACAAACTATTCACTCAACATTGAATGAAGAAAACCCAATAAAATATGTTTAGTCTACCACAAATATGCAACCTGCTAAAGCATAAACCACAAACCTGAAATTAAAACTCCTTCACACAAGACACAGTGTGTAAGTACATAAATTACATCTCCCCATATCTCAAAGCTTCAGATCACGGAAACACGGTAACTCACATTGCACCCCAGAAAAATTGCATGCAAAGCTGACCCTAATGGGAACATAACTAAAAACATTTTTGAAAAAAAAAGAAAAATAAAACAAACATAGAAGTCCATCCGAGTTCACTTGTGCATTCAATGGTCCACACAACCACTGAATAGCCCCAGCCAGCGAACGAACGGCTCATGTAAATAATTACTGGAAAAACTTAATTCCACTTTATTTCAGAAATCCTAGTTAAAGAAAGTCGTAATCTTGCAAAATTAAAAAAGAAAAATAAGTAGAAATTTCACCTTTTTTTCCTCAGATAACGGCGCAAAAGGCTGTTTCTTGGCCGTAGCGGCAGTGGGCGATATGGAGCTAACGTGACGCCGTTTCTTGTCAGCTTCACCTGTGCTACCCATTAGAAACCCACCCCTCAAAACCCTAAAATCATCACTTTTCCTCTAAACCCACAAAACAAAATAAAAAAAATTCACAACCAATCCACAAAACCGCTGGATAATTCAACACGCAAACATGCTAAAAAACATGCATGTACAAAAATCCAATTTTGGCATAAATTGGAAACCCTGATTCAAGAAACAACAGAAAAATAAAAATAAAATAAAAGTCTATATGTTCTCCAACTGGAGAGAAACCCTAGGTCAGAGAGGAGACTGTGATTGCTCAGGGTCAGTTATACAATTAACAGAAGTTCTGGGCTCTTTTCATTTTTCTCTCTTTTTTTTTTTTTTTCCCTCTTTTGCTCTGTAAAAATAACTGAAGAAATCACACACACACAACCTCTTGAACACAACAATGTGCGGGAGGAGAGAGAGAAAGTGAAATGCTTTAATATGATTGGAGAGCGGTAGGGGAATTTGACAAATTTCTCGGGCCAAATTCGTCATTTCACATCCGTAATCGGGTACGCGCGGCTGCTTAATGAAATCATGTGTCAACAATGCCGCTGACGTGGCGTGTAGTGGGTTGCTCGAACTGGTGAGAATGGTTGTTGAGTTTTGAAACGCGGAATGACGAAAAGACCCTTCTTGGCAAATAGGGTTTTGAAGCACATGTTGGATTTGGGCTATTTTAATTGGTTGTTCATTATGGTTAGTGAGTTGTCATTGTATTGGATAATTTCTTTTCTACTAAATTGAGGGGAATGGGCCAGCCCAGACTACATGGTCTATCTGTATTTGGACATAAATGGGGCTGGGGAGGGCCCAATTGATACCATGGTTGGGAATTATTAAAAGAAACGATTTATCCAAAAGGGGATAGTTAAAGCGTTTGGGTAAAGTAATAATTTAGGGTGTTGCTAAACTTGATTTGTGTTTAAATAGTTAATTTGTTTTAAAATTTAAATAATTCTAGTTAATCATTTGACAATATGAAATTTATTTTATTTATTTACTTGAAAATTACGATAGGTAAAGAAAAATAGTAGCGTAAGAAATCACGTGAATAGATGTAATAAACCAAGTTAAGATAACAGAAAAAGGAGAAAAAGTTGGAGAGAAAAATAAAGAAATATGCAAGAGAAAAAATATTTTTTATATTTTTTTTATACTAAATAATGTAGATTTTTCTTCGGCTTCAGTCTATTTATTGATTAGTTCATATTAAGAATAAGTTTTAAATATGGTCACGAGCAAAAATAATTTGAATCCAAACTTTGGGTTGAGTCATTTACTATAAACACTTAATATTATTTGAATCTAACTTTGGGTTGGTAATCCTAACAATATAATTTGATTTCTGAATATTAACCATCTAACATGGATTTTGGTATTAATTAATATAATTTTATTCTAACTTTGGGTTGTGAATTCTAACAATGTAATTTGAATTCTGAATTTTAAACATCTAATATGAATTTTGGTATTAATTAATAGAATAATCAGTTATACATAATCCAGATTATATTTCATGTCAAATGGTGCATGGAGAAATCTAATCAGTGTTTATAAAAAGTAACATGTGATGCAAGATTGAACATACACTTACCAAAAAATGTATATTTGTTTAACTTTTAAGTGCGTAAAATATAAAAATAATGTTTTTTTATAAAATTAAATAGGTTGGATTCATTTATTTAGTAGTCTGAGTCGTTATGACGACCAAGTTTTGAAATATTAAGATTGAAACAAATCATTCTCACTAAATCTATCCCTCTCTCTGCCTCTCATTGTTCTTTACTAAATAGAAATGGACATGTTCATCTAAATATTTTGCATTCTATCAACTTTTCCAACAGTTCCTACGAGTAAGAAATAGATCAGTTAAATTATGTTTTTTAGGGAGTCTGGATTCTCTATTTCATATTATAAATGAATATTAAGTATATAAAATATTTTTTTAAATATATTTATCATGAATCATATACATTTGATGAAACATCAAATTAAAATATAAGATTCATAGTATTTTTTAGATTGCAGCAATATTATTGTCAGCAAAGTACGTTGAGGTGTAATGAATTTATATCATATTAAGAAATGAGACGAGTTTGGAACTTTTCAATAAAGTTTTTTTTCTTGTTGAGGAGATGGTTTTGAAATAATTTACTCCCTAATGATGATATGGGGAAGCCGTTTGAAGAATCATGGACTAAAATTTTATTGTGATTGGTTTTAAGATGTTAAATTTTAGACACAATAGAAAAAATAAATAAAGAAATATGCAAAACAAAAAATCATGAAAAAGGAAAAAAATATTATTTATAAAATAATCGTATCTTAAATTAATTTTAGTGTTGTGGAGGCCATGTATAGAAGCAACTATGCCTAGGTGTATGAATCTCAATCAATTAATACTTATACAATGCAACTATAGCATTATTCAACAATATTTGTAATAGTTTGTGTTGCGAAATTTGTGAACGTAAGTGCACGTTATCGAATACAAGTAATAAAACGATGAGTATATTATCGTTCCTATGAAAATTGTTGAATTATTTAATACCGAAATTATGTTAACTCTAATTTTATTTGAATAAATACATTTTTTGATTTTTATGATTAGAAGGTAAATGTGACTAAACTAAACTAATAATTAAAAATATTTAAAAATAAAATTCACTAACTTAAAAAGCCTAAGGTTATGATTTTATCGTCATTAATTTGAATTGAATAATTTATCCCATAAATCTCAATTTATCTCCCAAATTCAACTGGTTCGAATTTATTCACTGACAAATGAGAGTGATTATTCTTTTTTTTCTCGCCAAACATACCACTACCTCTACATATAAATTTCTATATATATATATGTTGGTGACATTAAATTAGTCGTGTGGAAAAGTGTTAAATTTTATAAAATGTGAACAAGTACTAAAGAAGTATAACAATCAACAATTCATTAGCTTCTATGGAGTTTCAAACATGACTATACAAATCAAGTATATTCTTATCTTACATGCAATTTATGATTTTTTACACATAGAACTAAACACATATATCACCTAACGGGTCAATATGATTAGCAAATCATTCAATTAGTGGTCAAAAAATTGAAAGCATTAACAACAATGTAGAGAATTCAACTTGATAGATAAATAAAAAATTAACTTCATAAAAATATCAACACATCCTAATTAGATTACATTACAACCCTAAAAAAAATAATTTAATTCATTATGGTAAAAATGAAAAACAAATGAACAATATTCATACGCAATATTAATGAGAAAAAGAGGAAAATGAAATAAAACTTAGAAGAAGATGAGTTTATTCCCTGTAGATGTCTTCTTCTCAAATCTTGAAAGAATTTTTTCTTCTTTTTCTTTTTCTTTCTTTTTTATTGGCTTGTTTTCTCTTATCTCCCTCTCTACCCAATTTGAAATGAAGGCTTTTGGAATACTTAAACTTGATGGGAGATGCCCTAAAGAGGGTATAAAATATCAATTTGCCCTTACTTATCCGGTTGGCAGCGCTTAGGCGCCAATTTACAGTGCCTAGGCGCTGCTATTGCTGTTCAAGATGAGTTGGTGCTACACTTGTAGCCTCTTTCAACTGATTTTTCACCAATTTCTAGGCTAAATTGATTTTTGGTGTCTTCATATGAATTATAGATCTATATCTTCGCTTTCGATAGAAACTTAAATCAAATCAATATGAAATATGTGGAAAGATTTATGCCTAAAATATCAAAATGTATCATATCTGAAATATTCAGTCAAGTATAGACTATTTAACCCAATTTTTCTTACTGAAATAAAAAAAACTGAATTTCATGATAAATATAAACGTTATAAATATATCTCTTAACTTTCCAATGATTAAAAAAACAAATCAAAATGATATTGAAGCAAAAAATTATGATTAAAATACGAACACTGCCCTAATAGCACCAAAAATCGAATTATTGAAAATTTAAATCAAGTTTTATGTTTATTTCAATTACCTACAATATTTCAAATTAAATATATAAAAAATAATAAAATATTAAAAATTTTAAAAAAAAATAAATAAATGATATTCAATTAATAAATATTAAATCCACTCGTTAGTTTGTGAAACAAATGATTCACATGTTAAAAGGCATAAAGACAATATAAGAATTTCGTTGGAAAATAGGAAAAGAAAGTTTCGCTTGAAACTCAAGGATTTTGCGGGAAAAAGTCTGTCTTATATATAATAGCAAGCCCAAGTGTTACAAAAGCTGGCTATCTAGAAATTAAGAAACAATGCGAGTTTTCTAGTCGTCCAAATTTTAGGGTATAAGTTAGGTTGTTAGATTTTTTTTATAAATTTTAAAATATTTTTAAAAAAATAATATTATATAAATAAATATATATATATATATTAAAATAAAAAATATAATAAAACGATATTGGGACAGAGGGGGTTTTAACAAAAAAATAAATAAAAACTTATTTCAGTTTATAATTTTAAAAAATCACTTTAATAAAACAAATTCGATTTTGGTTCCATCCAATTATCATTCCTATCAAAAATAGACTCTATATATTAATTTTCATTAAGTTGAAATTAGAAAAAAATTAATACTTTCAATGGAAATGTACAAAAATTTTAGTCCATGAAAAGAATTTAAATGGTATCTTATTACAAAACTGAGACCTCCAAAAACTCACTAAATTGAACAAAATGACGAAGCTCCTCAACAAATTTTCAGCTTCATTCCTCAAACAGAGGCGTTTTGGACCCTGGATTTTCAGGGTTCCATTATACTCCACCCAGACACAGCCGAGCTCTTCAGACACTCTGTATCAAAGGCTTCAGAAATGTTATGAGCAGAGGGTTTCGATAATTCCGGTTCTTGACAAATGGGTCGTTGAAGGTCGATCACTAGATCATGAAGAACTCAAAAGATTCATCAAAAACTTCAGGAGAAACCGTCGTTTCAAACCTGCCCTTGAGGTATGCATCTGTATGTATGTGTTTGTTTTTATGTGTATGTGTATATATATATGTGGTTACATGACTTGTTTACTTGCTTATTTTGATTTTTGTAAATTCTACGAGAGTGTCTTGTCGTGCTACTTGTTTTGTTGCTCTGTGGATGTTCGTAGATTAATGTATTTTGAAACAAACTAAATGTTTTTTTCATTTGTATTTATGGTTAAAAACTTTGTTCCAATTTGATAACTTGGGGTTCTACTAATTACTTGCTGGTTATGTTCCATTTCTGCAATTTTATATGGAACAATGGTTATTCATGAGGATTGGTTGATTATTTCGGAGGATACAATTGTCGATTTAGTGCCATTTCATTACTAGTTGAACATATTTGACATAAAAATGTTACCCCTGTAAAGCTTAGCTTTGAGTTGGTTTTATAAAAGGTTAAGAGCAAGTTCAGCATGCAATTTGGTCTGATCTGCTGCTCGGTTGGATATGTAAGGAAACGCTGGTAACAGAACTCTTTCATGAAAGTAATTCTGCATCCTAGTCTGTGTATCTATGAGAGCATTCTAGGAATATTATACACTATTGGATTTGGCACATAAAATGATGCAACACTGACTTTAAAATGAGAAACCATTAGACTGTAAGAAGGTAATATATGTAGCTGTCTTTCGCTGATGTATTCTTCCGCATGCTCCTCAGATTAGGCTCAGATCACGTGCCGCACTTCTCATTAAGGTTTCCCTTCAATGTGATATTTATCAATCTGATAGTATATTATTATCTTAATAAAATCTCCCCTTCATCCTAAACCAGAAAAGTGAACCATCAAACCTTGAATACTCAAAAGTGTGAAGCATTGTCTTTTCATGTCTTTCTCTGAGCAGTCAGTTATTAAAGCTCAATATAGTTGTCATTTCCTTGTGACCATAAGTAATTATAGGGATGATATATTTGTCACAGGTAGTGTAAGGCAGAGGAAGTTTCTTTAGAAATTTCATTCAGTAGGGTGCAGTTCCTAAGAGAAATTTATGGGTTTTGGGTACCCGTCATATGACATATCAATTGATTTGAAGGTGAAAATATGGTTTCAGTATGTTATCATGTGGATTCTTTTTTGGGTGAAAGCTGTGCTTTTTTACTTTTGTTGTCATACCCACTAAGCATTATTAGTCTAAAACAGGATGTATTAAGGCAATAAAGTAAGGCTTTGTTTCGTTCAATGAGGGGAAATAGAAGAGAAAATAGAAAGGGGACGGATAGTTTATTTAGGAGAAGTATAGCACTCTATAATCTTTGTGGTGCGATTGAAGGGAAGTATATCTCTAATAATTCCTGTTGTTTGACGAAAAGTAGGTAAGTGGAGGTTTTCATGTTATACAGATTTACCCTTTTATTTTCCAGTTGTGTGTAAAATAAAGTTTAAAGTTAGGATTTTTATGCCTTTTTGCTCATATATGTGCTCTTTTCCTCCAAAATGAGGACAGAAACATTATTGAGCTTAGGAGGTTTCTTAGACGTTCTGTTTTACTTGTGGTCCTGTTATCCTCTCAAACCAAACAAGGGGATCCCGTTCTAATCGTCCTCTCATACTTTACTTCCTCTTGTACTTCGACTTTTCATCCCAACTAAACATACTGCAAGCATTCTGTTTTGTGGTTTCTGAATCCAAACTCCAATTATTTATGGCAGATTGCTGAATGGATGAGTGACATGAAATATTTTGACATTACACCGGGACATATCGCTGTTCAGCTAGACCTAATATCAAAGGTTCATGGTGCGGAACAAGCAGAGCATTATTTCAATAGCCTTGAAGATAGTTTACTAGTTTTGCCAGTTTATGGAGCTCTTCTGAATTGCTATGCTGGTGCAAAATCCCTGGAGAAAGCAGAGGCCATCATGGAAGAAATCAGGAAGTTGAATTCTTCCAGTAATCTATATTACAATACAATGCTGAGCCTTTACTCTCAAATGGGGAAGCATGAAAAGCTAGATTCATTGATGCAAGAGATGGAATCTAAGGGTATTGTTTTTGACGAATGCACATACAATATCAGGTTAAATGCATATGCTGTTTCTTCAGATATCGAGGGAATGGAGAAGCTTTTGATGAAGATGGAAGTGGATCCTCAGGTCACTGCTAACTTTCGTACTTATGTTACAGCAGCCAAAGGATATCTCAAAGCTGGTGCTTTAGAAAAAGCTTCAGTGGTGTTGAAGAAAGCTGAGCATCTGATTAAACGTCAAGAGAGACAGTCTGCGTATGGAGTTTTAATAACTTTTTATGCTACCATGCAGAAGGAGGAGGACGTATATCGCTTATGGAATCTGCTTCAGAAAGATGGGAAGTTATACAATAGAAACTATATTTGTATGATAACTTCACTAGAGAAGTTGGATGACCTTGATGGTGCCAAAAAAATCTTGGAGGAATGGGAAGAAAATAATATCTATTTTGACATACGGATTCCAAACCTAGTCATTTGTGCTTACTGCAAGAAAGGTCATGTAAGAGAGGCTGAGTTTATTTTGAATAGACTCATAGAAACTGGTAAGGAGCCCAGTGCAAGCACATGGAGTCGTATGGCACTTGGATACTACAAAAATGCTCAGATGGAGAAGGCCGTAGAGATGACAAAAAAGGCAATTCTCACTAGTTTTCCAGGGTGGAAACCTGACCTTCCCACTGTGGCTGCCTGTCTAGAATATTTGAAAAAGAAAGGAGATGCAGATGGAATACAAGAAATATTATTGCTACTTGAGAAGTGTGGCAAATTTTCAGTAGGTTTCAAGGAGAGAATAGAAAGATACATGTGGGATGGGAAGCCAAGGCCTGAAGCACTTGAAGTTGAAACAGTGTAGTTTTTGATACAAAATTACAATACCCCTTCCCTTTAGTTTAACTGCGTGCGGGCTACATGTTCTCTAGAAGAATAGGTTGTGCCCCATGATCTACCCAAATCCAGACTTGGGTTTGCTGTTTTCTTTAGCTAACCAAATTCGTGTGGCCCCTATTGCAGCACCCGTACCAGTCACCCCTCATTTCAGGAGCCCAACGTTCTGCCAAATCCAGGAATGAGGGGTTGTCAATATCTATGGTACAAGTTTTTCATATTAGTTCATTATCTTGCGTTGGATACATAAAGTACATTTAGAATTAGAATTCATCAGATTTAGATTGAGTAACAAATTTCGAATTCTAATTTCACGGCTTGAATTTACTTGATACCAAATACTTTTTGTTAACATATGTACTTACACTGGTTAAAGCCATGTCTAGACTTATGATCAGTTGACCCTGTACGTAACATCATTTGGTAGCCCACCATCGTCTCTCCAACCGGTACAAAAGAACAAAAGAATTGATTTCATCATCATATCCTAATAATACAAAGACGAAGCTAAAATGAACCATGAGAGTAAATTGAAAAGGTAATCCAAGAGTTTCATTCATCTTTTTCGGCAATTTCATGTCTCTTTTTCTGCCCAACCTCAACAAGCAAGGTGAGAAGAGCTTCGCACACTTGAGAAGCATCTGCTTCCAATGGATCATCATTTAACGATGAATAAACCATCCAAGCATGGTCTAGCTTACGCTTTGGCCGAACCACAATTGAGCCTGGAACTTCTGCGTCACGGCAAGTTACCAGCCCGTCACTCTTCTCGCCATACCTAATCTGAAGTAGCTGGGCACAGGCAGCCATTGCAGCACCTAGAGGGATCACCACAGGGAGTGTGGCAGGTTGGCCAGCCGAGAGAGGGGAAAACATGGGCAGTTCTGCGTGAGCAACACGGGATAATGTAGCCAAAACGGCTGGAGAAATGCTCGCTTCAGTGTGGAAAGAAACAACAGGGAGCTCCCTCGGTAAATGGTATTTTCTCAAGAAGTCCTTCCTTTTTTCATAAGTTAAATCTTCAAGAGCCTGCATGTCACCCTTCATAATAGATGCCAACATTAGCACCATACGTAATTATGGTGATCTATATACTATTACAAGAAAATGCATTTAGTGTAAAAAATTCTCATACTAGACCAAAAAACTAGCCGAATCAATAGTATTTATTTCATATTTCAGGTAAATAGTCCAAATTTAAAACTTACAAGCAATAAATACCCTTAGAAATACTAATGGAAAAACACAGTAAGGTTTCGCATTTTTAAGTCATGTTAACAATAATTTAAGATATAATACAGAAACATTTAAGGAGGCAAGAAATATCATCAGAGGAAAGGCAGGCTAAAGATACCTTGATCACTTTACAAATCAGGATCTCCATAAGCTTACGGATGTTAACATAATCGCCAAGCTGACCTTCTCGGAGGATATCTGAAGCAATTGGACTACCACCATATGGACTCTGTGCTAATGCTAATCCAGCAACCTTATCTTTCAGTTCATCCCAATACATGGATAAAGAAGCAGCAGCATCTACTCCCCCTTTACTATGGCCAAGTAACAAAACACGTTTCTTGGAACCCCAATAAATTTCTTCTATATAGTCCTTTATCTCTTTGGCATTCTTCTCCACTGAAGCCTAAAACTTAACTTCATCATCGAACAGAAGAAGTACATAGTGAACAGCACGCTTAATTGATCATACCTCACTGTGAATTTTAGCTATATGACAGGTGAGCCCCATCTTTGAAAAACTTGTTTTTGTGTTCACGAAATAAAGAGGTCCATGGTTGCTGAAAAGACCTACAGACGGGGAAAAACTATCAGCCAATTCTTAACAAAGATAATCTGATAACACAGCTAACCAGAAGCTATTTTTATCTTTTCATGTCTTATAACTTGTATAAACAAGGCCAATGTTGCACATTAGTAATTGCCTACACTTAGAAACATCAGCACAAATTTAGAATTTCAATCGAGTTTCTATAATTTCAGTGCTCACCTTATCTAGCCAACTATATTACAGATAACTAAAAGTTAACAACGATTTTCTATCATAAAAACGTGATATTGACCTGAAATTAAACTTGCCGCTAATAGCGCACAACTCAAATGCGCAAGCTACAGAACTCCATGTTATTGGAGGGGCATTGAGTAAGAGACAATTATGTCATGCATATTGGAGGGGGTAACGCTAACTCAAACATAATTTCGGGCTGTAACTCAAGCCCAATATGATGGGTTCTACAGTGTACATTCAGAAGCCTAATGAAGGCATTGAGAGATAATACTTGAAGAATGTAATCAAGAGAAAGTTAATGTAAGTCAGAGAAAGGCATTGCTACCTGGGACTAACAAGTAAACCATTGTGTTTGGCAACCCGTGCAAACCATGCCTGTTCAGAAAGGGCACAACTCCATCAAAAATTAGAACTAAAGGCAAAACTAGTCAGATAAAGTGAAGAAAATACTCATAATTTATACCTTATATCATCAAGTATTTCTGTGAATCTTTCAGTTCCATCTTCAACCGGTGGCATGTCTGCAGCTCGTTGTAGCCATCCAATATCATCAGCAGAGCCCCGAACTGTCCTCCTCACCCTTTCAATGAGGCTAATTGCAGAGGAAGTACGATGCATAAATAACCAAATGGAACATGATGATAAGAGTATAGAATATGTCAAATGAGAATGTGAATCACGCAAGGATCCTTCAAACATAGAAGGTGATTTGCACGAATTAACAATATTCAATAGCACCATAGATAACAGTTTTACTAACAAAATTGAAGCTATGAATTTTTATTATGACATGGTCATATATCAACTTATAAAACACAAAGTGCAGTGTCCGTAGATCATGAGCTGCATACTAGTAAGCTCGGGCAATTAGTACCCTTGAAAAATGGAGATGCCATTTTGGTTGGTTTTATTTGATTGCACAAGCACATTAGAATTTTGAGAAGACTCTCCAGATGAGCTCCTGGTTATTCCACCGTGGAGTACTGGAGCATCAAATTTGGTATCAACTGATTCAGAAACAGATGAAACACTTGCACTTGAAGACACATTCCTGTTAGCTGCCGTGGCTCTGGCCTCTCCAGAAACAAATGTCAACATTTCCTGCCCATCAGTGTCTTCAGATACAGGTCTTACTGCAATAAGTGTAGAAGTAATAACTGCATTAGAGTTTAACTAAGATAAAACTGTTGAAGGATATGTATCTATGTAGGATCTTATTCTTTTGGTGATTTACTTTTGAGGTAAAAGGGCGGAATGTGAAAGGAGAAAAGCTAGACTTGGTAGTAAGAGAGAGGAGCTGCAGTGGAAGGTATATTTTCTAGACGTTTTGATTAGCCAGAAATATATAAATCTGTACATTTAATCATGAGAATTTTTATCAATTTATGGAATGGGAAATAACAAATAGATAAATTTACTGACAGATGGAACTTAACTGCTCCACGATGCTCTGTTCAACATATGTTTCAGATTGATTAGCCTATTCATCTCCCATATGCATGAAGCAGTATATTCCATTCTACAACCCTTTCCTCAGTTTTACTATATTTTCATATCCCTTATCATAATTTGCCTTATTTAAACAATTGTTTAACCAATGATGCAATGAACTTTCCAATTTCTCTCTGCACCTCATGAGCTACTTTCCAGGGGGAAGACTTCCTGTCCTTCTAGCAAACAATCAAGAGTTTAAATCCATGTACTTTCTTCACAATTAGAAGGACAAAGAGGTATGTTTTTTGTTGCAGACAGAATAGAGGCCTCATATTGTTGCAAAACCTTACTTGAATCCCAGCTCTTCTTAGAGAATATTAAGTCCCAATAGGATACTTCTAATTAAAAACATATTGTCTCTGAATCAGTAGAAAACATAACATGAAAAGATCGAGGCAGGAGAAATCAGGAACTCGGAAACAGAAGCAAAGCTGAAGCAACATGGAGAATGATGAATGTTAGTTTTGACACCACAAATGTTCAAGGCTTCTTTACATCCAGAATACTGTACATCTAAAGTGCAAGTGTGCAATTTGATGAATAGCATACTAGTACAATATTCAACTAAAAGATGAATATTTTACAGTATCATACCGCAATGCTTTAATTTATAAGGAGAAAATTCTGCTATATTTGATGAACAGCCTACTAGTTCAAGATTCAACATAGGGGAAGAGTTGACAAATTACCAAGATACAGGGACTACTGATCCTCAAATAACATCAACAAAAACGGTGCAACCATCCTTTCCTATCACTAAAGATATGATAATTCAGTCCGAATAATTTGCTTAGCAAACAATTTTTTTGCAATTTGAGTTTTTCCCCTCCACCAGATAGTTCACATTAGCAACAAGCACTATCTTCCATCCAATAAAAAGAACTCACAGCACAATTTCCTGGTAGATGTTTTCAAGGAATACAATCCCATAAACAAATCAACAATCAACATAAAATATCATACAACTTCAAAATTCAAAATTATAACTTGAGACATAGTATGATAGTACTTGAAATATCGGTGAAGCAGCTGGTGAAGATAGACGTCGTCTCTGCGAGATAGGAAGCAGCCTCATTCAGAGTAGGCACTGATGTAAATAATTGTGGAATACCAGGACGATCATCCCTAACCGGGGTCCCATTTGCCTTTTACACCGAAATTTTAAAAACAAAAATCATTACAATTACCTCTAAACACAATTTTTTTTCTATAAATTGAAAAGGAAAAAGAAAAAATAAAAATCAGTAAGATTACCATACGCGGTGCGCTGGACTCCCCGCTCCTGGAATTTCTAGCATCCATACCCAAAAGGGTTTCTGGAGAAAAAGAAAAGAAATTCGCGAAATTTGAATAAATTGTGAAGCAAACCCTATTTCTACAACATGAAATAGCGAAAAACTCAAAAGAAACTAATGGATTCAAGAATTCTGAAGAAACAGATAAAGAATATTAAATCTTAACTGCCAAGAAATCGTAACTATGACTCAGTTCAAAAGAGGAATTCAAGGAAGTTCCCAGATTTCTCAAGAGAAGAAGAATATTAGGCATCCAAAATATGGGTAATTTGGTGCAAAAGGACCATTGGCACGACGCCGTATCTTATTTGCCTATTCTTTTTCTAGGAGAAATAATAAGGTAAAATAAATGAAGTTCCAATATCTGGACAGCTGTCTCAAGTTATTGTGTGTTTCTTCTTTTTCTTTTAAATTTCAATTTTTTTTTCTTTTCTTGTTTATCCACCACATCATTGCATGCAAGGGCAGATTGGTTTGACTAGTAATTCCCATTCGATGGCAAGACCATAGTTATGTTAACTGTGGCTACTAGCTTGGTTCATCTTTATTCTATTATATATAAAGATATATTTTAAGTTTGTGCTATTTATTCATTTTCATTTTTAAGACAAATTAAGATGGGGCCCAACTTAATTGGAGCATATCTAAATGTATAAATATTCAAGTTCTACAGCCTTATTGCCATCAAAACTACTATTGTTCGATTATAACCATCAATAATGTTTGTTAGAATTAAAAAAATCATGAGTTACATAGCAGAATTAGCAATTTTTTAAGCCGTTTTCTTGGTGCTTACTGGTTAAATTTGTGTAATTCAATAAAGCAGCCGAAATCTTTTGTTGAAGACCAGCCTACAGACAGAATTCTATCACTATGCTCACTGTTTAGGCAAAATATGAGGATTAATTATGATGTTAAAGCATAGATTTTGAGTAATCACATGTCTAACACACTCAAGAACATAAAGTCATTCGTAATCTAACTGGAAATTCTTCATTTTCATTGCAACATGATCTTTCTTAATGCAAATTACCAACTTTTCTTGCTGTATATGTAGTTCACATGTTCAAGCTAAGGACTCTCAGCCTGTTTTCACAGGCTTCGAAGAAGGATGCCTTCAAATGTGATTCCAGGTCCAAATGCCAAAGCAAGTCCCCATTCTTCAGCATTTTCTTTCTTCAACTCCTCCCTCGTATACTCCATCACATAGAATATAGTGTTGCTGCTAACATTTCCAAAATCCATCAATGCCCTCCTGCTGCATTCCAGTTTCTGGCTTTCCAGGCCGAGGGTGCTTTCCAACCGGTTCAAGATGGCTGGTCCACCAGGATGCACTGCCCAAAACAAGTCATTATATTCCTTCAAACCGGCTTTTGCCATGAGCTTGTTGCAGAATTCTTCGATGTTTTCCTCAATCTTCTGGGGCAGGTCTCTTCCGAGTTTGAAGTATATGCCCTCTTCAGAAAGGTGCCCATTGATCACGTTGTTTGTGCCTGGCAAGAATTGCTGGATTGCATAGTTCAGTTCCATGAAAGGAAACTCTTTCCCAGTTATGGGGTCAGAGCCAATAATCACTGCTGCTGCACCATCACCAAATAGAGCTGCCCCCACAAGATCATAAGGGCGCGATTTGTTTGGAGGTCTAAAGCCAAGTATGGTTGTCTCAGAGGTTGTTAGCAGAACACGGCTTCCTGGATTATTTTCAGCTATGTCTTTAGCAACCCTGAGGCCTGTGACACCCCCACAGCAGCCTAAAAAGTATAGCATGACACGCCCAACGTCATTTTTTAGCCCAAGTTCACTGGCAAGGTAGAGATCACCACCTGGCAGGCGTATTTCGCTTGAAGAAACGTAGACAACGTGGGTGATATCTGCTGCTGGCCTTTTCCATTCTTTTAGGCAGGCTAAGCTTGCTTCTTTTGCCATCTCTAGGACTGCTGGATTCGCTATGTCAAGCCTTTGTTTGATTGTGGGAGAGCCTTCCGTTGCCAGTTCAGGATATTGGTCCAATATATCTTTTGACATAACTGTGTATCTGGTTTTCACGGTAGTGGTTTTGCCTAGCAAGAGAAATATCAAGCAGTTTATACCAAAGCACTTTACAATACATTCCAAGAACAAGGACTATGTTGTGTTTTGAATATCAAGTGACAATTTTTAGTCACCCTTTTTCTAAATTTAAATGTTTCTTTCCTTCCTGCAAAGTGGAATTAAAATGTTGTTTTACAAATCTAACAAAGAACAGAAGTACACTTCACCAACCAGTGCTGATTTTATGCATTAAGTAAATTAATTTACTTACATAGGCGCACCAGTTTCTCTTTAATGGCCAAATCATCACATTTAGTGTCACGAATATAACCCTCGACCAAGAAATCCTGAGGAACAAGTTGGCTGGGGAAGGCCTTGCCAATCGCGAGAACTGTTGCCTTTCCTGGAGTTGCAATGCGCCTAGCTGGTGAAGGATATTGCTTTGTTTCACCATTGTTGTTGATCTGCGACATGGCTAAGTATCAAGAAGTTTATGGGTGGTGAAATTTTCAGTGCAGCAATTCATGGAGTAGGGTGAATATAAATGGGATCCTAGTATGTTGTTGGAGAGTGGTTGGTGTCAAGGAACACTAGCATGACAAATTAAACAATACATGCTTTTGAGTAGATATGTTTTTTCTGTGCTGCTGGGCCTGGATGTGTGAAGGTCTTAGATTGAAACAATCTTTCTCTTTCTTTAACATGTATTTAGAATGTAAGAATTAAAGTTCAATTCACAATCCTTACAGGAGTTCTGTGATCATTTCAACTGAATTCCTAATAACTTGCAACAATTTTGAGATCAATCCAATAAAAGAGACAAAACCAACTCTGTTATGTGATCAAACATTTGTACTAGCAGCCAAAGCGCAGAGCAGGAGAATATGTATGCAAACACACAGCACCATATAGTCATATCGCTGACAGCAATTAACGAATTTTCCTCTCTTTTTTTTTTGGTTTATTTAAAAATTATACTAATTGGAGGTAAACAAAGAACAAATTTAGGTGAATTATAATCTTGTGGGACCTTACATTTTCATGGAAATCTAGCATAAGAGCTAAAAAAAATTATATGCAGAAGGATATTGAAAAGCTGTATTGTGGATTGAGGAGTATTGGAAAAAGTTCGAGATGGGTTTGTGCCATGAAATTGGTTAGGAAGAGAAGAATTTTTGGCAGCTCCAAGAATTCCATTTTCAGTCGACGGTGTGGAGGCTGGACTGCTGCAAGCCTATGGGCCACTAAGCTTCCTCAAGGTGCATAATGCTGGACACCTGGTTCCCATGGATCAGCCTGAAGCAGCACTGGAAATGCTTTTAGGACATGGATACAAGGAAAAATATCAAGCATACAGGCACATGTGTGATTCATAATTTGCTGCTACTAAACAGAACATTTATGTATCAACTCAGTCATAGACATGATGGCAGATAAATTCTCCCATCTTCAATAACAATATGAAATTTGTGCCGGAGAAATTGGCCAGAGATAATGGCACCAATACTGTGCTTTATTCATATACAACCATGAATAATAAGAATGTTTAATGGTACTTAGTATGAGTAGAGCACTTAAACCATGACATAGGGACATGGAAGTGTGAAATGCCCTTTTCAAGGTTTGCTCCTAGGGAACACATTTAATCATAGAGTTCAATTTCCACATCTGAAACCTGGTTCAGAATCTTGGCTTGCCACCTGCAAGGGAGTGAAGCAAGCATTTCAAGATCAAGACGTTTTCATTGCAATTCATGACCAAGTCTCAGCAGAACTCAAGATCAAGGCGTTTTCATTGCAATTCATGACCAAGTCTCAGCAGAACTCAAGATCAAGGCGTTTTCCAGGAACTGGAGAAGCTTTTTCAGTCTCCCAAAAGAAACCAAAGTCCAAAACACTTGTCCTTTCCCTTACTTAATTTGGTTATCAAGGGCCAAAGCCTGGCCAGCACCCCGGTAGAAAACATGCTTATTAATTATTATTTTAATTAAATAATTATAAATTTTATAATACTTTCATTATTTATAATAAAATAATATTAAAAATATCTATCACTAACTATAATAAATAACATCGGCAAGAAATTATATCAATTCTTCACAATAAAATATTTAAATACATTTTCATTCTCTATAAGTTTTCCAATCACGCTGTCGTTTATCATTCATCCGAAATAATCTTTTTCAAAATAGCCCGAGAGAAAAAGCTTATAGGTTTTTGTTGATCTTCTTCCTCGTTCTTTTGCGTTAGAATATTTGAAGCAGTCACTTTCACTGGCATTAGCATTCTTTACGTTTCTAATCACTACTCTCACAGATATACTCTCCTATATTGGTAAGGGTGACAAACCAGTGTTGATGGGTCCGAATGGGTCGGATCCAATCCAATATTCATAAGGTTATTTATGTGATTTCATAATCTCTATTGAATATAGTTCTAAAAGAAGTACAAATTGACAAACTAATTCTAGCTTCTGAAATTGATTTCGTCTCCAAAATCCAATCCATAATGGGCCCAAAAAGGTTTGTTTTTGAATCCACAATTTAATGGATCCATTTAGATCCAACTCACTAAAATTTGGGATTCAAATCCAATTAGACACATGGAGTCCGATATTATTTTGTCAGCACTAAAATTTCATAATCTTTTATACAAAATTGATACTAATTTTTTTAAAAAATTAATTTGTGATTAACTATATTAATTTTTAACTATTGTTCTCTGTGTAAAACTTGATACATGAAGATCTCACTTTTGAACTCTCATATGAAGATTTTACCAATTTGAATAAAAATATTTATTTGTGAATGAAAGTAAATACAAATTATTTCTAGAGATATCAAACGTAACTTAATTACTGGGCGAATTCATAATATAAATTAAAGATATCTAACATAGCTTAATTGCAAGTTGGGCAAACCCAACGACTATTGGGGGAGTGGTCACGGCCTCCCCTAAACATTGTATATTTACGTAGTACATAACTATTTTGTGTGTTTTTGAAGATATGTTTTTTTAATTGTCAAGTGCTTGATTAGGCATGGAGCAATGGGAGAGATTCCACTATGTGGAAATTTCAATTGTTGGGTAGATTACAATATGTCAAGATTTTATATTTTCAAAGCAATTCTTTCTCTTTAAAAAAGTATATATCTCTCTTCTCTTTTGGAAGCCGAGGAAGAAGATTTATCATGAGTTTTAATGGTCATTTGAATCTAAAATTAACAGATAAAATAAAATTAGAAAACATGGAGCAATGGAATTTAAAATTGTTGGCTATGTCAAAATTTTAGTTTTTCAAAGCAAGTTTTTCTTTTTCAAAAAATCTAAATATCAAAAATAGTAAACTAATGGCTAAATTGTACTTCAACCTCCTCCCTTTTAATTTGATCATTTTGTCACATTACTTTTTACAAATAAAATTTAAATACTTTATTCTTTCAAATTTAATCATTTTGACACTTTACTTTCAAAAGTAAGTTTTAAATATTTTGCCTCATCAATTTATATTTATTATATCATTTTGACTAGAATGTTTTCCGTCATTAGCTACCATGCTCTTTTTTTTTTTTTTTTTTTATCTTTCCACGTAAAGGTCAAAAAAATTGCATCGTAATATATTTTTATGATTGTCAATAGTATAGACACAATAAAATAGTGGTATTTTTGCTGTAATTAATAGTGATATTTTTATCAATGGTATTGCGATTGATATTATTTATTACAAAAGTATCATAATTTATCGTATTTTCACCATTGATATTTTTTTTACTTTTGCATGGAAAGACATCAAAAAATGCACAAAGATGGTTTGACGAAGAATATTCTAATAAAAACCTGATTTGAAATTGATATTGTAAAAACAAAGTGCCATAATGAATACAAATTGAGATGACAAAGTGCTTAAAATTTAATTGTGAAGGGTAAAATATCATTGAGGGGATAAAATATTTACAATATATTTTTAGGGAGTAATGTATTAAAATAATCAATGAAGAGACGAATCATGTAGCAATGGAAGAATCCATTCTGTTGAAATTTCAATTGTTGGCTAGATCACAATATTTCAAAATTTTAATTTTTCAAAGCAAGTTTTTCTTTTTCAAACAATCTGCATATCTCTTCCCTCTTTGGTCATTTGAATCTAAAATTTAACAGAGTAAAGTGAAAATAAAAAATAATGTTGGGGGCAACTAAATTTAAGCACATCTACTATTTGGATTAAATATAAATCAAATTTCAAAATTATTTGAATTGGGAGTTCAGTATATATATAGAAAAAGTAATAAAATAAATCGCACGAACTAACAAATATCTTTTACTTAATTACCACAACTGGTCGAAAATGTGGGGATTATTATCTTTTTGGTTTATGGGAAAAATGTAGAAACACCATAAATCGTAATACTCTTTTTATACAAGGAAGATTATAAAAATATTGTAATAATCCTATAAATATAGATTCGAGCCAATAAATTAATCATGGAAGCCTCGGCAACAACGATATTAAGATTTTAATACCGATTGTAATATTATTATTTAAAAAAAAAAAGACAAATTGTATCAATCAAATTAGTTGCTGCTGGCCTCATATTGTTGAATTTTGTCAGCCGTGACATAAGACAAAATTGATATATAGTCCATTTAATTTTAGTAAACAAATTGAAGCTTGAAAAAAAATGAATAAGGATCCTTTCTACATTTAATTTTCTAACTCTTGATGGTACTAGGAACACATATCTTACTCATAATTATGTGTCCCTAGTTGATAGTATTGTGTAAGAATTAGGTACTAAATATCCATCAATCAATTCTTTCCACATCTTCCATTAAATATTAGCCCATCTAAATCTATGGTCAATCTCCTAAACAAATAGATATGAATTGACAAAATCTTAGCCTTGACATTTTAATTATTTGATTCATCACATCTTAGTCTTTCATAATGTGCCAATTTGCTACTTTGCCACCCACTTAATTAGCATTATTTGCTTCCAAGGGTCATATCCATATTGTCCATTCATCAATATGATTAATAAGGGTTGTAATTTCTATTCATGTCTATGTCATGAAAATATTTATCTTGTTACTATGCATTTTTTATGCATATTTTAATAAGCAGTTATTCGTATATTTGTGTGTAAGATAAACGTATATTGTACAAAATCAGTTTTAGCATTAAAAAAACCCGTAAAAAGACGATTTAAATGTAAATGACTATAATAACCTCCTTGCCAATATATACACCCTAAAGCATTGAAACAAAAAGCATCTCTAGCCATTTCACAGAAAGCTTATAGGACTGATTACTTCATGGCTAATTCTCAAGAACTTCCCAAGATTCCAATCTTTGATCTTTCCACAAAAAACTTGAATCCTAGTTCAAGTTCTTGGCTTCCAGCTTGTAAGAATGTGCAACATGCTCTTGAAGAGTATGGCTTTTTTGTTGCACAATATGAGAATGTTTCATCTGAACTGGACAATCAAGTGTTTGATGTATTGGAAGAACTGTTTGATCTGCCACTTGAGACCAAAACTAGAAACACTAATGAATTGGTTTTCTATGGGTATGTGGGACAACTTCCTCATGCTCCCCTCCATGAAAGCATGGGAATTCCAGAGGCAACAACCATTGATGCTGTTCAAAGCTTCACAAAGCTCATGTGGCCTTCAGGAAACAAGACATTCTGGTATTACATACATGCATGAACATGTTTTCAAATCCATCAAAAAGTTGACCTATATATATATAATACATATAATTATTGATACGTGACTCCTTAGTAAATTCTTAGTAAATTTTCAGAGTGATTATACAAGAATTTTTTTATATTGTACTTAAGAATGTAAAATTTCTTTCATATTGAATAACATGAACTCTATTTGCCATAAATCTGTGCTTTTCTTTTTTCTATTAAGTACATATTACTTTAAATTTTTAAATCTTCTATTCCAATTTAATGTTACATCTCATGTTACACACCATACATCGCACATACATGTCACGAGTACAAATATATACTAAAATTTTTTATACATTTAACCTGTATTTGTGATATGCAATCAAACTCGTAACCGTTGGCATGATTTATTGCTTCCTAGATATATAATCAATAGGACGTAACTCCACTTTACTTTTCATTAAACCTTGTTTTGTTTTTTGTTCTTACCCTCTTCTTGCAGTGAAAGCATACTAAGTTATGCAAAGCTAGTTTCAGAGATGGAACAAAAAGTGGACAGAATGGTGTTTGAAAGCTATGGGGCACAAAAACACTATGAGTCCCACGTTGGATCAACAACTTATCTCCTCAGAACCATAAAGTATTCAGCTCCAGACACTAACAACAACGAAAGCAATAATGTGGGAACAAATGTCCACACAGACAAGAGCTTCTTATCAATACTTCATCAGAACCAGGTTAATGGATTGCAAATACAGCTGAGGAATGGGGAATGGTTCGCTGTGGACGTCCCACCTGGCTCATTTGTGGTCATGGCTGGCGATGCTTATCAAGTATTACTTTTTACTTGAGTACTTTGTCTAGTTGATTTTCATATTTTACCTAGTCAATGACTTCAAGCCACCTCTAATCTCACAAACCTAGCTTGATAATCTATAAGCCAAACCCGAGCTTCGGCCAAAAGTTAGGAATTCAAGCTGAGCATAAATGGAGATAAGCTCGACTTGAATTGAAGTTCGACTGTACTATAGAAATAAATAATACATTTTTATCACATCAAATACTCAATGTATAAAGGAAGAAACATGAAATATTAATTAATAAAATGAAATCATATAAAATTTCAAGGATAAGATAGAGATAATTAGTCAATTTTATTTTGTTTTATTATAGAGGTAAGTGGTGTTATGGCTTAACAATATGACATTTTAGCACAAATACAATTTGATCTTCACTATTTTGAAGTGTTTTGAAATTGTTAGTTTTTTATTTGATAATTAAGATTTATTTTATTAATTATAGTGGTTAAAAGAAATTTGGGTCGGTCGAACTCGAGTTGAAACTTATTTTTGTTTTCAAACAAAACCCATTTGAGTTTAAGAAAATAAACAAAATCAAATTTTGATAACAAAAGCTTATATAAGCCAAGCATACTAGACTCGCTCAACTTGATTCACATCCTTATATATATAAATATGTGTGTGTATATATATATATACTCTCCGTTTTGAATAAAATTTACTTTAAAATGCAGGTGAATAGACAAAATTAAACACATTGGACATAGTTGGGCCCTCTGCAATTTATTGATATAGTGAGAGCAAGGTTTTATTTATTTATCTATTTATTTTAAACAACATGTTTTGTTTATTCATGTATTTATTGTTAAGAAATTAATCATTCAACCTCTAACATGCATAATTTTCCATGGTGCATACTATATACATAAAGCTAGCCCTAATATAATTTTCTACTGCTTATCTGCACAGCTTACGCTCATATAAATTAATTTCTGAATTTTAATAAATTTTCCCTATGTCTGTTGAAATCATAAATTGTATTAGTTCCCAGATGTCCATATTCTAGTAAAATGGAGACAAAATATTTCATATTTAAAATATTTATGTTTCTAAATTAACTCAATAAAGTATTTTTTAGTGAAAGTAACATCGAAGTTTTGAAATCATGCATATAACAAATTAGAAAGTGACAGCTTGAAATTGACTACGTATAAAACTGAAATGTCTGCTTAATTCCACATTTAATTATTTTTGTGTCACAAAATTGTTCGTCTGTTCGAATATTTGATAAAAGGCATGGAGCAATGGGAGGATATTCGCAGCCAGGCATCAAGTGATAATGAAAGGGGACAAGCCCAGATACTGTCTAGCACTATTTTCATTCAACCATGGGACCATCCATATACCCGAAGAGCTGGTTGATTCGGAGCATCCATTGCAGTTTAAGCCATTTGATAATTTCGGGTTGGCCAAGTTCTATCTCAGTGGTGCAACCCCAATGACCGAGAGCACTGCTAAGGCCTACTGTGGTGTTACTGCCTGAAAGTTTGGCTCTTCAAATATACATACAATGCGTGGTGTGCGTTGATGACGGGCATGTGTGTGTGTCTCTCTCTCTTTCATGTGTGTGATATGCATGTTGAAATGCAGACCTTGGAAGATGTTCTTTTACATTTATTTCAAACATCTTAGAAGTATTTCGTATGATATTTTAAAACATTTATAAGTTCAGTCATAGAAAATAAAATAAATTAGAATATTGTACCCACAAGCATGAGCATTCTCAATCAAGCGCATGCATGAGCATTCACCAAGTAATATATATATATATATATATATATATATATATATATATTATATATATATATATATATATATATATAATGATGTGTCATTCTTGAATATATAGTTGTACTCACAGTAGAAAGTAATATATATTTACGGAAACAAAATCATATGTTCGGTTTAATCACAATGAAAAGCTGAATTTACAATATTATCATAGCAGTAGCTATCAGGTAAGAACTGGAGCGTCTAAAGCTAACAGACAGAAAGGCACGTCTCAAAGCCTTGTCGACGTACTGTCAGAGCATCAGATAATCTCATGCCAAAGCTGACTCCGACATGTAAAATCTTCTCTAGGAAATGAGCTTTTGCCGTTCATAGGAAGACACCATGAGAGTTTTACAATGATTTACTTACAATCTCAACTTTGTCTATTAACAAGGCAATGCTAATACAGCTCAGAAAACTATTTATCCTATATGGACACAAACTTTGTATCTAAAACATTTTCAACCCCTCCAAAATCCAATGTACAGCATCATAAGCCATCAGAACAAAAAAACACAGACTAGTAAGCATCAATTTAACTCATAACGTCCCAAAGGTGAGTGATGAATAGTATCGTAACATTGGATGCTTCATGCAGTACGTCGGTAATAATATCTGCACAAAAAGAATTGCCTGAGTATCCACATACATGGACACAATCAGAAATGTGTACATATGCATTTTATGGACATATCCTGTACAGAAACACATTTTTATTTAGCCATGCCAATGTGTATGATAGGCAGAATGTCAGATGATTCTCACAAAAAAAAATTATGCTACTCCATTGGGACACTTAAATGCCACTATATCATTGAGTCACAAAAATGGGAACTTACACAGGAAAAAGGAACTCACCCCCCCCCCCCCCCAACCCCCATATCAACTAATAAGGGGAAAAAAAAAAACAGAGAGAGAGAGACAGAGAGAGACGTACACATAAACATGTATGCCATACATAGCAGCATATTTTCGTAGAAGGCGTTCTACAGTATACCATTCTGAACGATCTGTACCATCTTGATAATTAATCCGGGGCATGTGGATTGAAGCTGCCAAATTTATAATAGTAATTTTTTTTAAAAAAAAAGATATTATTGGGCATGTTTGTGGAAATATCCTACAGATTTAGCTGAAAAATTGATGTCAACAAAATTGGAAAATTTCTACAATCCGTGCAAAAAAGTAGTCAGAACGACGCTATTCAGCATCATAATAAAATAAAAGCAGTTGGTGCATATCAGAAACCTGTAAGAGCATACTCAAAATCAGACAGTGACAAAAAGAAATAAGCTGTTCGAAATAATTTGATGGTCACTAGTGGAATTATGAGACAGAAAATTTCTCATTATGAGAGTAAGACTGAATGAATGAGTGATTTGTGTAAGAGAGCAAGAAATATCACAAAGCCATGTTGGAGACGCCAATCAAGATCATGGAACCTAAATCACATTAAATGCATGTGAAAGCTGGCAGGAGTGGGAGTGAAAGAGCCCACGTATCAAATCAAAAGTTAAGAGGTAGGAGCAGCTAATATTATAAAAATGTATAGTGTATATAAAACCATGAGTAAACAGCAACAGCACTGCTGGAGTATCTCAGATGGTAAGCATCATTGAAACATGACAAGATATCAGGGATAAAAACTTGCGACATACTTTAAAATTACTGTCATCAACTCATTCTTACTTGAAAATTACTGTCATCAACTCATTCTTACTTCATCCATTTTAATGACTTGTTTGTCTAAGTACCCAATGAAAGTAGAAAAAATCTATATAATCTGGCATAGAAAAAATCTACTTTGCCTCTTCCTGCTGCCACTCTCCAGTCTCTCTTTCTCTTTGTGGCTTTGCTTTCTATTTTCATTTCTCCCCTTTTCTCCTTCTTTAGAAATGTACATCACCTGCCTGTCTATCAATACTCTACCCATCTATTTATCTAGGGAACTCCATTGCAGCTGATCAGTTCAATTGTATCACGACTCTCACTTATCAAATGTCTTGACCAAATGCATGACAATTACATGGTCGCATGATATTTACGTTGAATTCCCATATTCAATGCCAACAAAAAGGGGAATCCAGTTCTTTCATTCTTGAGTTGTTAAAGCGCAAAATGAGAAAATTTTATAGAACCTTGGAGCAGTGATCTTGCACTCAGGAGTTAGTTCAGTATCTGATGCCAGAGCCCCAGCACATTCCAGTAGCATCAAATCCAAACCACAAACATATTCCAGAAATAGCTAATCGAAAAGCAAGTGAAGTCCCGTAGGACGAAATTTTCTGGTGATCAGTTAAAATAGAAGTTATGAGTCTAGAAAAGCGATCAACACTCTACCAGAATATTGAGCAGCTGAAAATGATGCTTTTGCAAGGCAAACTTCCAAATCAGCAATAGAGATACCACTGCGAGGGACTTTACGCCGGGGATTATATGACTGCACAACAGCTAAAGCTACCCATTGAGGAGCATTAGTATGAGTACTCAACTCACCATGGTCCCCTGCAGAAAATCAGTAACAGGGAAGAATATCCAAGTGAAGTAAAAGGAAAAAGATAATGAAGTTCAAGCTATAAATTGGATGACAATTTGTGTTGCCACTTGAAAGAACTTATCTCGCGACTCCGAGACAATCCAAAATAAATTTTAAAAAATATATATAAAAGGGAAACTCCTCCAAGATGATATTGAAAAAGGTGTGAAAAAACCAAGTTTCACTTATCTGAAAAATAAAGCTGGTTAAAGTCTTGACATGTATACACAATCATAACATGACAACAGGGAAGAGCACAATAAAATGGCTGTTTGCAATTAAAGAAAAAAGAAAAGAAAAGTGAGAATCCAGAATGAAGTATCCAATCTGCATTGTACTACCAAAGTTTCTATACATTTAACAGAACTTCAGCAATCTGAAGAACCTGTGGAAAAAATTGAATTAGAATACAGAGCTGAAACTGACCAGTTATTTCTATGAGATGTAGATCACCCAGATGGAGATCCCCAAATTCTGAAGCTTGCTCATATGCACTGGGAATAGTAGCTGAGCACCTAGCCAGAGCATCAAACAGACCCCCATGACCCCAGTTTCCAGAATTATCAACACAGCTGCTAAAAGGATATCAACAAGTCAAAATTTCTTAAGCATAAATAATTTCATACACAAAGGAGCCATCACCCATTATAAGAGCTTCATATCATAAGCAGTACTTGGATTCTCGGCAATTGTCTAATGTTAGTACGAGATGGGGGCATGTCCTGAATATTAGTTGTGCATAATTTTGCATTATTATCCTATTAAAAGATTACAGTCAAAAATTGTAAACAAAAAACAGTAAGAGTAAACAACTGAAATCAACAATTTGTAGGTGACATCTTAAATCATGTACACGGTCATCCTCTGTTCTCACTCTTCAACTTGTAGGTAGATTAAATCTTTTCTAAGCTAGTAATAAATCTATACTAAATATGGAGGATGCTTGTAAGCTAAAAGATGAGCACAAAAGTTCTTTAGATCTCATAAGATTATTTAGGAGCTTATGAAATATTGGATCCTATCTTAAAAATAAGTTATTAATTAAAATGTTAAATGTCTTACATCTCTAACAACTTAAGCTTTTGGATGAGATGGTTAATTCAACTTGGTATCACAGTCAGGCCAAATAAAGAGGTCATGTGTTCAAATCTCACCGCCACCCATGAAAATGTTCCACGTGCTAGGCTTGACAAAAAACCGCCTGCACGTGAGGGGGCATGTTAGAGTTATTACAATGTTAAATGTGAGTTATTAAAATGTTAAATGTCTCACCTCTCTAACAACTTAAGCTTTTGGATTTTAAGCTTTGCATAAGGTGGTTAATTCAGCAGTTTGGATAAAATAAGTTCTAAGTGCTTATAAAGATGTTTTTTGTTAATTAATCAGGACAAGCTCGTCATTCGCTTCTCAAATTAAAGGAGTTCATAAGATTTAAAAAGAAGAGCTGCGGTCTCCGTTTATAAATACCTGTCATATTAGTATTGAAGTTTGTAAACTTCCTTTCAAATTTTAACCAAACACTGTTACTCTTATAAGCTCTTAAACATCTATTGGGATTTTTGTCTATATATTAAGCTTAGCCAAACACCCTCGTATTAAATCACATACTAGTACTTAAAGTTTCTAATTTGAACAGACTAAATAAAACTGTAGGAAAAAGCCAAATTGGCTGAAAAAGTAAACAATAATAAATGAGAGAGAGGGTATTGGATATCAGAAGAAAAGATTGCTTGATACAAACAAACTCAAGCACAGAAATCAATGATCAGATAAAGAAGTGCTTGTTAACAAGTACACACCACAGATAGGTTTAAAAGGTTACATGAATGCTTTATGGTGACAAGATATCTACCTGAATATAATAGTAGGCTCAGATGGGCAAACTGCTGCGGTATTTGTGCAGTCCCCATATACAAAATCAACTGAGCCGGAATCTGACATCAAATCCTGATTGGCTGGTCCGACAGGATTGCTGACAGATAATGAATGATATCCAAGAGCTTCCCATTTAGATAGTTTTTTCTCCTCTGCCTTCTTACGAGAAGCTTCAGCTTTAAGGTGTTTCACATCAGGCAAGAGTCTCCTATTTCCCAGTTCCAGTACATCACTGTCATCTGCTGGTGACGCTTGCTTGAACTTCTCTACCCATGACATATATGAAGCCTCATCAAGGCCAGGATTAAAATCGATAGACTGAGAACCCTCTTGCATGACAAGATCTTTACCATCCATCAGATCCACTGGATTGATCTCAAACTTCCTGTCACCCACATCTGATTGTAAATCATGGCGGGACGCAATAACTTTTTCAGCCAAACCAGTTAGTTCGCCCATATCTAGTTGATTATCTGGTTTTTCCATATCGATCTCCATAGGATCAAAAACATGCAACCCAAATATGACAGATTTCAAATCACCAGCTTGAGTTCCTCCAACATTACTCCCCTCATGATCCGAAACATCATCTCCTATAACATTATGACTCAGCTGTAACTTCCTTTCTGCTCTACGCATAATAACCTACATCCTTCCATGTCAGCATCAGAAAATTGTGATTATAAGAAAAAAATTATCCTATCTTACCTCCTCAATTGTACGTCTGGTAACCAAATTAATAGACAACACATGATTGCGTTGGCCAATTCTGTGTGCACGCTGCAGAGCCTGCTTATCCACTTGGGGATTCCAATCTTGCTCATAAAATATGACCTGCAAAGAGTTGATTGTTCATAATCTGATACAAATCATGTTTAAGTTACAGATAATAACCATTCAGCAACTCCAGAAATACCCCGAGAAATGAAAAACGAACTTTCAAGTATATCACATTAGACAGCAAATCCAGGAAGAGCATAAACAATCATAGATCTAACACTCTTCATGGTTATTTAGCAAAATGACATTCTAAATCACCCTTAATATCAGTGTAGAAAGGGGTATCGTCCAGATAAGTGCTTCTTAATCCCGAAGAGTGTCCTCGCATTCCTATCAACCACAGCTTTACAGACATAAATAATTCAGATGCTTCTTGCAAAAAGTTGGCTACATATATGCCACGAGCAGCCTATGCGAACTTTCTGGAGAGTTTTGTTAAGTACATAAGATGAATAAATTCTCCTCCACAGGCAAATCAACTATATAAAGTTTTTTATCCGAAGAAACATAACAGATCAATCTTAATATGAAAATATTGTGGAACTTATATCTGTGAATCCTCTACTATTACCATATAATTGCAAATTCAGGTCCAGTCTTCCGGTAACAGTTCATCTTATTTCCCAAATATTGTTTATCCTCAAATTCATCCCAGCAATCACCATAATACCATGTTTATTCTCCATAGTAAAAAAACTACTAGCATAAATAGCCTTTGCAGTTCCAAAACAAACTACCATTGTTCATGGACTTATATCAATTCATGTTTAACAGGTCAATTTGAACAAGAACTGGGCCGCAGATAGTAAAATATTTGCTGCTTCCACGACCCATTATATTATTTCATGAAAAGAAGCGGAGAATTATAAGTAATTCATGCAGCCACATTGTCAAAGATGCAATATCTGAGTGTATATATAAATATATATTATGTGTGTGTACATGCATGTATGTTTACAACATATGTATAAATACATCTGAGTGACACTACTCCAATACAATGCAATATCTGACACTAATCCTGTCAGAAATCAAATGTTTATATTCAGAAACAATTGCCTAGCCAGATTCCCCAAAAGGGACTGTCATGTACCCTGTTGAGTTCAAATGCAGCTATTTCCAGATAGAACAAATGGACATTCGAAATCTTATTTCCATCTCACTAGCATGTGTTAAGGTGATATGCATATCCACAATGACAATGATAACAATCAAGGGATAACACAAGTTTAAAACACTAATGAAGAAGTGGATTTCTAGTACAGGGCTAACAAAGTAGTTTTCTTTTGCTCATCAAGCAATGCACAAGCCTACCCAAGAATAATACATCAAACATGGATGCGACCTCAGCCAGTTCAAATACCTATTCTACATTTTTTTTATGGCTTGCACTCAATTCTCATGAGATACTTCTCTAAACATGTCCATCTAACAAAGCAAATAATAATAAAAAGTGAAATGGAACACTAACAAAAATGATGGAGCCCTTAGTTCTTTTAAAAACATTAACAGTGGTCTGTTATGCAAACTCAACAAATTAAAGCATACTCACCGTATCAGCAGCCACAAGATTTAATCCCACTCCCCCAGCTCGTGTGGAAATCAAAAAGATAAACGGACTGCTCTGATAAGCATCAGCAGTAGCACTTTTCGTGACAGATTTTTGGCTGAAACTTCTGATTGCAGCAAAACGCTCCTCTGCTCGAATTGAACCATCAAGACGCTCATAAGTATACTTCCTCATTTCAAAGAAGTCCTGCATGATATACAAATATGATGGAAGACTTAAGGGGCTAATATAATGTCAGCCAGATGGTATAGAGCCTTATAATAAATACACACAAGATAAAAGTTGACCTGTAATATATCAAGTGTATGAGTCATCTGGGCAAACAATAGAACACGATGCCCAAAGTCATGCAGCTTCTGAAGTAGCTGATCTAAAATTAGAAGTTTACCACTGGCCTGATGAAATATAAAAATGAGGTATAAAAATAGCTTCATCATATGCTACAATTAAAGACAATAAAATAGGAAAAACTTAGATCAAAGAGTGAGAAAACTGTAGGAATGCACACAAAGATATGCCTTTTAATTTCAAATGAATGATTAATTGTATTTTTCCCTTTATTTCATTTTGTTTGCACTGACAACTGTAAACGGATAATAGACTCATATTTCAGTTTAAAACTTCATCCATAAGATACTGTTCAGTAAAATCTGAATCGCGTAGTTTGACTACCTGAACCAGGTGCTCACCCTCCTGATATGGTTCAGGCTCAATACCTGGGAAAAGGTATGGGTGACTACATGCTTTCCGAAGCTGAATTACCTGAAGGAGAATTAGAATTTACTAGCATAAGACTTGCATCATGGATGCCACTTGATATTAAAAAGTACGATAATGTGATGAACCAACACCAACAAAGCAATTATACTTGGATAGAAAGAAATCTGCTTACAATATTATGCAACGATTGAGCATTGGAAGCTCCAGAAGCAAGTGCAAGCAACTTTGGTAGTTCCTTCCTTAGTATTGACACATAAACCTTCTTCTGTAGGGGAGACAAAGGTGCCATCCTGTCCGAAAAAATTTCAAATCATCCAGCTGATGCATAAGTGATACTTAAACAAAATTCACCCAACACAGATAGAGAACGACTTTGATACATATAATAAGCTAACTAGCCTCAAGCTCAGTTAATGAAACCCTGTTCACTTTAGGGATCTCATCAGGTAATAACAGTAAATCACCTAATAGAAAGAGGCAACAGCTACAATAAGAAACTAACACAGTTATTTCAGTAACAGGTGGCAGCAGCAGAGTTCCAGACTCCATAAGTTTAGATTTGGTCCTTCGAAGCATGAATGCCCCCAGCACATATTTTAATATTTTAAATTGTTCCTTCACTTTTTCTGCATCTTGACCTGCTCAGAAAAGGTACAAAAAAATCAAGAGAGAGCTCAATAACGGAAGACCATGGCAATCTTTCAGCAACTTTGAAAGATTTTTTTAGTCAAAATCAGATTTTTCAGTCATTAGCAATAAACACACATCGTGAGCCCCACGCATTTTAAAAAAGCAAAAGCATAATACATAAATATATGCAGATGATAAGTTTACATGAAGGATCTCCAGCTTCCTTGAAATCAGAAAGAAACTGCTCCAGCATTCCAAAGATCAAAGGCATACAGAAGTGCATCAAAGCCCAAAGTTCAGTAAGATTGTTTTGAATAGGTGTTCCCGTCATTAGCAATTTTCTTGGCATGACAAAACGCTCTCTTAAAACATTATATAAGACCTGTTAAAATTTTGCCAAGGAGGAGGCTGTAAAAGCAGTGAAAAGGCTAAAGAAATAACAAATGAGATTATAACAGTCAAACCCAGCTACTATATCATATGTCCACAACCAGATTAGAACTATACACAGCATTTAGAGAGAAAACATGATTTCTCAAGAAATCACTTCTGAGGTCATGGAAGAAGAAACCCCGTTACTCTATCCTATGTTTAGAGACAGAACTCAGCATGTCATATCAATTGCTTCACCTAAGATAATGTCTACCAATTTTCTACTTCCCCCATTACTCTATCCTATGTTCAGTAACAGAACTCAGCATGTCATATCAATTCCTAGTAGTCAGAAACCCAAGTCTTACAGAAAAAACAAATTTAAATTCCACTCGACATACATACATCAAGATCAGTAAGATGTGAGACATAGGTCGTAAAATCAACACATGCATAACATAGTGAGATAACAATTAACCATTCTCCATTGTACAAAGACATTGCGCTCATATTATGGGAAAAAATAGTGCAAAATGTTTACCAATGTTAAAAATGAATGTCAATCACTCATATGAGGATTGACAGCTAAAAAAGATAAAGCACATCCAGCACTATAACCATATAAAATTAGCAACCTTTGCTGGATGGTGTGCAGAACTTACACCGGATTCTAGAAATAGATAAATGTGCAATCTTTAAACATACACTGGAAGGGTTTTTGAGTCTCTGTGCTTCATCAATTATTGCATAATGCCAAGGGAATTGGGAGAGAAAATCCTGATCAATTAATGCTATATCATAAGTTGTCAATAGCACATCAAATGGCAATGTTGGGACCTGTAAGAAACAACAAAATTCAGGAAAAAAAAAACTGCATTTCACCCCAATTATTATTGTTGAGTGCATATGCTTTTACATTAAGACTAAAAAACATGTATAAAATCTACATACATGAGATGATAATGGAAGCTCTTTTACGTAATCATGCATTTCCCAACGCATTTTACGTCTATGTTCTTTTTCTCCAACATAACGAAGCAGTCTCAATCTTGGAGCAAAATTGGCCACTTCAGACACCCAACCATCAGTCACACTAAGAGGACACAACACCACTGCAGGTTGTAATCAAAATCTTACAGTGCAACGATGACAAACATTTTTAAAATAGGAAACTCCAAAACAAACAATATCTGGTCAAGGTAAAATGTATTTACTCACAGAACGGCCCAGGAGACTTCCGACATACTTTCAGGTAACTCAAAAGAGAGATAGCCTGCAAAGTCTTCCCCAGTCCCATCTATAGGAAAATCATTCGCATGAAGAAAATCAAGATAGTATACAAAGTATCACCAAAAGTTGCACTTTTTCTTTAAGGTAGGTACTTTATCCCAAACTGCTATAATTTAGCAGCTAGAAGTATTTAAGATATAGTAAATCAGAGCATTCACATCAAAGCCAAGGCCCCTAAATGTTTATCCTAAAGGTCCGTCTTGACAGCTTTAACATGCCTCAGAAGACGTACTTCTACTGAGTTCAAAATGCATTGCTAGAAACATCCAGCGCAACTGACATACTCTACCACATCGAGAGTTACGTACACGACCTGAAATTCAAGTCATTTAGTTCAATTCAAGAGGGCATCACTCTTTTCCTCACTACATATAGTCTACGTGTTATAAAATGGCAAATTTAACTTTATTTCTAAGTCTGCCAAAATTAAAAAAATATAAAAATACAACCTCCAATCAAATTCAAGAGACTAAAATGGAGGATCAAACTACTCCAATTTCACCTTTACATAACAAAAATGAATTGTGCAGGAGTTAGACTATAAAGTAGATTTTCTAAGCCTAGCACTTAGCATCAGGAGCTTACAATTGCTATTGAAAAAATCAACACTCGAAATTGATCTTCCAGTTCGAATTTGAAGCTACAAATTCCATTCAAGTGTATATTGATATATTCCATGAGAATTCCAATAATGCTTTTAATCGACTCCTCAACAATCAATAGTTTTTCTAATAACTCTCAACAATAATTCTTAATAGAGACAGCTCGCCCACAAATGAGAGTGAATTATCAAGAATCCACAACAATTCCAACAATTATTCATTAAAAAAAAAAAAACACATTGCAACAACATTCAAGTCTTTCATTCAGAAGAAACTGAAACATGATTCCACAAGAAAGAAACACAAATAAACCAGTACAACATTTCCATTGGGAGTTGACCTAGGTCCCTAACAACCAAAAGTCTCACCTCGTCCCCTGCAAAAGAAAAGTAGCAAACGATAAAATCATAAGAAAACAACCGAAACTCAATCAAAGAAAATCAGAGTCAAAAAATTTAAAACAACGTTTGCTGCACAAAAATACTTTTAAAAAAGGGAGTAACTTGAATTCCTTGCATTTTCCCCATATTTTATTGCCTACGGAAATAGAAAGAGGTTTCGAATTATGACCATACCGAGTATGACATTGACCCCGACGTGGTACCGTCGAATGAGCCACGAGATACCTTCGACTTGATGAGGTTTGAGTGTCGCCGTGATCTCGAAATCGGAGGTATCGATATGGGCTTCTTCGGAGGCGCGTGAGTCTCCGTCGTACACGTACTTCGCCGCCGCGATTAACCTCTGCTTGTAATCCATGTTTTCGCCAGAGCGGTGGTGGTGGAGTTGCAGTGCGGAGGTTTTTTTAAATTTTGAAGCGGCAATGACTATAATACTTGTACCACTGCTACGAGAATTACAGGTGGCGGGACTCAAGTAGTAGTAGCTTGCCACAACTGTTGCGGGCTGCTGGATTGTCAGGGACGTTCATTCCCATTCTCAATGCCCTTTTCAACGCTAGATTTCAAAATTTTACTTTTGTTTGATCCAATTTTAATGAAATTTGATACAACCTTAATGAAAATGAAATTGTTTTTTTCACCAAAAATAGTTCGTAATTTTATATTTTCCATTTTCAAATTTATGCCATAAGATTATCTACTCACATCTAATTAATATATTATTATTTTACTGTAATAAGATATTATATTTAAATTAAATATTTAAAATAAACTTAATTATTATTAATTTATTTTATTAATATAATATTATTTTTAAATTAAATTATTATAATGGGACTCACTGCTTTAAAACTATTCTAATAAATTTTTAAATATAAATTAAATATTCAAAATGATCTCGCATTATAAACTTCACAAATTAGTATATACGTAAATTGTAAAAATAATATTACTCAAACATTAAACCAAATACAATTCTAATTTTATCACATTTTTTCCTACAAAAAAACCAACAAAATATACTCTAAACATATTTTCCTTTCCAAATATGTATATTATCCCATTTCCATCAATTCATCCAAACATATTTCAATTTTTCATCCAAAAATCAATACAAAAATTCTCAACTAAATTGCTAAAAATGGAAATTCTGAAATCACAAACAAACGTACGCAATGCAAAGTAAGATCCCAAGCCTAATTAATGATTCTGAGTTGAGTTTTATATACGTTTAAGAGTAAATGGCTTATCACCCCCAAAATAATTTTATCGTTTTAGTACATTACACTGCAAGAGTAAAATTTAAATATTTTATCATCTCATACTTAATTATTTTGATAGTTTACCTTCCAAAAATAAATTTTAAGCATTTTGTTCTTCAACTTATATTTACTATAGTATTTTACCCTTCAGTGTAATTTTCAAATAAAATTTTTATTAAATGCTATTCATTAGCCGCCATCGTATATTTTTCCCATCTTTTAATGCAAAAGTCACTAAAAATGCATCAAATATTTGTTATTTTCAATTGTGAAGAGAAGACAAATGGAGATATTTTTGTTATAAATAAGAGTAGTACTTTTTGTCAATGGTACTGCAGTCAATATTATTTATAATAAAAGAATTATCATTTATCGTGTTTTTTTCATTGACAATAAAAAAAATATTACGATGCATTTTTTTTTTAACTTTTGCATGAAAAGATAAATATATATATATATATATATATGAGAGCGGCTGACAAATAATATTTTGATAAAAATTTAATTTAAAATTGACATTAAAAAATGATACAAAATGTTATAATAAATATAAATTGAAGGAGCAAATTATTTAAAATTTATTTTTGAGAAGTAAATTACCAAAATGATTAAATTTGAAGGGGCAAAATGTTTAAAATTTATTTTTACTGTTAATTTGCTAAAATGGTCAAATTTGAAAAGGTAAAATATTATTTACCCTGATTTTAAATTAAGTGGAGCTCCAATTGAAAGTTAGTATTTAAAAGTTCAAGTCGAACATCAACAGAGTTAAACTCCCTTGAATTGCGATTGGGCTCATATTAGATAAATAAAAATATGACATATGTTTATTACATATATGAAACTTATAAAATAAATAACTATAAAATATTAATGTGCAAAATTATAAGTGAACACGAAAAAGAAATTGAAACGGTTACAAGTTGGCCATGTGTTGAGTTTTATTTTGTTCATTATATAAATAATTAGTGTTTTGACTAAGTGAATTTAAGTTTAATGATTTATAGAAGTTAATTTGAATGACTTTGAAGTGTATTGAGATTGTTAGTTATTTTATTTGATATTCAAATTTATTTTATAAATTATACCTAAAAATAAAATTAAAAAATTAAGACGGCTCGAATTTAATTTGAAATACGTACTTATTTTGAAATCCACATCTAGCTTTGATAAAAAAATCTCTAATAAATTCAAGCCTTGATGGAGAGAAAAAAATTAGTGGAAGATCCCAATCAGATCCCTGTGAGAGAGGCAGGCACAATCGAGTAAGCCAATGTAGTCTTCCAGAGGAGAACCCTTAGTAGGCCAAAAACAGGGGAGAGAATGGGAGTCCCAAAACACTCTTTGAAAGTGAGAAGGAGAAACTCGAATTACATTACTTTAAATAAGTTAATTAGATTGAGTACTTTTATATTCTTGTAATAAATTTTTCTGTTTATTAAATATCAGCAAATTAGCATTTCTCATTTTTATCTCTTTTATTTAAATTTACATAAAATCCCTATATCATACATAGATGCAGGGCATGGTCGCATGTATAATAACAATCACGAAATATGTCTCTATAAATTTGATTTAATTTCATTCTAAGTCGAGAATTATTAAGACATGACATTAATAATTGGACAAGATATGCACATACGATGTATGCTTGCAGAAAATTTTTATCATTTTATGGATATTGATGTAGGAATATTAGTATATGTATGTAGATGATTGTTAATAAATATGTACATTAAACCACCTCACCTAAAAATTCCCAATTGAAATGAAATAATGTAGAATTCACAAGATGATTTTGTGCCCGGTTGGTTGTTCCTTGATTTATTATCTGATTATATGGATAATTATAATGAAAATAGCTTTGGTGTAATTTAATTATGTATGGATATTAATGAATAACCAAGAAAAGATTTATCAAATATTTAGATGAATAAATGAATCTCTTGTATTTTTCACAATTATTAACTTGAAATTCCTCTATCAAGACTTGATGAAAATTAAAAAAGGGATTTTCTAATCTTGATGAGTCAAGTAGCTAGAATCAGATATATAATTATTGGGTTGTGTGAGTTTTGATTAATAATCCATAGATCCAATATGAAGATTAGTTGATAGAAAAAATATTAATTGTATGGTATTTGTAATAAAAAAAAGTTCAATATTTCAGATAGATCTAAGTCTTCATAATAATGTGTTATTAGACATTAACCATAATTAGTAAATTTTTAGAATTTAATTTAATTATAAGCGGAATTAATTAATCAGAACAATCTCAATATTTCAGATATGTTAGGAAAGTTGTAAGCTCACCGATAGGTTAATGGTGAACCTAAGAATTTAAACCCTAACTTTTATAAGTCCCTTTCTAGCCAAGAGAAATAATTGAAATAATTAAAGTAGATTAATTAATTTATTGGGTTTCAATTAGTTCAAGAGTTTGCCATGCTATACATGTTATAGAATAATTACAAGAAACCAGAAAAAACTAAAAAATGAAAAAAAATGCATGGAATTAATGACTAAGTCATATTATCATCAAATAATGATAAAAATACATCAATAGCCTAACAAGTCAAGCCACATTCTCCTTCATTTCCTTTTTTTTTTTTTTCTTCTTTTGGGAACGGGAGGTGAGGGGAGAGGGGTGGTGGGATTTCTAAGGAATGGCGATACTTATGAAATGAAGTGTTTTCTGACTCTAAATCTCTTCTTTTCTGTGAACACAGGAACTTCATTTTTCTCATTTTCTTTAGCTTTGGCTGCTCTTGTTGCATTGATGAAGATATGAGTAGGAGCTTTGTGTTATGATTTTTGGTGTTTTGATATGTGTATGCATAAATATGTGTTTATATGTTTGTTTTTATGTAGCATGTGTAGTCTTATGTATATGGCCAATGTAGAATTTTTTAAATTCTAAGTGTAGTGCCTAAGATGTAGATCCCACCATCGGTTGGTTACGGATTCGATTCTATCCAACCCATGAACTGAGTTTTTATTTTTTTATTTTTTTATTTTTATTTTATTTTTAACCAAAGTACTGAAAATATTGAAAAAGTGTCCCGTGCAGGTTTTGAACTTGCAAAACCTGTACCCTCCGTATTATTCGCAAAACACTTTAACCAACTAAGTTAATGAGTCATGTATTTATAACTTTGAATAAGTGCATAAATATGATTTTTTATTTTATTTTTTTCCCTCTCAAATTGCTTATCTTGTTTCTGAAAATCAATATAATTGGTGTTGTGTCTCTTTTTAAATTTAATTAATTAGTTTCAACAAGTTACAAATCAAGTCATATATTTAATCATTCTACATTTCATCTTAATAATAAGTAAAGTTTGAAAATTATCTAATGATGTTACTTTACAATTATTTTAATAATAAGTAAATTTACAATTATTTTAATAATAAGTAAATTTATAATTTTTTTAAAAATATTTAATGATGTTACTTTACAATTATTTAGTATTTATTCCCCAACTTCTAATTTAATATTATTAAATTATTGTAATATTGCATCGATTTTACATGATAACATTAAATTTGAATAACAAAATTTAGTAAATTGTGTTTTATCAATACAGTGTAAATGAGAAAAAATATTTTTTAGAAATTTTAGAAATTAATTTAGTCACTTTTGTTTTTGACTATATGCTTAAATTTTAGCTATTTTTTTTTAAATTGAAGTTAAATTTTTTTCATTAAATTTAAAAATTAACAATATTATTTACAAATTTAAGTTCAATTTTTTAAAAATAAAATAAAATAAAATATAAGGGTTGGTGGTTAACTAGAACCGTAATCGGAATCGATTCGACAGTTTTGAAACTCGAATCATAACCGGTCTTGACGATTAAGATTAAGGATTGAAATTTTTTTAAGTCATGAAATCAATAATTTCAAACCGTAACCGACGACGAATTTTAAATTGTGGTGAGGTCTACTGAAACGTGCGTGAAGAGAGATTGAGAAAGTTACTGTCCTACATGTGTGTCATGGGAAGGCGGTGTTTAGAGAGTGAGTACAAATGTTTTGGGTGCGTTTGTGTTGTGGAAAGCAAGATGGTGTTTTAAAAAAAAATTAGTGTGTGTTTGGGACAAAAATCATCCTAGGACAAGGCCCATATATAGAGGCCCCTCCCCCTATTTTTTTGTCTTTATTTGGGTTTTTTAATCTATTGCAATTTATTTTAAATTATTTATTGTTGTTCCAGCTATCCAAGGGCTTAATCAGTATTTTTGGTAAGTTTGGGTGTATAGAATAACTTAGAGGGGATTTTTTTGAGTGTTTTGGTACAATGAGCTCATTGACCCTCCCATTTTTCTTTGTGACTAAGAAAAGCCAGTGCTTAATTGAATGGGATCATAGAAGTCATGAGATCCAAGATAAATTTGACTTCATGAAATAATTATGATTTTAAAGAGATTGTGTCGGGTGGTGTAATGATCCAATCTAGATTTAGCCATTTTTGTTTTATTTTTAGAGGAAAAAATTTATATTGGTTAGTTTATAAATTAATTTTCAGTATATATGTACAAATATTTCTCCAATGCAAAATCAAGACGTCTATAAAAAAACTTGTATAATTTCTAATCGAGCATGAGACTAAACAGGCTCAACTCGCTTAATTTGATTGACAACTCTAATTAAAAAAGTGATTGACCAAAAAATTAATATCGAGTATGTTGGTTTCGATAAATCTAATTAAAAGTTAATTAGGATTTAAGTCATTCAATTATGGGTTAAAATAGTTAATGTAAAAAAAATAAAAAATGAAACTTAACCGCAAATTTAATATTCTATTTTTTTGTTGTTATATAAGTCCATAAACAAGTAATTGGTCTTGTATTTATCTCATATATTATACTATAAGGCCTCGTTTGAGAACCTAGATTGTGCTTGATCCGTTATATAATTATACAGGAACAAAAATTTGGGAAACTTAATTTGAGCCCATAATAAAAAAATTATTCGATCAATAATTATGCAATTAAATGACTGACTCTTCTAGCCCAATCGTATTATTACATAATTTGAATTTTGAACTTGGATCCAACAAATAGGATCTTCCATTTGTGCCCAACAGATTGGTAAAGTGTATTAACTGAAGCATTTTTGTCATTTTTTCGATAAGGGGCATTTCAGATATTTTATATATCATTTTTCTGAAATGCATAATTTTAAAATAAAAAAGTGAGATAAAATTTAAGTTGCGAGGTCTTGTGCAATAACACATATAATATATACTATTATATATGTGGGAAAAAACGTTGCAATTGAAAACTAACTCCTACTTCATGTTAAAACTTATGCATTTGGAAAAAGTGAGGCATTTAAAATTGTGAAAATTATGAATTTTTTTTACTCATAACTGCTACATCCTTCCTTCAATATATCTTACAGTTTAAAATTTAATCTTATTTTTTTTAAAATTAATATGCTTTATAAAAATAACAGTGAACATTTTTGAATTTGTGCATTTCTTTTTCATATGAATATGGATAAGCATGTTTTGATCTTGTAAAAATATTTTATTAGAAATTAAAAAAAAACTACAAAAAATAAAATATTTGCTAAAAATTCAAACTATATAAAAAGCGAATGTGAAAAAGTAAAATTTTAAGAAAGGTGAATACAAATAACCCCTAATAATCATACCGCATATTACCAAATAGTGAACTGAAAAAGTTGTTAAATAAATAAAATCATGGCAACTATGAATTCTACAAGATTTTGTCCAGGTGAAAAAATATTACAATTGGAAAAAATATCATGACATCTGACCATGATTCTTGACATCTGATGTGAAAGTGTGTTAATTCCATTACCTCTAAATATCTTGAAGTACGTATGTCCAAAAAAAAAAAACCATAATAATAAAATAAAAAATTATTAATAATAATAATAACATTAATAGTAGTAATAATAATAGATACAATAATAATAACAATTCTCAAAAATACTAATGGCACAAATGAAAAATTAATTTCCAAACCATTAGAGGGGGATTATGTAAAAAATATAGTTTTTTTTTTTAAATTCATTGTCTTTATTTATCTGCTAGTTGTTCAAATTGTCTATAATAAAAGGTTTCAGCCAGGAATTTCACAAAATCAAAAAATTAAAATACTAGTACTAAATTGATAAACAGGTACAAATTAACTGCCACAAAATTTGCAAATTATAACTAGCCAAAAAATTAAAAATCCATGAAACGAAAGGCTTCAGTACTGATAAATTTTAATTTTGGTTTGGGAATTTTCAAGTTTGATTTTACATTTGAAAAATAAATCATCAAGATTAAATCATGTCCACTTGGCCAATGAGCTTTTGTTCATGGAAAGATTGAGGATTTAAGAGCCTGTTCCGTTGTCAATTTTTAATTTTTATATTTTTATATTTATTTTTGTTTGTTATTAGTTTTTAATGTGGAAATAAAAATATATTGGATTAGTGGTATAGTAATGTTAAGTTATAAGATTTAAACTCATATTTTAATGTAAAAGTGGATAATATATGGATTCCAATATTTTTATATATCACATCAATCAATTAATATTGGAATAAAAAATTAGTACTTAATTTATTATTCCTACAATCTTGTGCTAATAGAGAGAGAAATTATTATTGGATGTTAATTGTTTTTGAATTAATAAAATGTTACTATATCAAACATGTGGGGACTAATTTGACAAAACAGGTGTATTAGGCTTCAAATGATAGCTATAAGTACAGTACTAAATAAAAATGGTAATTTTATTGAAAATGAGTTGAATAAATAATTTGGTAGTTTAAATATTAAAAAGAGAAACACAAAAAATAATAAATGAAATCAAATAGTCCCTAAAATTCTACAATTAAAACACATATTGGATTCGATTCCCACTTATATATGATAATAAATCGGATTTGAGTCAGATTTATCTGGATAAAAAATTCGACCTATTAACATTTTTAAAATCCAAACTCAAGTTCAATTGATAGACCTATTAGTCATGCTGGACCATTTTTATAATTTAAAAATATTAAATATTATAATTTCTGAAAGTAATACAATTAAAATTTTTTATGAAATATATTTTTTTTAAAAAATCATATAAATATATATAATAAGAAAATGAACCCGAGGCCACCCAATTCCATTTATTTTGTTAAAACCGGTCCTGTCATCATCTATTCTTATACATCATTATTAGTCTAATTTCACAGTAGTTTATTTAGTTTACATGTATATGAATACTTTGATTTGATTAGTACTTAATTAGCCTTCGAATTGTATGCTAAATCTTAATATACTGAATAATGTAATTAATAAATCATTTCCACTCCTAAGCCATGTACATGGGATTTTCCTAAAAAAAAAAAATTAAAAATAATCAGCCCAGAGATTTGTCCATAGAAACTCCCACAGAATTTGTTAATTATATTGTATTTTTTAATACTTAATTATCGATCAAAATTAAGGCTGTTTTTTTCAAGTCACAAGAACCATTCATTTTGGGCACTTCTGACAACTTGCGATGGATTTTTACATTGTGGACAACACTTGTTCTTTAAAAAATGAACTATGATTATGAATCCTGTAATTAGATGCCCTCCCCTTCGAATTTGTTCCCTGTTGTTGTACGAAAGACATTAAACGTGTCGATTAGTTGGTGATTAGATGCTTAATTGAGAGTGTAAGGATCTTGGCAGACACTTCAACTAGAAAACAACTCTGGTTTTTTTTGGGGGGGTGGGTGGGGCGGGGGGCGGGGGGAGTGAAGCATTTTTTATTGTTTATTACTTACTCTATTCTCTATATAGCTCGTAATTTTCTACATATAACGATGGTTTTATGTTTTAACTAGAGCAAATAATATTACTTGTCATATAAAAAACCAAATCATTTTTTTTTTTTGTGTATTTTCTTTGGCTGCAGCAACAAAGCAAAGTAGAATTAAGCCTCATCGAATAAATTAAATTCTTATTTCACTAAGAAATTAAACTTTTGAGATAGAACCCGAAAAATGAAAAATCTTCTTATTCCCAATTTACATTTCAAATATGATTAAAATAAAGTATTGAAAAATCAATTAAATCCAACCTCTACTTGTCACCTAATTGTACCATCCAAGAAAAGTCCCACTTTGTCACTAGGCAATGTCCCTTTGTCTCCATTGATGGAGTTGGTTCCTCAAAACCCTAAATTCAACCACATATAGTCCCACCACTACATTCAAAGATCCTCGCAATTAGACCTAAAGCCAATGCTTTTGATTGGAGGCCAACCCCAAAATTGGAAACTCCCATGTATATTTGGCACCACTTTCAATTTACCCTCTTTTTTTTGTCAACAAGGGGACATACATAGTTGAGGATGAAATCATCAGATTCCTCAATAGACGGCCTAGGTGGGGAATTTAATTATGTGACCCCTCCTTTGCTTGTCACTTTCTTGACAGTATCAAGCCCAACAATGCTAATTGGTATCAATGTGACACACACACACACACAGATATATATATATATATATATATATATATTGTCATTTTATGTGATTAATTGTTGCACTCATTTTGATTGCTCCATTATCTTCACCATGTTCTTTTTCACATCTAAATATTAAAAAAAATATAATTCAGATCCAATTTAATCGTATAGAATTAATATCATAGCAAATATAATTGTATTAGGGTTGAAAAATAAATTAAACTATTCGATATTTAAGTCGTGATCAATTATTAAAAACTCATTTGAATTCGATTTAACATAACATATCAAGTTTGAATATATTTTTTTTTCGTTTGATAAGATTTGAAATTCAATTCTAACTTAATTTAATTAATAAAAAAAATAACAAATTATTCAAACTTTGTGTTCAATTCGATTAAAACTCGTTCAATTTATTAACAATCAAAATAAATTCAAATATAATTTTAAAATTCGATAAAGATTTAAACAAACTTGTCGACTCGATTCATTTATATCTTTAATATCATTTGTTTTGTGCTTCATCGGTTATTTTTTGTGGGATGTGAAATAATCATGTAACAAATAAATTATGATTGACTTAATCGAGAGTTATACACCATATATATATATATATATATATATAATAGGTCATTCAACTGGGGAACCATTCTAGTTGGTGATGATTATAAACTTGCTAAACGTCCAGTTGATTTGATGACCCACGTACTGGCCTAGGTGAAATTCAACTAGGTGTCTAGTGTTTGCCCTAAGTCAATCATAATAAGGTGAAAAATAATATATTTTTTTAATTTTTAGGTATTGTTATTTTCCGCCATAATCATAACAAAGCAAGAAACTGATGAAAAGTGGGGGAGAAATAGAGTTTGAGAGTACTGGTTGTTGTACAATAATTGGGGCATCTAATTTTATATTTAGTGAAATTTAGCAACTTGTTGGGTACTGACTCCACATCATTAAAAAACTTGTTTGGACATTAGATTTAATAATATATATATATATAAAGAAAAATAATATGTCTAAATTTATAAAGCACAATCATTTGAAACGAAGAAATCTGTATTCTTTCCGTTTCTTTAAATAAAATTTGAGATCTAAATATTGTAAAATTAATAAATACATGTTTTGACAATTGAAAAATAGCAAAATAAGAATTTACTAAGTTAGACTAGATGTCGTTTAAAATAAAATAGCTTGACAAAATAATATAAAAAAAAATGTCTCACACGTGAAATTATATTCTTCACATGAAAATGTCTCCTAATGCTTCGTTCTTGTTTTCTCCTCTGTCGAAATGATAATTAAATAGGTATGGAATTATTGTAATTATTTCATTTAATTTAATGGATGTGAAAAAAACGTGAACAATTTGCTCTTATTAATTCAAATTCTTCAATACCCTAACCAAATGATAATGTCGTAAACATGAACTGAGAATATTAGAGAAGATTGCTTCAAGCTCTAGGCAACGTGTGATATGTACACTTTTCTTGTGCTTCTTTGTTCTTATATACATATATATATATATATATATATATAGTTTGGTGAAATAAGATATTCAAATTTATTAATAACTTAGGTTGCGATTGAATCGCACGTCCATTTCGGATAATTAATTTTTGAAGAAAGCTTGAGAAAAAATTATTTCAGATAAATTAGATATTGGTTTGAATATGTGTTTTGAATAATTGACTTTTTTAAAAAAAATATATAATGATAATAATTGATATGATATGTTTTTAGATAATTGATTTAGTTTGATAATTGATTTAATAGAAATTCTTGTAAAACATGTTTGTTTGGTATATCTTAACAAAATTGTTTAACACTTGTCATCCAACTATTTATCACATTTTTTTATAAATATTCATTCTATTAACATAATGATATAATAGACATCTTTCTTAATTGTTTACATTAAAATCTTTGCATACAAAGGTGTATATATATATATAAATGTCTATATATTAATTTAATATACACTTTTAAAATATTTTTAATCAAAATATGCAACATATATATGTATATACATAAATTTGTTACTGTTGTATAATCATTAATATAATATACACTTATTTACTGCAAATGATTTGATGGTGCACCATTTTTCAAAGCAATTTCTCTTGAATGGATTTCATCATTGAGAAGATTTTCTTATTTCCCAAAATTGCACTGAGTTGTTTTTAGAAAGTTTCTTTGAAAACACACCCAAACAAATGCGTTTTTTAAAAAAATATCTAAAAATGTAATTTTCCAAATTGGGAGAAATTGCATTTTTGATCGGACAACTTAAATTATGTGTGATTAGTCCAATTATTTTTTAATTTATCATATTGCATCCCGTAGTAGTAATAAAACAAAGAAATACAACTTTGGTTCCAAAATGGAGAAATTGCATTTTTGATCCGACAACTTAAATTATGTGTGATTTAATCCAATTATTTTTGAATTTATCATATTGCATCCCGTAGTAGTAATAAAACAAAAAAATACAACTTTGGTTCCAAAATGGGAGAAATTGTATTTTTTATCCCACAATTTAAATTATGTGTGATTAGTCCAATTATTTTTGAATTTATCATATTGCACCCCGTAGTAGTAATAAAACAAAGAAATACAACTTTGGTTCCAAAATGGGAGAAATTGCATTTTTGATCCGACAACTTAAATTATGTGTGATTTAATCCAATTATTTTTGAATTTATCATATTGCATCCCGCAGTAGTAATAAAACAAAGAAATACAATTTTGGTTCCAAAATGGGAGAAATTGCATTTTTGATCCGACAACTTAAATTATGTGTGATTAGTCCAATTATTTTTGAATTTATCATATTGCATCCCGTAGTAGTAATAAAACAAAGAAATACAACTTTGGTTCCAAAATGGGAGAAATACAACTTTGGTTCCAAAATGAGAGAAATTGCATTTTTGATCCGACAACTTAAATTATGTGTGATTTAATCCAATTATTTTTGAATTTATCATATTGCATCCCGCAGTAGTAATAAAACAAAGAAATACAATTTTGGTTCCAAAATGGGAGAAATTGCATTTTTGATCCGACAACTTAAATTATGTGTGATTAGTCCAATTATTTTTGAATTTATCATATTGCATCCCGTAGTAGTAATAAAACAAAGAAATACAACTTTGGTTCCAAAATGGGAGAAATACAACTTTGGTTCCAAAATGGGAGAAATTGCATTTTTGATCCGACAACTTAAATTATGTGTGATTAGTCCAATTATTTTTGAATTTATCATATTGCATCCCGTAGTAGTAATAAAACAAAGAAATACAACTTTGGTTCCACCGTTAAATAATAAACAAAAAAGGCCACCAGCTGTTGAATCTGTCATTTTTTCTTTTTATTTTCTTTTTTCTTTACTCTTCTTTTTTCCTTTCTTTTTTCATATTTCATCAAAGCAACGTGAATAATTGTTAGATTAAATTCCAATCATATTAATTTCAATCTTGAGCACAAATTTAATTTAGAGGGATAACACATAATATATGCAACAATGTAGAGAGAGAAACTATTATTTATTTTAGTGAGTACAAATTGAAATGAGTAAAAAATATATATATATATATCAGTTATATAAATTTCAACAAAGCTTTAAATATATAAAATATTTTCTTAAACTTTAATTTTATAAATAAAATATATTTAAACCATGTATAATTTTCATGAGAATTTTTAGTATTAATTTACATATATTATTACATTTTCAAATAAACTAACCAATGATGCTCTTTAAAAAAAAAATAGAAGTTCTAAAATTTAAAAAAAATTGAACTTACATTTAATTAAAACAACCAATGAGATATTTAGAGAATCTAAAAAAATTAAAGCAAAAATTGTGAATTAAGAACTGAGCTCAAATAATACGCATATAACAAATCTAGATTCTCTTACAAATTTAAAAATTATAAATACACATGCTACCAATAAATATATTATTTCAGTCTATAAAATATTGAATAATTAACAACGTGTGATTATTTTAAATATTAATATTTAACTTATTTTGTGATTTGTAGTCAATCAAAGTTTTATTCTTTTCTAAGTATTTATCCATTTTCTATTCTAAAAATTGACTTCTTTTTTTTGTTATGTCTTATTTATATTGCATGACCTGACTAGAATTATATATTTTTTTTTTAAATTATGAAATTCAATAATTTTGAAATCAATATCACACCATGATCTAAATTAAAGAATGAAAAATTCAATTTTTTTTCCACCACAATGCAAACAGGTAAAAGAATAATAGCTTGTCCTCCAACAAGGACTAAAGTGTGAGGCACATTTGGCCCACCCATTTGTTCAATTTTACTAATGAAATCTTAATTTGGTGACGGGTGCCCACCATACATTTTTCAAAGTGCCCAACAAAAATGGTGAAAAAGCATGGATCCCACGATCCCTTAGGGCAAGGAATTCTTAAATAAATCAAAAAAGTTCATGCATGTAACTTATGACAACTATTAAGATACTACACCCTATTTATGGCTATGCCCATTTTTTTCATTTATATGAAATATCATAAATTGATCCAAGATTTTGAATATTCAGTTACTTTAATGGTAGTTTGGCAAAAGTTTTGGGACATCAAAATTACTTAGAAATGTTTTGGATATTCTGTTTTAATTTAGTTATAATTATTTTATATAAAATATTATAAATGAATGTTTAGTATTTAAAATATTTTTTTAAATATTTAGTTAATGTTTATCATATGCTTTTGACGATTATATGTAAATGAAATGCGAAATAAAATAGAAAATTATAATAGAAAATTCAAACTGTTTTTCAGTGATATTCGAAAACTTATTAGTAGTTCCCTATTTTTTCACTTTTTTTTTTTTTTTTTGATTTGTAAATTATGAGTGCCAAATTATGAAAGGTGGAAAATTTTGTATACCAAAAGGCAAAAGATAATATATAGTATTTTTTTTTCAATTTCAAATTATATTAAAAGTAAAAAAATAATAAAAAAGACAAAAAAAAACTTTATATAAACACTCATTCCTTCATTGCTATACCACACAACTTCACCTCAAAACCACCCCAAAATGCAGGCCAAAGCTTGCCATCTCCTCCCCATAAAACTCTCCGCCACCACATCACCACCCAAGCTACCACCGCCAACGTACAACACTTCACAGCCCAACACCATCTCCCGCGCCATATCCATCACCGCCCCCACCACCATCCCCGAACTCTCTACAACAGTACAAGACGCCAATGCACTAGACGACACCGTCACAGCTTTCTGGGACTACCAATTCCTCTTCGTCTCCCAACGCGCCGAAACCACCAAACCAATCTCCCTCCGTCTCGTCGACGGCGCGTTGCCCCACGACTTCCCCTCCGGCACGTATTATCTCACCGGACCGGGCCTTTTTTCCGACGACCACGGCTCCACCGTGCACCCCTTGGACGGCCACGGCTATTTGCGGGCGTTCAAAATCGACGGCAATCGTGGGAAGGTGGAGTTCATGGCGAGGTACATAGAGACGGAGGCGCAGACGGAGGAGCGAGACGCCGCCACCGGGGAGTGGCGTTTCACGCACCGCGGCCCGTTTTCTGTGTTAAAGGGAGGGAAGATGGTGGGGAATACGAAGGTGATGAAGAACGTGGCGAATACGAGTGTTTTACAGTGGGCTGGGAGGCTGTTTTGCTTGTGGGAAGGCGGGGATCCTTATGAGATTGAAGCTCAAACGTTGGATACTGTCGGGAGGTTTAATGTCGTCGATGGTCGGACTATGTTGCCGGAAGTTGATGATGATGGTGAAAGATTCAAGGCAGATTTCTTGGACGTGGCAGCTCAAATCTTGAAGCCAATTCTACATGGTATGTGTATGTATGTATATACGCATGTATGTATGTATGCACATAATCTTGATTAATGCATGCATTTCAATTTGTTCTAATCTTATTGACATAATTTTGCATGTAATTAAATTTGAGAATTTCTTGAATGAGATAGTATAAAGAAACATGTTTTATCTTCTTGATGTTCTAAACTTGATGGACATGGGAATCAAATTTTGGCAGGAGTGTTCAAGATGCCCCCAAAGAGATTACTGTCGCATTACAAGATTGATGTACGAAGAAATAGACTATTGATTATGTCATGCAATGCGGAAGACATGTTACTCCCTCGCAGTAATTTTACTTTCTACGGTGAGTAAATTAATTCTATGTTGATAATTTCGTTTATAATCTTTGAACTTAATAAATATCATCAGAGTAGTAATTTTCCATTTGCCTATAGGAGAAGTACAAAAAGAGAAAGTTATGATCCTTAAAATTGGTTTTACTACATTTTCCTTTTATTTCCTTGATAAAATGATGAACAATAGGAGACAATGTTGGTTGTTTTGTTTTAATTTATGTTTGTGTGGTTTTCAACAACGGCAGCATATAGGTTTGTCCAAGGTGTATAGTTTGTAACGAATATACTTCCTAGGACAAGAAAAGCACATAGGACAAAAATATTGCGGTACCGTCACGTTCCAAATATACTACTCTATTTCAAATGTTTTTTTATCATATGGGGTTCTTAGTTTAATACTATTCAAAAATTAATTAATAAATTTCCATTTTTATTTAATTTACAGAATTCGACTCCAACTTCAAGCTTTTGCAAAGCCAAGAATTCAGCATCCCAGATCACTTGATGATCCATGATTGGGCCTTTACAGATTCTCACTACATATTGTTTGGAAACAGGATCAAGCTAGATGTTGCAGGTAATTTTCATTTCTTCCTTTTTATATATGTTGCAATATTAGGAGCCTCAAACGTTATGCAATATTGGAATTAAGACGAAAATCTGGATTTACAGTAATACTTTTCCTAATTCATAATTCATACAATGACAAAAAGGTAAAGATGGTACCTCTTGGCATCATGTTTAAGCATGACAAGGACTCTCGGAGTCCGTTTAATTTTTTAAAAATTAAGATCAAACTATTGTTTAAATCATATAACTTACCTTGGAAGAGGAGTTTTGGGGGTAAAATCTAAAATTTTCAAATAAGTTAGTTATTTGAAATATATATGTACTTATAATATATATCAGGGCCTTCAAATACTAAAAAAACATTCAACTGTGGATGGATTTCTCCAATTCAGGTTCAATGACAGCAGTATGTGGTTTATCTCCCATGATATCTGCATTATCAGTAAATCCAAGCAAGCCCACTTCTCCAATCTATTTGCTTCCCAGATTTCCCAATTCTCAAGCAAACAGGTTGAGGGACTGGAGAATCCCCATTGAAGCTCCTTCCCAGATGTGGGTACTTCATGTGGGAAATGCTTTTGAAGAGAGAGATGTCAATGGAAATCTTGAGATTCAAATCCAAGCTAGTGGCTGCTCCTACCAGTGGTTCAATTTCCAGAAAATGTTCGGTAAATAATCACTGTTCCTTATACCAGTTTTTTTTTTTTTTTTTTCTCTCTCATATAAACTAAAGATTGCCATGCCCTTGCTGAATAAAGGTGTTTAATTCTTTGTTTTTAGATTTCTCTAATTATGTTTAAGGATAATAACAAGTTTCTTGGATTCATGTTTCGCTTGGTTTCTGTTTCCAGGATATGATTGGCAGAGTGGTAAATTAGACCCTTCCATGATGAATTTGAAACAAGGCCAAGAAAAGCTGCTGCCTCACTTAGTCCAGGTTTTTCTCTTTTACCATCTCTTTAACATCTTATATGTTCAATCTGCAAAATCCTGTCATCAGACATTTTAAATGTTGTATCCAATGCACATATACTAAGTATAATATTTAACCTTCAAGTGTCTCGATATAATATTTATAATAAATATTGCATGCAATTCATATATATTAGATACAACATTCACCCTTAAAGTGTTCTATTTTTACAACATCCATATTGCCAAGTACAACGTGTATCAACCTCAAGTCCAAATTTAGAACATAAACTCTCTCTCTCTCTCTCTCTATATATATATATATATGTATGTATGTATATATATCATTAAAATTGATTTCATGTGTAATGCAGGTGAATATAAGCTTGGATGGGCATGGAAACTGCCAAAAGTGTGGTGTCAATGATCTGAACCAATGGAACAAACCTTCAGATTTCCCTGTCATCAATCAAGACTTTTCAGGCACCAAAAACACTTACATTTATGCAGCAACTTCCTCCGGTTCACGCCGAGCATTGCCACATTTTCCATTTGATACAGTGGTAAAGCTAAACACCATCGACAAATCCACACATACTTGGTCCACTGGTAGACGAAGATTCATCGGTGAGCCCATTTTTATCCAAAAAGGCAAGAAACGCGAAGATGATGGCTATCTCCTTGTTGTGGAAGTGAGTATCAAAATGAATCTCCTTCTTCTTGCTCTTCTTGTTCTTCTTCCTCCTCTTTCTTTTTTAACAATATTAAACCCTTCAATTTTTTGCAGTACGCAGTGTCAACACAGAGGTGCTATCTTGTTGTCCTGGATTCCAAGTTGATTGGGAAGAAGAATGCTCTGGTGGCAAGGCTTGAAGTCCCCAGGCATTTGAATTTCCCTCTTGGGTTTCATGGATTTTGGGCTCCAAATGTCTGCAGTACTGCTGTGACTAGCCATGTTTCAAGGCCTAATCAAGAATTTTCTTTCACTTCTGCAAGAGCTAGCACCATAGTAGCAGATAGAATATAGGCTGGAAAAACTGACGAGATGCAGTTCAAGAGATCAACCTTGGGAAATATATTTAGCAAGAATTAATTCTACAATATTCAAAAGTGCATCAACATTTATGTAAATTATAGTCATACATTTTCTCATTTTTTGTTAAAAAATTGCTCAATATTTTTCAACCAAAAAACAGCTACTGGGAAACAAAATCAATTCGAAATTCATTATTTTCTTTTTCTTCGTTTTTTTTTTTTTTTTTTTTTTTTTTTGGTGGGGGGGGGGAGCAAAATTCATCATTTTGATATGTGTGCATTATCATTTTTAATGTTTCTTGTGGCCTCGTTTGCTAGTCTTAATAGTTTTTGGCTTGTCCATCATGCCTTGATTGCATAATCCAACATTTTACTAATCTCCTCCAATCCCATCAAACAAACAATGTGGCCTCCGCCAATTTGCATGGTTCTTATCAAAATATTATTGTACATAATGCAAATACTATAGGGGTGATTATGATAGAATTATTTAATGAAAAGTCATTTAATCTAAATTTTAATTCTTATGGGGTTAAAACATAAATAAATATTTATCCAGTCGGGTTGGTAATTGCTCTTAGGAGTGGGACTTACTGATTAGGGATGACAATAACCCCTGGATTTTTATTATTATAAATTAATTTGACATAGATTTTAAATTTTTATTTTTAAATTTATCCCACTCCAAACTTGTTTCATTTATTTATTTTTAAATATACTATATACATTTATGTGATTTTTTAAAAAATTAATATATTTTTAAAATATATATTTTTAAAATAATAAAACAGATGTAACCCATCAAATTTGAGTTCAGTCGAATCTAAATATGTATCTTATAAAATTTTAATGAAGACTAGTTTAAAATTTGATCAAACATACTCCTCGGTCAATTACCATTCATAATCTTGATATGCGGGGCAAAAAATGTAACATACAACTGACTCTACATTCAAATTCTCTGGACTAAAATCTGAGTTTGTTTGAGCCCATGGGTTGCTCCATTATGCTGTAATAGTCTTTAGCCCATTAGGTAGCTCTGGGTCCAAAAAGGGAAAAAGATATTGTTGAAATTTGTTCAAATAAGTTTAATATTTTAATCGGATCAAATCTGAAAAATTAAAAAAATCTTATTTTAGATCCAAATTGGGAAGAATTAGATAAATAAATCTTATCTAAATTATGACTTGCATTATAAAAATAAGTTGTACAGTAAATTAATCATTAATAATGATTTAGTATTGCATAACAAATAGTTTTTAATTTCAATTTATGCATTAAAAAATAATAATATACATGATTAACAGATTCATTATTAATATAAAATAAATTAGATTAAATTTTATCAAATTCGAGATTTTATTATATGATATTGAATTTTAAATTGCATTTGACCCACATCTATTGAGAGCCATTGCTCCGCTGCTTTTTAAATTTGGGAAGGAAATAAGTAGACCTAACCACTATTCATGTACAGCTAGTTTCACGGGTCAGTATTTCCCCACCCTTAACTGTAACTGGCCCGATTACGATCTGGGTTCCAAAATTGGCGGGTCAATTCCAGTTTTGGTTCCGATTACAGTTTACCGCTAGTTTTGTGTTCAGTTCCAACATTTGATTTGTTTTTTATTTTTTAAAACTTTGAAAAAATTTAAACTTAAATTTGAAAAAAATATTGTTAATTTTTTATGTTAATGAAATTTTTAACTTAAATTTGAAAAAAAAATTACTTAAAATTTAAATTATCAAATATTCTAATTATAATAAATTTTAAAAATAAAAATAATGCTCAACTTGAAGTTTTAAAGAATAGAATGAAGAATGAATAATCGAAGATGAATGAAATGAAATATAAACTATAATTTAATAAAACAATTGAAATAATATAGAATATAAAAATAAAAAATAAATAATTGATAGTAAAAAATTAGAGAATTGATACTTACAAATTAGAAATTTGGGAGTTGAAAATGTTGAAATATTTTCAATTTATGTAAAGTTAAAATAGTTTTGGGCCAATACATGATTTATAGTTCGATATTTTGGGGATTGGGCTAACTTTCAGATTATTCACTACTATTTCGTAGTTCAAGTTCTTTTAGTCTTATTAATATAGAATATATAATAAAGAATGAAGAATGAATAAATGAAGATGAACGAAAATGAAATTTGAAAAATGATTTAATGAAACAATTGAAATAATATAAAATATGAAATTGAATAATGAATAATTAATAATAGAGATTTAGAGGTTGATATTTGAAAATTAGAGAATTAAGAGTTGAAAATGTAGAATTAAAATAGTTTTGGGTCAAACACATGATTTATAGTTTGATGGTTTGAGGCTTGGACCAACCTTAAGATTATTAATCACTATTATGTAGTTCAAGTTGAAATTTTAAAAAAATATAGAATGAAAAATGAATAATTAAAGACGAATGAATGGAATATAAAAAATGATTTAATTAAATAATTAAAATAGTATAAAATATAAAATTGAATAATAAATAATTCATAGTAGAAAATTAGAGAATTGAAAGTTGAAAATTGAAAAATTAAAAGTTGAGAATGTGAAAGTGTGAAACAAATGAAGAAGTTGAGAGGTTTTTATAGGAAAAAAAAATTATAATAATAATAATAATATAAAAAAAAAACAAATCGCCCATAGGGCTTGACGGTTCTATGGGTTAGGTTACCCTCAATCTATAATTGGCCTGTAAACCCATATGTCGGTTACAAATTCGACTCGTCGACGTGTGGTTAATGATTTTTGAACCGTTAACCAAGGACTGGTTACGGGTCGAGTCCAGTTTTGACCCAAAAAAGAGAAAAAGAAAAAGAGGGGAGAATAATCAGGAGAAGGGATGAGAAAAGAGTAATATCTATGTTATAACATGTGTATGATACACTTGATGTGTGGATGAAGGTCAAGCGTCCCATTTTGTAAAAAATAGGATATTTGAATGATTGATATATATCAAGTGTATGTACACCCTATGTAGTATTTATAACACCGGATAAAAGAGAAAGAAGAAAGAGAAAAAAATAAAAAAAATGAGTCTTATAGATGCTATATTTGGTATATATACATTTGATACATATCTATCATACAAGTGCCATATATTTTACAAAATATAATAATTGGTCCGTTGAATCCATTAAAAATATTGACAGAGTAAAGAATAACTGTAACACTATTGAGATTCAAATTTGATTTATTCTCTTGGGGTTGGTAATCGGGTGGTGAATGTCTAGTCATGTTTTGATTGTCTTGAGAAATACATTGACTAATTTGACATCTCCATAGAAAATTTAGGTAGTTTCTCCATATGAAATTGTATATTTGGGAATAGGGATTGATAGCTTGTCTATTAAGATTTTCAATATAATTGGCTTGTTCGAATGAGAATGATATTACTAGAAAAAGATAGGAGAAAGAGAAAAAGTAGAAGAGAAAGAAGAAGAAAATGGGTAGGAAAAGAGTGGGAAAAATAGAAAAAGTAGAAGAAAAAGAGGAGGAGAAAAGGGAAAGAAAGAAAAAAGAAGAAGGAAAAAATGGAAAGAAGAAAGAGAAAGAGAAAAAGAAGAAGAAAATAAGGAGTTGGTATTTGGAAGAAACAAATTATCGGTTAACATTTTTTTTTTTAAGAAAAAATCAAAATACCTTATTTTTTTGAGTATTTATTGGTGTTGGGTAGCAAAACATGCTACTCGATATATTGAATACTCAATTCAAAATAATTGAATAAAAAATATCTAATCTGATGTCCACCTCTATCTTTGGAGATAGGAGCGAATTGGGAAAGAACCTTACACAATTTAATCCCTGCTAAAATTATAGGCAAAATTGTCAAATTAGTTTTGTAACTAATGAAGGTGTCAAAAATAGTTATGTTCGAATTTGAAAAATCAATTTAGTCATGTAACTAATAAAAAAACTCGAATTTAGTCTAAATTTAATAAAAATATTTAGGATTAGTTTCATTTAACCACTTATACTATTATTTTGGTGTCAAATACCCCATATATAATAAAATTTGTCAATTACCCTTGTATTATTCAAAAATTGAATTGAATGAATGAAAATATTATTTTGACTTTATAATAAAATAAATCCACCTTACCCTCTATTCTATTCTATATAATATTTTTTTAAATAAACATATTAATTATATTTTATACTAATAAACTATAATAAATACGATTCTAACAAAATAAAATAAATATGTTTAACAAAATAAATATCAATTTTTATGTTTTATTTAAAAAATGGTATCAATTTGTTTAAAATTTTATTAAACATAAAAATGAATGTTGATTTTGTTAAACGAATTTAAATAATAATATATAAAAGATTAAAGATTGACATGTTACTCAATTATATTTTATATTTAAGAAAATTTAGGGTCAAACTATATTTGATTATAATTTATTTTAAAAAAAAATTGTGTATTTTTTTAATATAAATAACATATTTATTTTAATTGAATGGACAAAAATATCATTGTGACTTTATAATAAAACAAATTCACTTTACCTTCTATTCTACTCTATATAATATTTTTTTAAATAAACACATGAATACATTTTATATTAATAAATTATAATAAATATGATTCTAACAAAATAAATAAATATATTTAACAAAATAAATATAATTTTTATATTTTATTTAAAATATGGTATCAATTTGTTTAAAATTTTGTTAAACATAAAAATGAATGTTGATTTTGTTAAACATATTTAAATAAAAATATTTAAAATATTAAAGATTGACACATTATTCAATTATATTTCATATTTAAGAAAATTTGGGGTCAAACTATATTTGATTATAAAAAAATTTTAATTTTTTTTTGTGTATTTTTTTTTAATATAAATAACATATTTATTTTAATTGAATGGACAAAAATATCATTGTAACTTTATAATAAAACAAATTGACTTTACCTTCTATTTTATTCTATATAATATTTTTTTAAATAAATACATTAATTATATTTTATACTAATAAATTATAATAAATATGATACTACAAATTAAACTAAATATATTATTTATATTAAAAAATAATATATAAAACAGAATAGAGGGTAAAGTTAATTTATTTTATTATATAGTCACAATAATATTTTTGTCCATTCAATTTAATTTTTGAAGAGTAGGGGGATAATTGACTATTTTTATTGTATAGAGGGATATTTAATACTAAAATAATAATAGAAGTGATTAAATGAAATTAATCCTAAATATTTTTATAAAATTTATGCTAAATTTAAGTATTTTCATTAATTATAAAATTAAATTAATTTTTTAAATTTAAATAAAATTATTTTTGATACACCCCCATTAGTTATATGATTAATTTGACACTTTTGCCAAAATTGTATCAACTAGACAGGTACGAACTAAAAGAGTTTTGGGTGAGAAAAGGAAAGGAAAAACAGCAATGGAACCGCCGGTTCATTCCGGTCTAGGAAACGTAACGTATAATCCGCAACGCCTAAAACACTTTCCCAACGTATATAAACCCTCCTCCAAACCCTCGAATCGAATCATCCAAATTCCCCCAAATTTCAAAACCCCCTTCCCCCCACAAACAAAACGCATCTCCACCATCTCTACGTAAATTTCAAGCTCACACCCCCCATCAAAAATCCACCGTCGCCGTTTCGCCTCCACCGCCATGGCTGGCACGGGCTTCTCATTGTCCGGAACCTCTTCCTCATCGTCTTCTTCTTTCTCCTTTGGATTCTCTAACCCTAGCTCCACATCCTCCACACCTTCTTTTGGCTTCGGTTCCGGGACAACGTCGTCCACTTCCACCTCCACCTCCCCATTCGGCGTTTCCCCTCTCTTTGGTTCCTCCTCTTCCTCCGCAACCACGTCGTCCACCACCACCACCACCCCATTCGGCGCTTCCCCTCTCTTCGGATCCTCCTCTTCGGGTGCCGCCCCGACTTCAAGTCTATTCGGATCGTCTTCCGGTACGGCCCCCACTTCAAACCTATTTGGGTCCTCCTCGTCCGGCACACCTCCTGCTTCCAACCTCTTCGGATCTGGGTCAAGTCCTGCACCCAACATGTTTGGGTCATCTTCTGGTGGAGGTCCAACTTCTACCCTTTTTGGATCCTCGTCGGGTACAGGCCAAACATCTAACCCGTTCGGGTCTACCACTTCTACTGCGTTATCTCCCTCGCCTTCTTCATCTCCATTCGGCACCTCAACACAGTTTGGATCCCCTGCTCCGGGCTCCTCAAACTTATTAGGGTCAGGTGCCCCAAGTCCCAGCCTCTTCGGTACTTCTTCAGCAGCTTCTGCGAGCAGTACTAGCACACCTTTATTTGGGTCAGGGCCGGCCGCAACATCCAGTCTATTTGGATCTTCCCCGTTAGCATCGACCCCAGCCACCACTGCACTGGTATTTGGGTCGGGTTTGGCCCCAAACAAAGGTCTATTCGGATCATCAACATCAGCACCAACTGCTGCCGCCACTGCACCACTATTTGGGTCGGGTTCTGCCCCAGCTGCAGGCATATTCGGGTCCTCCACATCCTCATCCCCAACTACTACAGTAGGCACTACATCATCCTTCGGGCCAAGTTCTGGTTCGACTCCGGGTCTTTTTGGGTCTTCCTCGTTGGGGACATCTTCAGCTGCGGCATTCCCCTTGGCCCTTAATACTTCAAGTTCAGCTTCTTCAGCACCCGGGTTTTCATTCCCCAGTGCTTCAACTTCAACTTCAACTTCTGCGCCTGGATTTTCATTTCCCACATCGGCACCTGCATTTTCATTTTCTACAGCTCCTAGCTCTACTACTTCTTCCGGTTTTTCATTTCTGAAGAGCACAAGTAGTTCTGCTGCTTCAGCATCATCCACAGTTTCTTCATCATCTGCACCTGGTTTTTCATTTGGAACTACAGGGTTTCCATCATCTGCTTTGACGTCATCTCTTTCAAGTGCACCCACTTCAAAACCGGTGACTTTTGGTACCACACCTTCTGCTCTGTTTTCAACAGTTACAACTACTACCACTACCAATGCTTCAGCTCTCGCTGCAGCGAGTGTGTCTTCTGCTGCTTCGGCTGGTACCAGTGCTATTTCTGGTTTTACCTTTCCAGCATCTAGTGGTACATCTTCTACAGTGTCTGCAGCATTGGTGACCAGTGCTTCTACTCCATCTTCAGGTTTTATTGGTATTGGTTTCAGTACCACTAGTACACCTGCATCAGCCTCTGGAAACACGGGTTCTTTCTTGTTATCCTTGAAATCACCCGCGACAGCAGCGTCATCAGCATCACAAGCGCTGCCTTCTTTTGGTAAGGTTTTCTTTCCCCTTGCTCCGCTCATTTTTTAATATCTCATGTATATCTCCAAAAGCCACCGAGTATTGTGTTTATTCACTGCATTTCTTTTAACACAGGGATGCATTATTGGCCTTTTATTGATCAAATTAATTGAAGAATATAATGCAGATGTGTAATTACTGTGTTGTACAAGGTGTTATGTTTCTCATAATGGGAGTGGGCCATGTATGATCAGTGTGTTAGTTGTTTCATGTATGCTATATCTTGGTGTTTGTCATTGAAATAATACATGATTTGTCTCTCAGCTTGTGCATTTATTATGTCATTCTTGGTGCTAAGTTTTTGACTGTATCTTGTATTAAGTGAACTCATGTTGACTATTGAGCTGTGTTGGTATATGAGCACTGCTGCACTGGTCTAATGCTAGTATATTACTGAATTCTGATCATTGATCGTCAAATCTCCAATTTGTTAAGATGTTAGGACTATTGGATCATTTATTTTTTCACTCTTTTTATGGTATATTACTTTTTCTTATTGATTTGAAAAAATCAATTGAGGAAAATTGCTAACCTCTGCCTTATCAATTCAATTTTAAGTGGAAATAGGAAAAGAGACAGTTATGGTTTTTGCGTGCAGTATTTGTTGATTAATCGAAGAGTTGATCGGAAGTAGGAAAATAAAATGTTCATGTTTTGAAGGAATATTTGTTGTTAAATGAGGATGTAATTGGTTTTCAAATATTCTGAATATGTATCGAGTTCTGTGTAGCACATGCTACATGTTTTGGGTCAGAATTGATTTGGTTGTTTCTTGGGTTAATTTGTTATCATGTGGACCAGGAAGTGTGCATCTTTGCTTCTTGCTTCTTTTTGTTAGTATATGGTGTTGGTAGCATTTTGCTTAATATGAAGCAGTTCTTTTATAAGGGAACAGATAGAGTTAATATAAAATCCTGCAAGTTGCTGCTAACTCTCATAGCTGGCTTTGCTTGTACTTTTGATTATGCATATGCTCATTTCAAGAATCAGTGGAGTTGGGGGTATGTTTTCGGGGTTAAAATTGAGTTGAAGTTTCTCTAAAATAATTTCAGGAAACCTCTTCTCATGTGCTGGGTGTTGTTCCAACTCTTCTTCAATTCACATTGGGGTAGGCTTAGGTGGTTATGGGGTTTGGAGTGAGGGAGAGCAAATGAGCGAGAGGTTCAAAATGCTGATAGATCAAATGGCTGAGCATGAGTTTATCCAGTCAGTGGTTGAAGATGAGGATGAGAAAGGGGATACCATAAGCAAGGATGGGGATGTTGTGCATGGTGTTTCTGCCTGTTCTGTTACTACTACTTCCATAACTGTTGCTAAAGAAATGACATCCCTTACAGCCCAAGTCCATTCTTCTACCACTGCTATGGTTTCATGTGGGGAGGCTTGTTCTCCTGTGGAAGATAATGAAGACTTGAAATATGAGGCAACACCTGTTGCAAAGAAACATTCGATCAAGGAGGTTGTTAATGACAAGTCTGAGAATTCGTCTAGCGAATCTGAAGTTTTTGATGGAAATGAATTAGGTCATCCAGCTTGTGAAAGCTTCATGCCCATCAAGTTCCCTCTCTTTACGCTCTCCCCCCGGAAAGCTCACCTTATTGAGCAAATATTAAGAAAATATGGTGATGTCACAGAAGGGAGCATACTGAAGAGTATAGAGGCTAAGACAGCTTTTCTACAGCTTGTGGCCGAAGTTGTTGAACGGCTTCATAGCCATACCCTAGACACTATTGATGCTCATGAAATGCAACTCATACAGAAGTGGACAGATGATGCGGCTGCTGTTGGATTTCATGTGGAATGGTTGCAGCAGAGGATTAAAAAAATAGTTACAATTTCCAAATACCAAGAAAGTTTGGTGCGATTGAATGAGATAAATGAGAAGATCATTGCTGCCAAGATAGCTCTGTTGGAGATGGAGCATCAACAGATGATTTTGAAGAAAGAGATTGATTTGATGAAGGCTGAAATGGATAGGGAGGACTTTTGTAGATCTAATCTATGTGAAGGGCTCTTCTGATGGATTGCCTAGGAACTAAAACTAGTTGGTTGTTTGATCTTCCCTCCTCAGTCTCTTCTAATATCTAAGTCTGCCCTTCTCTTCTACTCCTTTCTAATCTTGGTTGGGAAGATTTACGCACTCTAGTTAGATTGATGTGTGAATTGACATTCTATGTTGCTATTTTTGTGTCCTTTTTTCTCAGTACTTATTTGGCATGGTCAACTTACAATCCTCTTGTATGGAATGTGTAAGTTGGGAGTTAATGAAATCAAATGCCGAAGTTAAAAGTGCAATTAAAGCATCAATCAGCCTTTCTTGTATGTTACTATTACAGGGGTATGGTACAGTATTTGGATCCATGACTTTAAAGCTTTACTAGTTCGAGATTCTTGACTACTTTGCATTTGAACATGTATTTTGTCCGATATTTTGTCGGGCACCCTTGCAAGGATCGAGGGGGGGGGGGGAGCTGCCCATCCTCAAGTATATATAAGCCTATATATCACATATGAATTTTGTTAAAATTTGAAATTTCCCCCCTCCCTGAAAATGACAAAATTGCCTTCCATATGGCTGAAAATATTTCATTTGCCCATTGTCCTTAAAGAAAAATTCAATCTTGGCCCCCAAAGTTAAAATTCATGGCTCCGTCTGGCTGGCGTCCCACTGTCATGGTAAGCAATAGCCCTATGTGAATGCGAATCAGAAACTTAATATCTTGGTTGAATGTGATCAAATACTTTTCAATTCTGAAGTCGAAGGTCATCATGTGCAGGAGATGGTACTAATAATTGACTGTAGTGTCAAATCATTTTGAGGAGACTGCCATTTCCCTAGTTCAGATATGATTGACCAAGTTTTGACATTTGTGGATTTCAAAGTGGCTTGAAGTTGAGTGAAATTCAAAAGTACTTTTGTAAATCTGAAATGAGAAGCCACCATTGCTGGGACCGGGTACTGTCAAACGTGATATTAGTAATGATCTGATTGGGGTTTGGGTTCCATTTGTTTGAGTAATTGCATGGCTCCTCCCGTATGTATTTCACATAGGCATCTTGATAATTTTACAGTACAATAGGATTATCAACTGCTTTCTTACTTTTATCTTTATACAATGCGCCAAAATGCTGATGGCTAAAGTTGTTTATTTAACTTGAAATTCTGCATACTCTAGATTCAACCAATGCATGTCTAGAAAGATATTGTTAAGTGCTTGACTAGCTTCTTCTATCTCTACATAGCTTTTCTGGCCATATTTTCAATCGGTATTGGCCCTATCACGAGATTACTATTTATACACTTATGATGTTTCTTCCATACTTTTAATTTGAAGATGCTATTTTATCACAATGCTTACCTTATTGAGTTAGTTGATGTATGACTTTGCTAAAACGTGTGTCAGGTGTCCCCGCTGTGGGTTCAACAGTTGCAGTGAGTTCAAGTACCAGTTCTGCTGTTCAAACATCATCATCCCTGGTTGTAGCTTCCAGTAGTGGGTCTGTATACCTCCCCATGGTTCAAGCTTGTTTTGTCCTTCTTTTTTTTTTTCAATACAAAGAATTTAGATCAATGTCCTGAGTTGGGATCTTTAGGAAAAGTCATCCAATATCTGTCAAACTTTAACTTGGTTATTTATGCATTTAAGTGTTGTTGTAATCCTGTAGTAATGCACTATTTCCTCCCTGGGCATATATTCCATAAAACAAATTGCTTCAAATAGAAACTGAAGACTCCATGTCCCATCCCTTGCTTTGGAAGATGGTTGAAAAGGTGGCATTAGTAATTTTATATCTTGCTAAATAAGAACATTTCTTAGAATGCTAGTCATTGTAATGCTAAAAAAAGATACTCACAAACTAATAAGGCAAACATATAGAGTATGAGAATTTTGAGTATCCAAATGACCACGTGAGAAGTTTATTTATTGTGCTATACTAGTTCGGAAACTGTCACTCTGGCTTATTTTTCTTTAATTGAAAACCAAGAGGAGCTGAAAGCACTTTTCTCATTGTCTACATCTGGCCTAGGATTGAAAGCAATTGGATAAATAGTTTGTCATGATGACTGGCAAGAATGTGCCTAAGGATTCACCGTGTTGTGTTTTAGTTTTACAAGTAGAGTGAGTGCATACTTACATCAAATGAAACTTTTTGCAGCAAATAAAATTCAAGGTGGCCTTTTGTGTATCAGAAGCCTTTGAAGTTTGTTATACTGATTCTTTGCATGGTTATGCTTGTCCTGCAGGACTACTTCAACAACCAGTGCAGCTTTAGCCTCTGCACCAAAGTTGCCATCTGAAATCACTGGGAGAACAGTTGAGGAGGTAACTAAAATTGTTGTCAACTATTTAATTGCCATTACAAAAGTAATTAGGAGTTTTACCGGATTAATTGATAAGTCGTCATTTCTGGCCCACCATGCAAAACCGGTGGTTTCTTGGTCACGACCGCTTAAGTTCCATTAAAGAGCGGTTCCACGTAGAATCCTATCTTGTTTCTTACTCAGTAGAAAAATTAAAATATGAAAAAATTGGAATGAACGGCAATGAAGGCATTTAGGTGCACTATTCCTTGCTGGGGATCAAAAGATGCTATCAATACTGCTAGAACCACATATGGTTTTGGAAAGGGGCGAAAGTTGCTTTATATACGACTACGGACTCGTGAGAGTTGGAATTATGGTTCTTAGTTATAGTGATAATTATATGGCTCACAGTCAAGGATACTTGCGATTTTTTGCTCGTACGAGTTTTTTTAGTACTTCCATGTTAGGATAAGCTACTAGTTTGAATTTGATACAAATTTTCATTCTTTTGCAATGTAAAGACTCCTTATGTTATTTAGAGTTCATTTCATTCTTTTCTTTAAAAAAAAAATAAAACATCATCCCGAATCCTATCTCTTAATTGTTATTTCCGTGCGGGGTCTCCGTAATAATCATGATCCATACCTTTAGCTAAATTTGGTCATTTTTCAAGAACAATAGCTAAAGGACTTGATACTACCACTTGGCTTTGGAACCTACATGCTTATAGTTCTACAAATGAATGGATCATTTCCACCTGGAAAATGGAAAGATCTGGCATTCACAATTTTGCTTATTGTTCACATCTTCCTTAACTTTACTACCTGGTAAACGATAAAAAAATCATTTCCTGTAGTTTGACTTACAAATAAATTAGTTCTCGCACCCATAAGGCCCCTCAATGGAGAAATTATTAGGGGTGTTCATTCGGTACCATACCGAATATAACCGAATTAATCGGTTCAGTACGGTAATTACTGAATTTTTTTTCGGTATTTTGGTAACCGATTTTTTTTAATAAGAAATAATTAAATATTATAATTATAATTATATTTCACATTTTTTATTTTTTTTGGCAAGTAAGAAAAATAAAAATAGTACAAAAATAATAATAGATATAACATATGTATATAAAAACATATAAAAGTAATAATTCGGTATGGTTTGGTAAACCGAAACTGTAACGAATACTGAAATTTCATAAAAATCAAAACCAAATACTGAACCGAAAATTTAGTTCAGTTTCGGTTCGGCATGGTCGGTTTACCGAAATGTGAACACCCCTAGAAATTATTGGTAAATAAATAGATGATTAAAGAGCAATGGGAAGCATGGGATGACGAGTGCCTCAAAAAATGTGTGAACTTTGTCTTTAACCCTTCCCCTCTTTTGCTACCTCGTTAGTTTAACACTCTTCTTTTGCATTAAGACCATGAATGGGCCTCTTAATTCTCCATCATACTTTATTTGACTTATTTCTTCTCCTGTTTTCATATCCTTCTCCCTGTTTGTGTTCCAGAACTCCATTTTTATGACGGTATTTTTGTAGATCATCAAGGAATGGAATGCTGAACTACAGGAGCGTACTGGAAAATTTCGGAAACAAGCTAATGCTATTGCTGAGTGGGATCGTAGGATTCTTCAGAATCGTGACATTCTTCTCAAGCTTGAGGTAGTTCAACACTTATCATGGCAAGAAACATGTCATTTCATTTTTTGCTTATGTGGTTCAATGCAAATACATACTCTCCCTGCCCTGAGAAATAGTTCATTTGCTACAAAACCAAGTCAAACTATTAATACTTTTGATCTATTTTTTTTAATGAATCTTTGACAATTTTAATATAATACAATTTTCAATTATTTATATGCATTATGTTAGTTAATAATATTTGATTTTTTTTTTTAAATGTTAATTGTTCATTATTGAATTTAAAAGATTAATCCATTTGAGTGGTCAACAGCACAAAGAGAGCATTCAGTATGGCACGGAGGTAGGATTAGTTTCTTTGGTGCATTATCCGCAGCCTTCTTTATAGGGTTTGTAATGATGCATTGAAGCTTGTTGTATGTAGATGTGCTTGCCCTTTTCTATTGTTTATGCTAATTGTATTGCGGTATGATGGTTTTGCTTGTTGAATAAGCTGTTTCTTAACTTCAATTTTTCTTAGTTATCTATATTTGATATGTAAGTGAGGGAATTGCCTTTTATTATTTAAGTCTTCAGAAGAGCTTTGCTTTCGTATGGTATAGATTCATTCTCGATCCACTGAAGAACCAAATGCAGAACAATATTTATCCAACTCAACCTTAAAGTTGCACTATAGCTCCTCTAATATGAAATTATATTTGACTAGATGCCCATGAGAGCCATGTCGGTTTTAGGTGGATACATATTCCTGCATGGTTTTAAATATTCAAGTTTATCATACTCTTGCATTGACAGTTCCTCCACTTGGATGGCTTGTTAGTTGACACCAGTTCACGTGTAGTTGTTTCGTCTGATCTGAAAACTATAGTAATTTATTATGTCTCCTCAAATGCTTTTAAAAACGTGTCTTCTTTCTTTTTCTCTTTTGTTTTTTTTTGGGCTAAACCGAACTACAGTTGAAGGTGGTATACAAGCATTGTACACAACAACATGGAGTTTAAAACTGTCAATACTGCCTATAAATTCATTGCCTTTCACAATGGTATAATGTCAAAGTTGAACAGCTACTCTTTTGTCTAAATGATGCCTCTCTGCACTTCAACCAGGGCTTAAATTTTGTTTGAATTCTTAAATTTAAGAATTCATCTTATGGATTTTTGCATTTCCTCAAAACTTAGTGGGGGCCATATTATCTGGTTGGTTCTCACACTGAGTATGATCATAAAATTTCCCTCAGACTGAAGTTGCAAAAGTGGTTGAGACACAAGGTAGTCTGGAGCGGCAGCTGGAGCTAATCGAAACTCATCAAGATGAGGTATTTTAATCTTATTGCTCTATGTAGTAATCATTGAAATTGTGCTTGTCACTTTCATGTAATATGTGTTTGAAAAAACTTTGAGCCATAAGAGTTGGTCTCCCTCGTATGTTTTTTGGGTAGATAAGTTTACCTTTGAGCATAAGAACAAATTCTTTACAAGAGAAATTTGCTATTGTTTATCTGGTGAAAACAGGAGAAACTTCTACCAGTAATTGCATCTTTTTCTTACATAACCTTTTGTTGGTTTTAAGAATATTTGGGATTAGATATTTATTATTCATAATATAAATTAAATAAAGTCCATTATTATGTCAAAATCGTAGAGTGGAGGATTTCAGGTCTAGCAAAGTTCAATTATTAATCCGCTTAATCTTCTGGAGACTCTACGCAATGACTAACAGGTCATAAGTTCTTCAGTATGCATGTTAAGTTGTACTCACAGAATTTGCTTCATCTATCATTTTTGTTTTGTTCATGTGTTTGTTAGGTTGACAAGGCCTTGCAAAGTATGGAGGAGGAAGCTGAGCGAATGTACAGAGAGGAGCGTGGATTGCTTCTTGATGACGATGCTGCATCCACAAGAGATGCTATGTGAGCACATATTGCCCTATACTGACTCGTTTTTTTTGGGTTCTATGACCTCTCTCTCCCTCTCCTGTCAATGTTATTGTATTGAGCTTTCTCAGTTGTTGAAAGCTTCAAATGAAATTTTTGGGGTATATATGATTTAGCAGTGGTGACAATGGGTTTGGTGTATACAAAGATGTTAAATATCATATCAAAATGGGGTGGATGTTTGACAGTCGCTAAAGATTTTAAGAAGGCTGTGGAAGGGCTAGCTATTAGAATGATATGATTTTTTTATGCTATGAACTTTTGAATTATTAGACTTGTTATTATTTTATGCACTTATAGCTTTTAGCCATTGATGGGTTTGTGCGATGGTGGAAAGTAGTTGCTTTATGTATTTCTCTATTTTCTGATTTCAGGTATGAGCAGGCTGAACTGATAGAGCGGGAAATGGAGCAGATGACAGAACAGATCAAATCGATTATTAATACTCTAAATGCCAATCAGGTAAGTGCCTTATTATGATATCCATTTTTTCTGTCTAATGAGATAAGGAGTTGATAATTGTTTATTACTTTTAAATTAGGGTGGAGAGCTTGAGGCAACTGATGGAATGAATCCGCTGGATGTTGTTGTTCGAATCTTAAACAATCAATTGAGTTCATTGATGTGGATTGATGAGAAGGTTAGGTTCTAAGTTAACTTCTTCACTTGTTTTATATTTTCAGGTATATTTCTTTTAGGGAGTCGAATACTATTGTAGAATGTCAGGTTGTACTGTTGTATTTAGATGGTCTGCTTGATGGCACTTGTGGAGGTGATGGTGTTTCTGTATAGGCCTTTTTATGTTTGGAAGAATCTGGAATATGACCTCACTATATCTTTTTCAGATTCTTTTAACCACGGAGCTAACTGTCATTGTATTAATGCGCTACCCTCAACTGTTTTACCTTTTGCCGGTCCCTATGTACAGCTGTTTGCCAAGTCTGCTGTGCAAACCTGTTCCCAAAGTGTTCCTTGTCATGGCAGAAAGGTCCTACACTATAATTGCCTTTTGTTTTCGTTGAAAATAATTCATTAGCATAACCTTACATGTGGAGGATGGAATATGTCTGACCTTTTTGACTGCTTCTAATAAGCCAAAGAGCTTGTAGTGTGAAAAGCCTCATTGTAGCCAACTACGCATAGCCAGTTTCCTTGCCAAACTATTTTTTGTTTCTCCAGTATTTGAAACTTTTGCTGCTTTGGTCGTATTATTGTAAATATCAAAAATTTTGTGGATGTTTGTCGATAAGTGTATCTGCTACCCCTTTACAGGCGGCCGAATTTTCTTCACGTATTCAGAAGCTTGCTAGCCAAGGTTCTGCTGCAGATCGTGAATTGACGGGCCCAAAACTTTGGTTGACCTGAGATGTGGAGTTGCGCACAAAATTTTTGAGTGAAACATTGATAATATAACATGTATTAAATGTTGATTCTAGCAGACAAGTAGTTGTCTATTTCTGCTGTTTTTAGCTATGTGGAGATTTAAGATGCTTTAGGGAGAAAATATTGATTACATTGGAATTTTTCTTCTTCTTTTGTTTCGTCATCCCCGCTAATTTGATCAAGGGCTGCAGCCTAACAGAGATGAAGTTGCTGATGAGCTTTCTACTTGTGGATTATTTTCTTGTTATTCACATGAAGTGAATGACTAAGAACTTGAATTTCTTTAAAATGTGTTTTTATTTAAAGATTTAGATATAAAGGAATCATTTGGAGTTAAGGATTTCAAATGATTTTAATCTTGAGTGGATCTAAAATTTATTTTAAGTTGGAAAATTCTTAAGTAAAATCTTGAGTGGATCTAAAAAATACTCTTAAGTATTTTTTGAAATGGGATTTCCATGAGGTAAGTTGGAAAATTCAACTTCGGACGGGTAGAATTAGTAAAATAATAATATGGTTGTAGTTCTTTGTAATGGATCATTATTTTTATAGTTGGAATCTCTGAAAATTGAAAATGTTGTCGAGGATAGAAACTCTTGAATTGGGCAATAAATATATTTTCTTCTTTTAAGAAATTTTGAGTGGGATGGCCCCAGCACTCCTTTGGTCTTGGATGCACCATTTAAGGTTTTGATAAAACATTTTCCTAAATTTTTCATGGTTTAATTTAGCTTTTGATCAGACATTTTTCTAAGTTGCACATTTTGAAAATTCTAGAGAAATATAGAAAAGTTTATAAAATATAGAATGTAATAGAAAAATTGGTAGGGAAAATTATAGATAATTTTTTTTTAGAAAAAATCATTTTATAAATATCTAGTATTATGTAATTGAAATAATATTAAAGAACTCTGGAGAACACCTGTCTTTTTAATAACCACAGTCTGTTTTAAGAAAAAAGATAGAATAAATAAGTGGAGTGTACCTAACTTTTTCTACAACCCACTATTATCAATACCCACCTACTATTAACAATTTTATTCTTTTATTTTTTTATTCAAAATTTTGATGATACTTATCTAATTTTTAATTATTTTGATGAATTAATAGCTTTTAAAAAAATTTATTAAAAAAAACTGTGATCAACGTATAAGTTGTTTCTTCTACCCAATTTTTTTCCAATTTGTTATGTCTGTGGCCACTAAGTGCTATGTATCCTGTGCTGTACCTCTGTCTGACATTAAACATTATTCTGAATTTCTGATAACATCATTTCTCGAGAAACCCTGAAAAAAGCCTCCAGCACAGTTCCCTCTCCTCTCCGCTCATCTTCAAAGAAAATGCGAGCCCTTCTTCGCGCATTATCGCAGTTCTCCATCAACGCCAACACTAAAACCGCACAGTTTCACAACCTCAGTCCTTTCCTAGCTTTTCAAAAATCCTTTTCTACTCAAAATGAAAGCGGCAACAAGGAGCCGGATTGGGCCGCCGATTTCGGTGGAACCGGGTCTTCAGGCGCCGACCCATTGGGCTGGGACGTAGGTGCTTCTTCTTGGTCCACTGGGCTGACGAAGGAGCACTTCGACGGTGACGTAATTGGGCAGCAGGTGACGTCGGATCCTGGCCAAAGTCAGCCCGGTACGGGCAGTTTGGGTCAGTCCCGGCGGGGTAAGTGGTATTCAGACGCGAAGTGGACGGACCTGGAGATGGAGAAAGTGAGGGAATTGGAGGCTGCGAACCGTAAGGGTAAGGCGTTTGTAGATGGCTGGGATGATAGAATGAATGAAATGACCGTGTTGATGAAGCAGGTAAAAGTTAGTGTTTTCATTTTTTTTTCTTTATTGTTTTTGTTAGCTGTGTCTCTTTGATTCTTTTATGTTTTCACTGTAATTTGACGGTTGGAGAACCGAACCCGAATTTAACTGTCTTATTATATGGGCATTTCCGTCTGTGTGTGATTGTGTGTTTTGGTTAGTTTATGAAGTAAATTCTGAACAAGATGAGTATCTTAAGATTTTGTGGTGCTTCTGATCTCAGTTTCTTCGCCGTTTATGCAGAAAAGATTGGCAAAATAGTGTGTTTATGCTCTCTTTTTTTATGTGCACTTGTTCTGTATTTCCAGGGTCTGACTTAAAAAATGACTACCCAAAAAAAGAAAAAAGACTTTGAATTTCCTTATTTATTTTATTTTATAGGATGTGACTGTGTGCGCTCTTGTATATCTTCATAGTGATTAAAGTTTTTGGAAGAAATATATCAAGAAGAAAAACTATTAATTGTCGCACGGTCTCTTTTATATTTTTCACATGCTCGTGCCAATCTGCTCAATTTTTTCAGTTTTATGCTTATAGATAGTTGATTGAACGAAACACGTACTCATGATCCGGAACTGAAGTTTAGAAGTTCTCTGCAGTATATGTATGATGTTATTCACATAGCAGGGCATTACACACATCCAAATGTATCTCTGATCCATATTTTCTTTTGCTTCACTTTTGGTAGTGATTTATATTTGGAAAGGGAGATTCAGGTTCTGAAGAACAAAATTCGTTTGTGTAATATTCTTGAAAAATTGTGAATGAAGGTGAGGGAGCCTGGTGCCAGGGGGTCGTACTTGAAGGATTCAGAGAAGGCAGAGATGTATAAAAAGCACAAGGAGAATCCAGAGGTGTGCACTGTGGAAAGGTTGGCAAAGGAATACAGGGTCATGAGGCAGCGGGTGCATGCAATTTTGTGGCTGAAGGAGCTTGAAGAGGAGGAGGAGAAGAAGCTTGGGCACCCATTAGATGACTCCATCGAGCTGTTGCTTGATACTTGTCCTGAGTAAGCAGATTTAATGCATTCAGTAAGAGGATTTGATGGATTGGTTTTGTGCTTTGATATTGTACTTGCCAATGTGGTGTGCAATTGTGCATTTATTGTGATGTGTTTTTTTTATAACATCATGAAATGTAGGAGTAGTTATATGAATTGGTTTCATCAGTATCTTGGTTGTGTATGCATAATATGCAAGAGGGTAGCAGTTCTAGTTGTATTGCAATAATGGTCTTTCATGTACAGGTGTGTCTCTATGTGTGCATGTCTTTGATGTATACTGTATTGGGTACTGTTATAAACTTTGCTCTTGAACATAGAGATAATATAATGATAAGGAAGTGGGATTTGTTCTGACTTCTGTGTGTAAATGAGAAATAAAGTGATTGCATTATTTTATTGCTCAATTTCTAGTTATAAATGCCCATCCACAACTAAGAAGTTTGCCTGAAATTGAGGTACCTTTTTAACATAATGGATTGTTGTAAGCATTCAGAATTTTATTGCAATCAAATGATTTGCAGCTGCCAATATTTCTTGTGGTAACAAAGTGGTATTATGTGTTCTATAGGAAGGTGTGTCTCAGTTTCTATATTGTGTGCCACTGAAGTTTTCTATTGTGCTTGCTTTGAAGTTTCATTGATACGGGATTGGGATTTCCATGGTTTTGTTTTGTGTGAAATATGTTCTGTTTCATTTTGAATTTGTGAATATTAAATATCAATTATTGGTGCATATTGATATAAAATTGCTCTACACATACGATGAGAGTCTTTGTACCGGATTTGACATTTTTTTTTGGAAACAGCCGTTGCAGGTTAAATTATAAGTTTGTGTTTAATGACTACGAGATATTGATTGGGTGCACCTGTTAATTTTGGAATATCTTATTCTAGTTACTTTTCTTTCTACCTTATTTTGTTCTCATTGATTTTCTTGTCGTGGAAATCACAGTTTGGTTGAAGGAGTATCATCTTTTTGTTCTGTGGTGCTTTTAAGGTGAAAAGTGCAGTTTTTGTTGCTTGACTGAGGTCCTGTTTGTTTCAGCTTATTATTAGCTCGAAATTCTCAGGGAATTTAATGAAGCCATATTATTGTCAAACTGGAGTACTGAGATGCTATATCTTGTGTTTATGATGATGTGGAAAAAACTAATGGTTTAGGGCATTACCAGTTATCACAAACTAAGAGCAATTGTAAACTAGGTGCTGTGGCACACTTGACTTTTTTTTTTTTGGTCTGGAAAGGTCTGGCCAGTTAGTTTACCTGATTGTGCTTCAAGACTGCATAGCTGTTTTTGGTCTATAATGCACTCACATGGGATGAATATGTATAGGCATGAGTTTGGTATAAGTATTTGCTTATTTTCTTTGAAACCACAAGGCAAATTTCAATTCAGATTATACCTTGTAAATAAGAAGAATTTAGAATAGGGCAAAAGATTTGTTTAGTCCTCAAACTCTTGAAATTATACTATGTGAGGCCCTACACACTTAAGTATACCATTTTACTCCCTTTAGTAAAAAAATTATACCGATCCGCATCTTTTTATTGAAGTTTAAATCTATAAGGAAAATGGTTTGGATGAGTTATTTTTATTGAATTGTCAATTAAAGGACCACAAAAAAGGAAAAATTATTTGTAAAGGGCAAAACACAAACAGTTTCTCTCTGACTTCATTATATGCATTTCTTTAAGGTAATAAAACTATGTGAAAATGCACAAATCTTCAATATTTTAATGCATTTTGATATTAAAATGATATTACTAAATAAATAACTTTGATCTAAAATTACCATGTAAGTTAGTTAAGAACAAGACAAATTTCAGAGTGCTTTAGTAAGTTATGTGGTGGTTTATACAATTTTGTATTGTTCACGAGTTAGAAATGTCTAAAAAACAAGCATATGCTGTCACTAGTTAAAAATATTAAAATAATTGACACTCATGCATTTTCATTTTTTTTTCTCTTTTGAAAATTCATAACATGAAATTTATGTGAACTTTTTGGACTTTAGAATTTTTTTTTCTTTACATGGTCTTCCAAGTGAGTTTTAATGAAATAATTTAGCAAAAAACCTGAAAATTGACCATTTTTACACATTATTACTTATCTAAACTATTTTCTTTATGAATTTGGTATTAAATTTGAGTAACAAAATGTGAGGTGTTATACCTTTTAGAGGTTCGAGAATAAAAAAGTACAGTTGAGAGTATGGGAATAAAATAGTACAATTCAGGAGTTTCAGGGCTAAAAAATCTTTTGCCCTTAAAATGTCAGAGGTGTACTTCACTATATCTGACATATTACGGATTTTTTTGAGTAGGCTTGCATTTTTGTTGTCTTATTTAAATTATCCACATGCACTCCGCGCCCCGCCCCACCCCACCCGCTTTTTCCAGAGCCCCTAAACACCTCGTGAACACAGAGAAAAGGAGCGTAATATAATATAAAATTGACTTTAGATGTATTATTGGCCCTGATAGATATTTATTTACTTACAAAAATATAAGTGGAGTGGGTTTCCGTTAATTTTTTTATGAACTCTTTCTTTTCCTGTGCTAGCTTGATATTTTAAAGATTTATCTTTCACATACCCGCCAACATATGAGTCAACAATTTTCTGAGTACAAAAGGCATCACATATTCCCTACAAAGAGAGAATTGAACTAAGAAAGAATGTTTTTCTTTTAGTCAAGTTAAATTTTCTGGTTTAGGAGGAGAAATTGCCTTGTGTGTGTGTGTGTTGTATGTCTAGCTATGGTTTCTTTGGATTTTTGGAGTCTGTATGAGTTTGAATAAATATTACAGGTTAGAAAAATGATATGTGCCCACACTTCATAACAAATTGTGCCTCTTACAGAGCTGGAGAAGCGTTTGAATTAGATTTTCTGGGTCATTTGTGTGTCTGCATGTGGTTGAAATTAGGTAACTACTTTTTCCTTTTACCCATTCTATTTTTACCGCGACATGTTCCTCATGAATAACCTTCAGATTGTATTCAGTCAAAAGTTGAATATTTTATTCTTGGTGAAATGTATCTGTGGATACCCTGGAAGTATTGGCATCGGCTGCTTTTGTGCGGTTATATCACTCCAAACTTCTTTTCAATTTTGTTGTGAGTCTACCAGTTACTTTTTGATTTGCTGGAGGATGCTATTCTTTGAGTATTTCCCAGATTAACTTTTGCTCCATGCAGGTTTTTTATCTCGCATGACAGGGAATTCCATGTTGCGTCGCTGCCATATAAGCCAGATTTCAAGGTCATGCCCGAGGGCTGGGATGGCACCACTCGAGACCCAGATGAGGTGCACCATGAGATCTCAATGAAAGAGGATGAAATGTTGTACCAAGAATTTGTTCAGAGGATGAATTTCAACAAAATGAAGGTAATCATTCAGTTAGTTGGTTGCTATTGTAAATAGTGAGTACTAGTATCATGTTCATTCTTTCTTAATTTTTTGAATTGCTATTGATGCCCTCTGTGACACCATCATTCTGTCTTTTTAGATGGCAAAGAAGGTGAAATGCCATAAATACAGCAGGCGTCGTCCATCTGAAGGTTGGAATTTTATGGTGGAGAAACTAGGTCCCCGAGGCAAGCGTGGTAATGGAGGTGGCTGGAAGTTTATCAGTGAAGCCGATGGCTCCAGCAGGCCTCTAAATGAGTTTGAAAAGATGTTTGTGAAAAGAGAGACTCCTCGCAGGCGGCGGAAGATCCTCCCATGATTTTGAGTGTGATCAATCAATAGTGGAAAGGGGGAATGCATTGGCTTTGGCTTTTGTGGCATGGCTTTCTTGAAGTTCTTTAGTTTCCCAATGGACTGAGGCATGCCTCTTTTTTTGCTTTTCTTACTAAACACAACTACAAAATTAGGTCCTTGCTACAAAACGATTAAAACGAACTTAATTATAAATTGTTAACAAATTCTCGTAGTTTCTATCATAATCTTATTATTTGCAAATATAAAAGGCAATGATTATTCATTTTTCTATAATTTTATTTTTTGGAAGAATGGAAGAGAATGCGATGGTGAAAAGGACTTTCTTTGCATATACAAGCTAAAGCAATTGTTTATCATACTATGGATTTGATTGAGATGGTAATTAATTGATAAAAAATATGGCAGTGACGTGGGTTTATGATTAAATTATTTAATATATTTTATGTATATTTTATATAATTATATAATTATATATTAATTAAATTTTTTATTAAATATATATTTTAATAGATAATTATGTGGATTATTATATTTTTTTATTAATTTACTCTTAATTATTATATGTATGATAATTATTTTAGTCCTTTTCTCCATGGTGTAGGGACACAATCCTTCCTTGTGGGCGACTGAATCCTTAATTAATACGCCATATACAATATTGGAAGATACAGTGCTACACCACGTTAAAAAAAAAAAATTATATCGACTTGCATAAAGTGTTCTTAATAAATGTTCTGAAGTAGGAGATATTTGAGATTAATTTTATAAACTAAGAAAATCTGCTAAGAGAATAAACCAAATTTAAGAATAATCCTTATGCATTGGATTGGTTGCTTTCTAACCAAGATTTACTAGGAACAGGAATACGACAGCCAAATAATCCATCCTAGTTTGATATTAAAAAAAAAAAAAAAATCTTATTTTTATCGAATTTTCTGTTTTTAACAACTCACTATTATCAATTACAATTATTTTGTCTTTACCGGCCTTCCTACCTAAACCAATCATCATACCATACACTCTGTAAGCAAAAAATGTTGGGCCCTCCAATGCCCAATTCCTAGTTCTAAGTTATGGGTACTATACAACGGGTCCAACCTTCTCTAAACTTTTCTTCTTTTAAGAAATTTTGAGTGTTCATGGTTTAATTTAGCTTTATTTTTGATTAAATTGGGAATGAAGATGCTCCAAGTGAGACATTGGGTGGCTGAAATCTCTTGCATGGTTGAATTTCTCTCCTTAGTTAGTTAATTAAGAAATGTGAAATATTTGATATTTTCTACATATGAAAATATTTTAAATTTTTGTTAAAAATTATAATAAAAAAATAAGTCCAAAAATATGGACGTAAATATATTAATAAAATACAAATATAAAAGAATAGTTCGGAAAATATAATTTATTTTGATATTTTTTTATATGTATTGTAGTGAGAAAATATTTTGCACATTTTTAGAAATTTTAGAGAAGTATAGAAAAGTATATAAAATTATAAAATGTTAAAGAAATTTTTTTAAGGAAAATTATATATAAAGAACTTCTAGAAAAAGTCATTTTATAAATATCTAGTATTATGCAATTGAAATCATCTTAAAGAACTCTAGATAACCTCAATCTCAATGGAAATATATTTTCAACGATGAGAAGTGTATAATATAAATAAATGGATTGTTACCAGCTTTTTCCACAACCCACTATTATCAGTACCCACCTACTATTTGATTATCTATAAAAAAAATTGTTATATTTTTCACTTTTATTTTGACTTTAAAAATGATGAAAACGAACTAGCTTTCCAAATTTTAAGAAAAATCTTTTAGTACATAGTATCTATATTAGTTAAAACACGTATTATATTCATATAGTATATGTATGTATGTATGAATAATTAAAAAATATTTTTATTTTTTGTGCACATTTTAAACCGTCGAATAATATTCCGTAGTTTTGAAGTAAAATATTTAATATATGTATTATATTTATTTGTATAATACATGAGAATAATACTCTATTTTAATAAATATTTATAATATTTAAATATAATTTAAAATTATTCAAAAGTTATTTATAAATACTAATGGAATATCATACAAATAAAAAATAAAGTTTCTAATAGTTTATGAATATACTATTTATTATTGAATAGTTATTTTAAAATTTTGTCATAATTATAAATTATATGATATAAAAATACTTATAAAATAATTTTTGTATAATTTAAAAATAAGTGCAAACATAATTCATATAAAAATAATATCACAATAAGCCATATTTTTGTTCTCAAATAATTCCTTTACATTCACATTTTAATCGTTCTTCAGTTAATATGTATATTAATCTTGTTTGTAATTTTTGTTGATTTTTTTACCATAATTTTTAATAAAATTCATAATATATTTATAAGTATTAAATATCAAATTTTTTATCCCATATTTAACTAATTAGGCATAGCACACTCATATTAATTCCAAATATGGAGTAATGATTGTGGCAAATATGGGGGTGGGTCTCCTAAAAGGTAATCCTTTTGGTTTCCATGTTTAGTTAGTCTAATTTTTTGTTAAACTGGGAATCAAGATGTTCTAGAGCATGTTTGTTTACATTTTCAAAGAGTATATTATTTGAAAAACGCATTTATTTTATTCATTTTTATTATAAATATAATATATTTTTAATTTTAAAATTTATATTCAAGTTTATTATTATTTCACGTCTTTTCATCCATCTAACAAATTTATTTTTAAATTTATATATTACGTATTTTCATATAAAAATATTATAAAATAAATATATTTTTTATTTTCAAACCTATATAATCTATATAGAATTTGCAAATGTTGAAAATATGAAATTGAATTTAAAATGAAATCTCCTGCATGCTTGAACTTCTCGTCATCTAGTTTTTATCACAAAAAAGAAGGCACCATTGATCAGGAGCATTTAAGGGGAAAAAAATTACTTAGCAAAAAACCAATTTTGTATGAATCTTATTTTTCTTAATTCAGATTAATTACTAGAATAAATTTTCTGTTAAAGTTCCCAAACACACATACCCTCAGAGATTCTATTCAGTTATTAGTTAACATATATTTTCTTCTAAGTTTTCCAAAATTCTTGCTATCCACATGTTTCTCACTTATATTATGCTAAAAAGGTATGGATAATTCTGTTGTCTATTTCCAAAAATACACCCTATAAATAATCTCTATTATATAGTCAAAAATCATGAACCTGTTTGTTACATATTGCCAAAATTATAGGAGATTTCCTTATTTTACACTAACTGAAATAAATTTTTTTGGCAGTTACTAGTTAGTAGGTAATGAATATTGCAACATACAATATTCATTACCTAAAGATTATCATAACTAAAAATTCTGTTACTAGTTACTAGGTATAGAATATTGTAAGTGTAGTATTAAATTTCAGTTGATTTGTAGCAGTCTTTTGAATATGAAACACAATCTCAGGACTTTAATGCAAAGATATAAAGTAAAAGGATTCATAAAAATGGGATTATTTTTTATAAGAATTCATATGACCAATAAAATTTAACCATAAGAATAGAGGGAGGTATAATTAGGCATGAATTTTTTTTAATATATATTGGGTATTTTCATAATAAACGACCATGCAACCAGAGTTATTAAACTCACTTTAACCAATCATGAGAATAGAGGTAGGTATCATTTAGAATGGAAATTTTATATGTATATTGGGTATTTCATATTAAAGATGCTACAAGAGTTGTGAAATTCAATTTATTCTCAAGAACTGATTTGGAGAAGTTTTTTTCTACACAAGCACTAGTTAAACAATTGACTTGAAACCTATTTCATTACAAGATTATGAGCTTGGTCTCATTTTTTCTAAATTCATACATTATCATGCTTCCCTTTTCTCTACTTAACCTTCCAATATTTGCTAATGAATAATGGGAAAGAAACTGATTCTCCTATATAAGGAAAATATATTGCAAAAGAAATGGAACATTTAAACCCCTTTCATTTCATTTCCAACCCTCAAGACACATGGGACTTCCCTCAAACTCTCTATAAATATAAGATTATATCCTCTTTACATCGTACCAAGAATCTCAGAAATTTGAAAGTGATAAAGAATTCAGACAATTTCCATGGAGTCTTTAACGATTAACCACAAAACAGTTAATGTTCTCATGTTCCCTTGGTTGGCTCATGGCCACATTTCTCCATACCTAGAACTGGCTAAAAGACTCACCAAGAGAAACTTCATCATCCACTTATGCTCCACCCCTGCAAATTTGAGTTCCATTAAGCACAAAATTGGTGAAAAATTCGCCCTTTCTATTCGTCTAGTGGAACTCCATCTCCCTGCATTGCCTAACGGCACTTACCTTCCCCTTGCTACCACACCACCAATGGCCTCCCACCAGAGCTCATGCCAAAGCTGAAACTGGCCTTTGAAATGGCGAAACCCAAATTTTTGGAAATTTTGGCCAAAATAGAACCTGATTTGCTAATCTATGATTTTCTGCAGCCATGGGCACCGTTGGTTGCTAAATCCTATGGGATACCGGCGGTGGAGTTCATCACCAGTAGCTCCACGATGACGGCCTACATGTTCCACTATTTTGGGAAGCCAGCTGATGTTAAATTCCCTGACGATAAGATCTTTTATCGTGACTACGAGTTCGTTCATCGTGCTAATTTGTTGTCATCTGATGAAAGAGTGAAAAGGGATGCTTTTGACGGTATTAAGAGGTCCTCTGGGATCATCTTGATAAAGGGTTTCAGAGATATTGAAGGGCAATACATTGATTATCTTTCTCGTTTGTTGCGCAAGAAGGTCGTGCCCGTTGGACCTCTGGTTCAAGACCCTAGCCTTGAATTTGGGAGTTCAAAAATCATAGAGTGGCTTGATAAAAAGGGCAAGGGTTCCACAGTTTACGTTTCCTTTGGGAGTGAATATTTTCTCAAGCAAGAAGATATGCGGGAACTTGCTAAAGGTTTGGAACTAAGCAATGTCAATTTCATATGGGTTGTGAGGTTTCCAAAAGGGGAGAAAATGACACTAGAAGAGGCTTTGCCACTAGGGTTTCTTGAGAGGGTTGGGGAGAGAGGGCTTGTGGTGGAGGGATGGGCCCCACAGGCACAAATCTTGGTGCATGAAAGCATTGGTGGTTTTGTGAGCCATTGTGGGTGCAGTTCTATGATGGAGAGTATGAAGTTTGGGGTTCCCATTATTGCCATGCCCATGCACCTTGATCAGCCACTCAATGCTAGGCTGGTGGAGAATATTGGTGTTGGTATGGAGGTGGTGAGGAACAGTACTGGGAAGCTTGAGAAGGAGGTAGTGGCGGCGGTGATACGGAAGGTGGTGGCTGAGGGTGGTGGAGAAACTGTCCAGAAGAATGCAAGGTCTATGAGTGAGAAGATCATGGCCAAAGGGGATGAAGAGATTGATGAGGTTGTGCAAGAGATTCTTGCTCTTTGCACCAGCAAGAACGAGAAGCGCAATGGTTTTCACTGATTGATTTGCTTCCAAGATTGGATGGATTTCTGCCACTTCTTGTTTTTAATGTCTGGGAATGTGTCTGTTATGTGTGTTTTGCTTTTTCTACCTTTTTTTTTTTTTTTAAATTACTAATCCATGGATACCACTGCATAATTTGTGAATTGCAGTTGAGTATGGTTTAAGATACCATTATGTAATTTATAAATTGCAGTTGGCTAATGAAAAAGTATGTTTAAAGCTATAATTTTTGTTGTTTGTGAATGGAAATTCTTGTTTATAAGCTTCCCCCATTTATGAATCCCAACCATTTTTATTTGTTTGCTTGAATACTGTATTTTTTCTCTTTTCTTTTTTATTTCGCATAATACATATTAATTTATATGTTCTTAGAAATAACAATAAGTCGAATTTTGTATTGAATTTGTTAACTTTAGATTCAACCTATGAAGAATTTTAAGGACACAAATATAACAAATTGAATTTTTTTTTTAAATGATGTTTTATCTTTTTTTTTGAATAAAAGATGAAATATCATTTGAAATTGAAAACCGTTTAAAATAGAGAATCTGCTTGTAAATATAATCCCACTCAATGTGATCATAAAAGAATAATTAATATTTAAGAATTGTTGAATATTAGAGATTCATCTTTATCTCCACTTATAAGTTATAAATAGAGTGAGATATTGTTGTTATTACTATATAGCATGGGAAGATATAATCATTTTCATATATAAGTATATGCAAAGGATTGCATTTGATTTGTAAGTTAGGAAAATTATATTCAAGTTAGTGTTTTTTTTATTTTTTAACCAGTTATTTATCTACTACATGTGATTACAATTTACATAAATACTATTTCTCATCTACAAAAAAAAGGGTGGACAAAATTGAAAATAGATACTTCTGCAAAGAATCTTAATAGAAATTTCACAAATTATTTGTGCAACTTTTTCCTAAAATTATTATTTGTACAATTAATACTTACCATAGTGAAGAAATCACGTTTCCAATTATGACCATTGATATACGTTATTAACATTTAATTAGGAAAGTAATGGGCCTCGGCAAAGAAGTCAATTTCCCTATGATTAATATTTAGTAAATATTAATTTAAAGGCGATAAAGGAAAGAGATATATCGTATTTAATATAATATTCTTATAATACTGTTAAAAATATACTTTCTAATGCCTGTTCTTAAATGATTTTAGTCTATAAATCTCTCAACTCTTATGCCCATGTTTTTATTTTGCAAAATAAGCCTTAAGCCCGTTAAATTCTTTTATGGTAGTAGACGTTCAATTACGAGCATCCAATTGCCAAAATCAATTTCTTTTTTTAATTTAAAAAAAAAAGAACATTTCTGATAAAAACAGGTAAAAATTGTGATATTTTTGTAAGTGTTTGTGTATAAGGTCTGAATCAGTAATTATCTGTTGTGTGCATCTCCTTACAAATTTTGTGGACTCGAGATCGTAATCTCGTCTGCACTAATCCAACTTTAATATGCCCGACGAACTTAATTAGTCCATTCCATCAGCAAAGACGTGCCACGTTTTAATTTGTTATTATTATTTTTTAGCGTTTTTTAAGATTTGGATTTTTAACAAACCAAGAAAGTGCGAAAAAAAGGGTAGAAAAGCAAAAAGAAAAAAGAAAAAACGGTCCCCTACGTTTTGCATTTTTCTTCTGCGTAGTAGCCAGGTTTCTTTTCTCTCTAAAATGCCATATCCTGATATCCACGATATATATACATACATTCATGTTCTATACATAAACAGACATGTATGATTTGATTCGAGAGTAGTTTTTAAGAATGATGATGAATGTTCTTGTGAATATTTGAAGGTATAGGTGATGGTCAGAGATGGCGGAGGGGGCTTACGTGAAGCTGACCAAAAACCAGAAGTCCTTGCAGAACATCACCCCTGGTGAGCTAAATCAGCCCATTGATGTTGCAGAGGTATGCTACTTTTTTTTTTAAGAAAATAGATAGGGTATTCTGAACGTATAGACTTGGTTTTCTTCTATTTTATTAGATTGCGGCACTTGAATAAATTTAAGTTTATTGACTCTATGCATTTATTTTGGGGGTGGTTGTAATTCTGAAATGGGACCCCTTTGGTTGGATTCGACCGTAATTGCATTTATTTTGTGATTAGCCATTCTTCCTGTGGATTATCAATCAGTCACGAGTGTAAATCAAACTGTCTTGGGATTATCTTTATTGTGGCCAAACTGGGAGAGATGTGTTATTCTATGCATTATGTGTATATAAGAATTATTTAACTATTTTTTTGGCACATTGTATGTTTTGTATATGTTCAAGTTTGTAAATTGTGGGTATCTTAATAATTAAATGATGGAAAATGTACTGTTTGCTTAAATACAATTTAAACTTGATTCTAAGTTAGTGTGTATATCTCAATGAATGATCACCTCAATTGAAATGTCCACGCTATTAATGGAATTCGATTAATTACACAATATTAGATATTTGATGATGGGTTTGTGTCTAGTTGAGTTCTCTGGTTAATTTAAAGATGAGGTAGGTGAGATTAATAATTTTAATGGTTTGAAGTGCAATTCATATAGCTTTGAAATCATGGAGGTTTGTGGATAGTGTCAAATGTTCCTCAATGTGGTGTTTATCAGGCCTTGGATTTGGAGTTTAAAAAGAAATTGTTATGGAAGTTCGTTTTATTATAAATGCAGTTTTTTCATGGTTTAGAATAGTTAGAAAAATGTCTGGGAATTCTTGTTACTGTGGCCAAAAAGTTACTGAGTATTGGTGAAAATTTTTCTTGCTCAATGTTCAGAATGTTGTGCAGCAATTGGCTAAACCTGGAAGTTTTTGTTATATATTAAACCTGCCTAGTGTAGTTTTTAATCTTAAAAATCATGATAAAGTTGTTTGTTTTGATGGAATCAGCCCTTAACAACCATTGAGAAAGTGTCATTGTAGAATAAGTTGACACAATCTGAAATTCTGAAAATTTGCAGATTTTAGCCATTCCATTACCAGTGTTAATTTGACTGTTCATCTTTGCTGCTGATGGTTTCTCTTAACAGCTAAATGCTCCCAAATGCGAACAATGTGGACAAACTTTACCAGCAACCTACTCGCCCCACGCTGATGAAGACTGGACAACTGGGATTTTTGGTTGCAGTGAAGATAATGACAGTTGTAAGCCTTCAAGAACTTTGCTCCTAAAAGCAAATTATAACAACAGTTTCATATTCTATTTAAGATCCCTGAAAAGTTTGGAACAATAATACGTCGTTTTATCAATTTGTGAAGTTCACATTATTATTGTTTTTTGTCTATGATGAATGGAGACGAACACAGCAAAACATGCACGACATGACACAGACAAGGGACATGGCATTTTTTTAAAATTTTAGGATATGACTAGGCTGCAACACGACTATCCAATATATGTAAAAAAAATTATTATATATATATATTCATGTAAATGTATACATATATACATATATTTGTATTTGTATATATGTAATTGATATTAGATTTATGGAAACATCAGTGTAAGTGTTCGTTGTGGACTATATATTCCGGAAAGAAAAAAAAAGAGTTTTGACTTTCATAAAGAAATTTAAAGAAAGAATGGATGAGTTTAGATGGGGTAGCATTATTTTCCAAATAATTTTAGAATTTTTATTTTATTTTTTTATTACTCATATATTATCTAAAATATGTGAAAAGAGAGACTCAAGTATACTAAATGTGTCGGACACGTCATGAGATGTGCTGGATATTTTTTTTTTGGTTTAATTTATGGACACGTCGAGTGACGTTTCGGATGCATGTCGTGTCCGCCACATGATACGGATGATTTTTTGGAGTGTCGCTGCATTATAGGTTGTTCTCCTCTTTTTCTTCCATCTCCTACATTAGGTTCATGCTTTGTTGTGAATGTAAACACATACAATTTACATTAACAAATTCACGTTAAGCATTTTCAGAACAATTTAAGAATTGACAGCTGCTTTTTAATTAGGTATACACATCTACTGAGCATATCTATCATCTTGTTTGAGGAACATGATTTCAGTATTAATGATAATCTCCTCCAATTCTAGGCCTGACCGGATTGTTTTGCCCCTGTGTACTATTTGGGCGCAACGTTGCAAGCTTTAATGAAGACATCACTCAGCAAAGTGCGTGTATTGGTCATGCGATATGTGTTGAAGGTGGTATTGCACTTGCTGCAATGACAGCAGCATGCCATGGTATAGATCCAGATACAGCCTGCCTTCTCACCGAAGGCTTGTTGTTCGCTTGGTGGGTTTGCGGCATCTACACTGGCATGGGTCGACAATTGTTGCAGAGAAAATATCATTTGAAGGTGATTTCATTTTTCTCTTATTTAGAGACAAAACAGATAGTACAACCATTCTGAGATCTTTTGCTTCTTTTGATCTTAAAAAAACACTTCCTTGCTATCTATAGCAAGAACAAAATTAAACGTCAAATTTTCTTTTGGGTCATGTGCTTAATTTGCAGAATTCACCTTGTGATCCATGCATGGTGCACTGCTGCCTCCATTGGTGTGCCATATGCCAAGAGCATAGAGAGATGAAGAATCGTCTGTCTGAAGGCATCCCGTCGGAAACCACGGTGATAAATCCCCCAGCAGTTCAGGAGATGAATGCTGCTGAGAAACAGGAGCCTGAATCATCTTCTCTGCAGGGCGCTGGACAAAATAATTTGCAGCTACAGCCTGTGTGAAAATCTCTAACTTGCTATGCTCGTAAAATTTCATTTTTTATGGAAGAAACCGAAGTTTCTTTACCTTAATAAAGGGAAAATAAAGAGTGTTGGGATTACATTTTCTACAAGCTACTGCTCTTTGATTCTGAATTTAGGCCTCTTATCTGTTAAAGCAAACATTGATAGTATAATGCTGCTTTGGTGGTTTATGTGGCTGGTATTCAAAGGCAAAAACTATGCTAAAAGAACCAGGTTTATCATTGTTGTATTTGCTCTATCTTGTATTGCTTTACAGAGATCTGAAAGTTGAAATTTGAAAGCCTAATAGTCGAAAATCATTCAAGTTAATAGATACTCTATTTAAAATAAATTTTAAAGAGCTCTCCATTAAGTAGGCATACAAACCAACTTAAATATTTTTTTTTAATAAAATTTAAATATATATAAAAATATCATGTTATTGAAATTGTGTCAGACTTGGTTCAAATTTAAAATTTAAAAATCAAGTTGAAATTTAATTTCAAGCTCAATTAAAATTAAATATGAACAACATCCTTTTTTATTTTTGACTACATTTATTTATACCCTTCCGTCTTATTGATATCAGCTGAAAGAACAAGTAATTGAGCTCCCTAAACTTTTGAACAATATAACCAATTTTTATTTAGATAGCGTCATGCTCCGAAATCTTTTTATTTTTTGGTAAAATGTGAGTTTTTGTAATGTAATTTTTTTTATTTTCGGATGATAATTTGAGCTGTTATTAAAAAAATAAAAAAATTAGAGCTTCACATAAAGATTAATCCACACAAACACTTTGACAATCCTAAAAAGGTTCTCATGACAATTGAGTGTTAAAATAAGATATATTGAACTTTAAATTTGAAAGGTTATGGTACGAAACAAATTTCATTACTTCAAATTCAGTATATAAATTATTTTTGTCATATATAATAAAAATTTCATTATGTCATTTGCCTTGAAGTTATTTCATCACCTTTTCCCCCCTTTTTTCCATCATAACTCGTACACTTTTTGATAAATTACTGGAAATTAATGAAGTGATATAATCCTCTTACAAAAAGAAAAAAAAAAAAAACATTAAACTGTTTATTTTAGCTATTTTATTTTAACCCGAATTTAGTTAGGATCCAATTCTTGAAAAACCCTGGTAAAACCCACTCAAAATCTCCATTTTCATTCGTCGCTCACTCATTCTTCCCACTGGGCAGGGTTTCCCAAAACCCTCAAGAAAATGGCAGCACGATCGGCCCGATCCTCTACGACGCGCCTTCTCTACTCCCTCTGCACCGCCTCCATCAACCCCGCACCACAGACCTCTACCGCCGCCTTGCTCACAGGAAACTTCCACCTCCGCTATTTCTCCGCCGGCAGTGCCGCCGCCGCGCGGCTGAGGGAGGAAAAGGAGGCGTGGTGGAAGGAGTCCCTGCAGAAGCTCCGCAACATCGGAATTTCGGCTCACATCGATTCCGGTAAAACGACGCTCACAGAGCGGGTATTGTATTATACGGGTCGGATCCACGAGATTCATGAGGTCCGAGGGAAGGATGGGGTTGGAGCAAAAATGGACTCCATGGATTTGGAGAGAGAGAAAGGGATTACTATACAATCTGCTGCCACTTACTGTACTTGGAAGGAATATCAGGTTTTTCTTAAGTCAAATTCGGTTTAATTACAATCATACAAGTTGATTTTTTGAGAAAAGAGTAATCTTTTGTTCTTAGCGTTTTAGATTTTCTCCTTTAGCACAAGGTTTCATGATTCATCCATAGTCAAATGATGCTTGGTTTGAATTAAGAGGTTAAGCTGAGAGTTAATTACTTGAAAGACTATGATCTGTTTGTGTGATGTTTAATTGACAAATGAGTTGCTGTATCAAAATCTGATGTGTAATTTTTAGCTTAAGTGGTTACATCTGAGTCTTTTAGAGTTATGTTATGTTGATCAATTTATTTGTCGGTGTAGGCTTAGAAAAAGTTGTATAAAGTAGCAGTGTTAGTGCAGATATTGATTATCTTTCAAGGTCTTTAGACCCAAAATGTAAAAGTATTTACAAATTATGCTATGAAGGTTGGTCTATTTGACCTCTAAATTATGCTATGGATGGCCAGTATATGTATATTTATGCGTCTCTGGTGCGGTTACAAAGTGGTGAATGAAGGAAATTGAGCTCTTTTCCTTTTTCTTCCTGAAAAAAGTAATGAAACTTGTTTAGCTGAATTTAATTTATAATTTTAAATTTCTGATATGCTATCTTCAAGCGTTTGATTTGGGGTGTGTTTTAACAGGAAAGTTGGTTGTTGTTTTTTTGGGTTTGGGTGGGGGTGGGGGTGGGGAGGGGAATTGAATATAGATCGATAATTAAAGTGGTGGACAACAAGAAGAAGCAATTATTTCTTTTCTCTCCCTTTTTTTAATATTTCATAAGTTTTGACTTTATATGTAGTTGATGAGGAAGAGCAGTTCAGGGAAGAGACCATTTAATAAAAAGATTCATGCTGATGACTTGGGCTAGGGGATAAAATAAGTTCATCTACCTTCTTTTGAATATTCCACACTAGTTAAAGAAGCTCACAACGAGATGAAGTAGGAAAAGACATGTGGGAGATAAACGAGGATTATTTATCTTTTGAACCTTTATGAAAAAGTTGCCAAAATTGTGTCTGCAATATGATGGTCAATGCAGAGCATGCTAGTGCTTCCACTTTTATGGACTGTCTTGTTGGCTGTTGCAGGTTAACATAATTGACACACCAGGTCATGTCGATTTCACTATCGAAGTTGAGAGAGCTTTACGTGTACTTGATGGTGCCATTCTTGTCCTGTGTAGTGTTGGTGGTGTACAGAGTCAGTCAATCACTGTTGACAGGCAAATGAGAAGATATGAGGTTCCAAGAATTGCTTTTATTAACAAGCTTGATAGAATGGGGGCTGATCCATGGAAAGTTCTGAATCAGGTTAGGCAATTTTTTGATGTCTATTATAGTTAAAACACTCAAACTATTGTATTGTGAAATTTAAAACAAAAAAAAAAAAAGCAACAAATATTTGCAATGCTTAGACTGATATTTGTTAAATGAGGTTCGCCTTGAACTTTGCAGGAACATCGATGTATTAGTATTGTGCATCAAACGAAAAGCAAAAAAATAAAAAAATAAAAAAATATTAAACTAATTAACCTTAAAAACTAAATTAATCTATCAACTAAAGAATATATCAATATTTCAGTTCAATCATTCATCAAAGTTGTTCTAATTTATATGTGTTTGTGTGTGTGTGTGTGTAACGGAACTTATATGTGCACATGGCTCTACATAATAAGGCATCCTAATCTAATGAAGAAAATAAGCTGAACAAGGAAACTAATTCAAAAAGTTATTTATGAAAATTCCCTAATAAAAATAAGGTAACTAATTGCATATTCTTTTAGCAATTCTTCATATTAAATAATGATGATGCTTATTTCTTTCTTCTATTTGCACTGTCATTCAGTATCCTATGGTGTCCTTGTGGTAATGAGTTTTAGTATTTAACTTAGGCTTCAGAATTTCCTTATTGTCTTCTATTGAAAGGTACCAAGCAAAAATTCCAGAAGAAACCGTTGCAGCTTGAAATATATGACAGCCATGAGCTGAATCTTCCTTTCTTTCTATCTAAACAGGCGAGAACCAAACTTCGACACCACAGTGCTGCTGTTCAGATTCCAATTGGTTTGGAGGATGACTTCAAGGGTCTTGTTGACCTTGTCAATATGAAAGCTTATTACTTTCATGGTTCCAGTGGGTCTGTTTAGTAGCTTATGCCTGATGCATAGAGTGCATATCTGTTCTGCATTGTTTTATATTTACTTTTCCTTTTGCAGTGAGAAAGTTGTAACTGAGGATATTCCTGCTAATCTTGAAGCATTAGCTCTAGAAAAACGGCGTGAACTGGTTGAAGTAGTCTCAGAGGTTGATGACAAGCTTGCGGAAGCATTTCTTAGCGATGAGCCTATATCAGCTGCTGATCTTGAGGTATGCAATGAAAATCCAGCCACATTTCCAACAAAAAACATCAAAGATTTACTTAGACCATCTTTTCAGCTTTGAGGAACGTTTTCCTATCTCATAAGCCATTGGCCACAACATGTCCCTGATATTAGGTCACATTGCATTCTTCTGAGTACAAAGTTTGAATACTAAAACTTCATCAAGTTTAGGGACAAAGATGGTTTCTCTGTGAAGATTAAAGTGAGTAGTTTTATCTTTGGGGTCTGGTTATACTTTTTGTTTGATTTGCATGTTTTTTCTTCTTCCAGTTACAAACACAATAAGTAAGACTATTTTCCTCTGGAAGCGTGAACCAGCCAATAATCTGATAAGTTCTTGACTTTGTTTTTGAGTTCATCACAGCCAGTCATATCGAATGTTTTTCTTAATGCAATCTCAATTACTCAATCATTATTTATATTCTGGTCTTTGGGAAGGGTTGTGGATCTGAAATGGACGCCATTTTGTGTTTATGATGTAGGACAACTGTAATAAATCAGGTTTTTGTATGTTCTTAACTAGAATTGATGGCTTAAACAGTATAACAGAAGTGTGAGAAACTTGGATCTGTTCTCGGGCTGTGGAGGTGGGTAATTTTGTATGGAGAACCACTGATTTTGGTTATCATTGATGTACCTGACAGTTACTTCTGGTTTGATCTCACAGGCTTTCTGATGCATTGCTTTCCTCTAAGGGCTAGCTTTAAGATCTACACCTTATGTGTTGTCTAATTATCCTTTTGTTCTACAGGAGGCAATCCGAAGAGCTACCATAGCACGGAAATTTGTGCCTGTGTTCATGGGTAGTGCTTTCAAGAACAAGGTGGGTTCTTTCATTTTAGGCACTATTGGATTATAAGCCTTTTGCATTAAGCTATTCTTCTGTTGCTCTAGACACTTCTGATGATAGAAAACTGTTATTGCTTTCCTTTGTTATGTTTATATTCCTCTTTGTGCGACATGTCATTGCATAAGCTAACAAGTGCCCACGTGGACTTTAATATTCCTTATCCGTGCGCTGGAACTGCTAAGCTGATGTTCTTGACTGGTGAGATGGATTCAAGGAGAAATAATTTGGACTATAAAATCAATCTAAGTATCAGTAAATCGGGGCTACTGACATATTTCTCTTATCCAACACCTTTAACTGTCTTTTACTTTCAACATGAAACAATAAATGGGTAAAGAAGTAAATGATAGTAAACTTTTCAAATATGGCAAACTGCCACCAAAAAGTCATAAGCATCCTTGATATATCCAGGCAGAAAGCGAAATTTTGAGGTGAGAACAATTACGAAGCCATGAAATTTGAAGGAAAGTTTACTGTTGTAATATTGAACTTATGGAATGAGTCTCTCCTTGTTCCATATTTCTTTTGAAGACTAGGTAAGAAGAGTTGCTCTAGCATGAATCCAGCTTACAATTTTTTGTTATGCTTGGATTAATTAGAATCTGTTTTCAACCTCAATTTATTACATAATGCAATTTTCTTTCTTAAATATGACTAAAAAATACAACTCTTCAATGATGAATATGTAAATTCCCAATTCTTGACACATTTTCCTTATTCTAGAGTTACAGTTTATATCTTTGATGATGTTGTGGTTACAGGGCGTTCAACCACTCCTTGATGGTGTACTTAGCTACTTGCCTTGTCCAACTGAAGTTAGTAACTATGCTCTTGATCAATCCAAGAATGAGGAAAAGGTATGCATTTTAATTGTTTGTTATTTGTATCAAAATCTTCAGGTTATCAATCAAGCTACTATCTCTTGTTACTTTTAACTATTGCAGGTTACATTATCTGGAAGTCCAGCTGGTCCTCTTGTTGCCTTAGCTTTCAAGTTGGAAGAAGGGCGATTTGGCCAGTTGACGTATCTGAGGTATTTTAAACTTATTTCAATAAATTTAATAGTTTTATATCATCTTGCTTTGTAAGGGGCATTTGCATATGGCTTCGTTTCTAGTCACCGAGTTTTAATATCTTGCCTAACTTCTTTTCTTGTTGCAGAATCTATGAAGGTGTCATTAAGAAGGGTGATTTGATAATTAATGTAAACACAGGCAAGAAGGTTAAGGTAAGCTTGTTATCAAAATTATCTATTGTAAGTTATTATTTTATGATGACGCACTGTCAAGAGGAGGAAGAAGAATCAGATAATGCCTGCTAAATTGTAAACTGGCTTCATGAAGTTAGTGTTCTTTTTGTTTTTTTGTGAAATTAGTTATTAAGTTGCAGTTCAGCTTAGAAGATGTCTTCGCCTGGATATATATGAAATTGAAGCAATTGGGTTGTTTTTGGTTGGCTGAGATCTGATTCCATATTTGACTTTGTTATAGGTTCCTCGCTTGGTTCGGATGCATTCAAATGAAATGGAGGTTAGTCATCTGTCCTGATGCAGAAGTATATTGTTTGGTTGTGAATGAGGTTTTGGATTTCTCTGAAAGCATGGACTTGGATTTGATGAGGTGTTAGATACCAAAAGATTAATGCTTCCTAGAAAGAAATAGTTGGTTGACGGTGCTTTTGTTCATAAGCTTTTCATTTTTATTCTGATGACGTTTTTTTTTTTTTTTTTTTTTTTACATGTTATCCTTCATAAAAAAGTATTATATTTTTTTCCCATTTAGGATGCTTAATATTTTCTAATCCATTTTTTCCTTTACTTTTTCTTTCTACAGGACATTCAACAAGCTCATGCCGGACAAATAGTTGCTGTATTTGGTGTAGATTGTGCTTCAGGTACTAATGTAAAAACGCATAAGCTTTTTTCCATATCTGTTTTTAGTTTATAGGGCCCTATGCATAGTTCAGATTGTTTCTCAAGAAGTTTATTGTTTCCATTACTAAGTTGCAATTTCTTTGTGTCTCAGTATCTAAGTCTTAATTGTATATGCTTCTGCGGTGTGTTACTAGGGGATACATTTACCGATGGATCTGTTAGATATACCATGACCTCCATGAGTGTGCCTGAGCCAGTTATGTCATTAGCAATATCAGCAGTTTCTAAAGATTCTGGAGGAAATGTGAGTCGTTAAATAGAATTTTGTTTTGTATTTTGACTTACTGAGATGATTGTAAACCTTGGTGTTATCACTTCTTAGATATTTAGACTTGTATATCTTTAATTGGCAGTTTTCAAAAGCTTTAAATCGCTTTCAAAAAGAGGATCCAACTTTCCGTGTTGGTTTAGATCCTGAGAGTAGCCAGGTACGACTTTCTTATAGTGGTTTGCCATTTAAAGAACCGTACCCTTGCTTGATGTCGAATGTATGTAAAGGAAACAGTGTTCATGTTTTCATTGCAATGGTTTGCTGAGCAGACAATTATCTCTGGAATGGGAGAACTCCATTTGGACATATATGTTGAGCGCATGCGGAGGGAGTATAAGGTGTTGCCCTCTGTTGATTGTAGTACCCAGTTTAGCCTATTACCAAAAATACCTATTATCATTTTCATGATTACTCTGACTTTGTTTGGCATTGTTAAGGTTGATGCAACTGTTGGGAAGCCTCGTGTCAACTTTAGAGAGACAATTACTCAACGTGCTGAATTCGATTATTTACATAAGAAGCAGAGTGGAGGACAAGGTCAATATGGAAGGGTTATTGGGTAAGTTTACACTTGGCCCGCTTTTGGCAAGTTTAACTTGTTTCCCCTCCATTCAGCTGGTGGTTATTTTGCAATACTGTATGGCCCAACCTTTTCATCAGCCAAATATTGTTTTGCTAAGTTGGATGGATCGTACTGAGTTTCTTTACATCTTAGCAACTGCCATGACTTCAAGAGAAATGTCATCTAATTCATTTTTCATATTGAAACCCTAATATTGTCGTGACATTTCTTGTTAGTGCTCTCTGATGTAATTCTGGCCTTACTGGGGAAAGCTTTGTGTTTTAGATTTCCCTGTTGAAATGTCAGATTGTTAAATTATAATTGTCTTTTGTTGCAATTCATCTGTGTTCATAATTTAGTTGTATCGGAGACAGATGTTTTTCCCATATTGGTTGAGTTGTCATACTTGATGTTTCGTAAGCACATATTCTGACCATTTTTCTTTGGGACTTGTATTTGACTGGCACTGGAAGCATCCTGGCTTTTGCCTTGGAAAATGAGCTTGATACTAGCTATGCTTTCTCGTGCATTGCTTGTTTATTAAAAGAACATGCATACACGCACAACTTTGAAAGAGTTCTTAGACTTGACAACTGGGAGCAGGTTTTATTATCTGCCTTTTTGCTTCCATTAAACAAATTTTACATCTTTTTTCTCTTTCTGACAGGTATGTGGAACCACTTCCACCAGGCTCGGGAACTAAGTTTGAATTCGAAAACATGCTTGTAGGACAAGCTGTACCTTCAAATTTTGTGCCATCAATTGAAAAGGGTTTTAAAGAAGCTGCCAACTCGTACGTATTTAATTCCTTTTCTAAGTTTTACTTACCTTTCCAAAGTTGTGGTTAGCTATCAATAGTATCTATGTTCTAATTTAATGGTATTTTTTTGGCTAGTCCAATAGGCTAGTAAATGAACATCTGTAAGAAATGCAAGCCTATTCTAGGAAATACCTGGGTCTGGTTTGTTCAGCTAATTGATGACAAGTCTGAACATTTCTTGGAAAGCAAACTACTAGAGGACATAGTTTATAAATTTAATAAGAGCTGCAGCACTTTGTCATCTGCTCTGCATCCCTAAGACGAGAGCTTGTCCCAATAAAACATCTTGATAAATGTGGGTAATATGGCATTTTATATGCTGTACTTGAATCTTCTTTCCAAAAGAATTCCTCCCATTACAATGGTATTAGCAAATGTAGAAATAGCAAGTTCTGGTGCTTGGTTTCATTATAATATAAGTAAATAAGAATTTGATTTTCGTTTCAAGATTGTTCCAGATTTTGAAGTATTATCTTCATTTTTCTATGTTGGATTTTCTTTAGTCACTGTTTTTTTTCATTATGAAGATGCAGTTTCTCTGATTGCATTGAAAAGGTTTGTTCTGCTGCAAACTCTATATTTTGGTTAGGTAACTTTTGTTTTCTGATTACATATTCAAAAGTAGAGCCTCAGACAGGAGACAGCTAATTGTCTTTAGTGTGTATTATTGTTTGGGATGATTCATGGTGTCAGTTTAAGATACTTTCATGATTGAACACCCACAGGCCCTTTTGGTCTAAATATTTGGTATTTCTTCCGTGTGTATTCTCATGCAAGTCTGTACAAACATGTAGTTCATGGTGCTGTTTGTGCTGTCATTGTCCATTTGAACATGGATATGTTCATATGTGCAGGGGTTCTCTTATTGGCCATCCTGTTGAAAACATCCGTATTGTTTTGAACGACGGTGCAGCCCATGCTGTGGATTCAAGTGAACTTGCTTTTAAGTTGGCTGCTATATATGCCTTCAGACAGGTGCTTCTTCCATGATGCAAAAACTAAAAAATCTATTATTTTCTTTGCTTTTGTTTTGTTGTGAATTCAACTGCTTATGTGGAAGCCTCGGATAGGGGCTCCATGTGTTTTTGGAATTCTAAAATTTGCTTCATCTTCATTTGGTTTTTATTTTTGTTTTATGATATAGTGCTATACAGCCGCAAAACCTGTTATATTGGAGCCTGTGATGTTGGTGGAGTTAAAGTTCCCCACTGAATTTCAGGGCACTGTTACTGGTGATATTAACAAGTCAGTATTCCTGGCATTCTTCTGTTTCTTTGTTTTAAATGTGATCTAATTTTTATTGGGTTTGTGGAGTTTAAGGAGCTGCTTTTGAAATTCGATATGAGCAAAGTAAAAATTTGGGCTGACTTGTTCTATTTATGATATTGCAGGAGGAAAGGCACGATTGTTGGGAATGACCAGGAAGGAGATGATTGTGTAATAACTGCACATGTATGTACAACATCTTATACTCTGGATACTGATTGTTATTTGCTAATTATTTTGTCAGATTCCCATTAACTATTTGTTTTTAACATCAGATTTCCCTTATTTTTCATGAGTTTATTTATTCCTAATTACCCATACATGTTTCTGTTGGCAGAAGATTTTTCGTACATATTCATTTCCATGTTTATGTTTTATCCTGGTCTTGCTGGGATATTTTGCTTGATATAGTGGAATTAATAAAGTTCTAGTAAACATGATTATAACTTTTGAGTACAAGAGCACGAGGAAGTACCTGAAGTTGCATTCTTGCCTCGGCAACTTAACTGTAGACGAAATTAATAGCTGCACGTGAGGACATTAGTTATGTGTAAAGTTGAGATTTCATTTTTCTTTCTTTTCTCCCAAGAAGGAATACATTGAAAGGATAATGTTGGATTTTATGTCTGGATCTCTTCGATTTTCTAAATTCCCTCGAACCATTACGTTCTCTTTTCAGGTACCTCTCAACAATATGTTTGGTTACTCGACTGCCCTTCGTTCAATGACACAGGTGAAATAATGGATTACTCTCTGTAGAACTTCAAACTACTGAAACTGAATTCAATTAGATGTATTTGACATAAATTTCTTCTTTGCAGGGAAAAGGTGAATTCACAATGGAATATTTAGAGCATTCGCACGTTTCTCAGGATGTGCAGACACAACTGGTGAATACTTACAAGGCTACAAAATCAGGGGATTAGCTGGTCTGTATTTGAAGCATCAGAAGCATATCTTAGGACAATTCAAGCGTCATTTCTTCACTTAGATAGGGTGATAGCTCATTTATATTGAGGCTAAAAAAGTCTTCATTCAATTTTGGAAAAGCCTGGAAAACAGACACATATAAGTTATGTTCACATATGAATAATCAAAATCTGTTGTGAATGAGCTCTTAAGAGCTTTGTGCTATAGGCAGAAAAAATATATAGTTAGTTGCAGTCATTTGCTCGTTCATTTTGTGCAAATTAATCATTACTGCTTTGGTGGTTAGTGTGAGTTTTGCTATGTACCTGTAAACAACATTGAGGCCATTTATTTACATTCAGAAGTATCTGATAACCATATAAAGATTGACTTCATATAGTCGCATGTTACAGTTTATTTTTTAGGAATCGTCTTATCTGTTCAACTTTTGTAGCAGATTAGTCGTCATTTCTTTCTCAGGGTTTGCATGTTGACTAAGTGGAACAATCATTTAATCGTGATTCGTTGAGCATATAAATTATGTGTTGCGTTCGCAGAATAATACCGTGCAGCTATTAGTGTTTGTCCTAACTTCGGGAGAAGTTATTTCTTCTTAAAATTCATTTATCGTTTGGTAAATTTCTGGAGAACAACATAAATATATTGAAGGAAACGAAATACCATTGCAGATGAATTTGGTCTCTAGTTCCTCTTGTGGTTGCTTGTTCATAAGACTAAACAAAAATAAAAAGTCCACGTATTCTATTTTTTGTTAAGACATCAAATTAAAACTCAATTACCATTTCAATGCGGCCCCTCATGCAAGAGATTAGATTCTGGTTTACATGTCATAATATCAATTTATCAAACATTTAAAGCCAACTGTAGAAATTGCTGTGATGCGTAGCCATTAGAGTAATAGTGACAGTCCTGAAATCAAAGTCAGAAGCTGCAAAAATGCTGACTCAGATATCGGAAGATCTTATTCACGTTACTTGTGTGCTTATCCAAGGACTATCCTAAGGTATACTTTGATCATCCTTAGCTGGTGAGATCAGCAAGGAGTTAAAAGTCAAAAAATAAGGAAAATTCTTTCTCATCCCAGATGAGGCATCACCTTTTTCACCAAAGATTTAAGTAAATGCTTCTCGCTTCTTTGTGGGTAAAGTTCCCCACTGAATTTCAGGGCACTGTTACTGGTGATATCATCCTTAGCTGGTGAGATCAGCAAGGAGTAAAAAGTCAAAAAATAAGGAAAATTCTTTCCCAACCCAGATGAGGCATCACCTTTTTCACCAAAGATTTAAGTAAATGCTTCTCGCTGCTTTGTGGGTAGCTCTAATTCAGGCTCAAATGCAGAGAGAGGAGTAAAGTATTGATCAACCATGTCTTGAGATACATGTTCCAAGCTTGGAGGATCCCACTGCAATTTTTACAAAATCAACGGCAATCAAGAGAGAGCGAGAGAGGAAACCAAAGCTTGTTTTGCTGTCATTAACAATTAAGCAAGAATGGCGCAACCATTGAGATTTCTCTACATTGTCATCAGACAAAATGATCCTGAGAAGTTAGTCAGTTCACCTTGGGTGTGAAATCTTTATCAACCAGCTTCGCCCGAACACCCTAGCAAGGGAAGACAGCAGTTGATTTCATGACAAAGAAGCCAGTAGTTGTGCTCATGAAACTGCAATTCAGAAACTTTATACCTCACAAAAGTCACCAGTTATCTGCCGGGAGATTCCTTGTAGGGACATTCTATACTCACGAGTAAGGCACTGATCAAGAGTTTGAAACCTACCTTCTCGTATCTGGACCAGAAATTAGTGTAAATTAGGCCAAGAGTGAAATGTTTCCGAAACAACTGAGTAAAATATTGAAGGGACTCACAGATCTTAAGGAAACCTTCAAGCTCAATGGTGCAGCTTCTTTAAGTTTCTTCAAAGTTGACACACACCATGCATCATTTGTTTTAGCAGCCTCATTTTCCTAGGGAAGTTTATAGCTCAAAAATACTCGGAACTGTATCGACAGTTGCAGCATAAAGTTTTGCATGATACAAGTCAGGAAAATGCCCTTTCAAATATTTTTAAAGATTGCTCTCTCCAAGAATTTTATGTGTTAACTTAATGGCAGAATGACGCTCAAAACCACAAAAAAGAGACAAGCTTCAGTTGGAGCAGATGTAATTTATAGAAGAGAAAAATCTGTTGCCAGGAATGTAGACTAAGATTCAGATAAACACCATAAGTCCCATGTGATCCCGAGGAAAAAATCATAGAAACCAAAAGAACAAAACCATTCACATTGCTGCAGGCTAACTATGACATTGCTTTCATATCTAAAATGCACAAGCTTATATATACTACAAGACCACAAATCATGTTGCTTAGACAGAACAGAACTTATTAATAACTGCAGAGGTCTTGTGCTTGATGGAGGAAAAAGGATAGAAGGAAAAATGTCTATCCTTTCATGCCTTCATTCTTTGATTAATCAAAATATGGTTATGTTTATCATTTATGATCTCCCCACTTCATCAAAAAGAAAATGAAAGAAGTAATGATCTATTTTTAGAACAAGTCAAATTGTAACACCTTAGCCATTTCCAAAAAAATTTCTGAAAGGATATTCTAGATACATGATTTCAGACGTTCTCCTACTGCAGTAAAATGTAAATAATTACTATATACTTACCAACGATTCAATAATTTCTTCAACTGTGTCATGGCTGAAACATTTGTCAAGTGTTTCAATCCTAACCAACCAGAGAGTGTGATAGAGCACAAATAATCAGCTTAGATTATCACCAATTTGAAAAAACAGAAAGAATAATCTAAAGATAGGATCGTAGATCATAGCACAATTATACTGATCACTTGCTTTTGAGTGAACACTCAACATTTAGCAGCAGAAAGCAGGAAGCAAAATTTAAGGAAATAACTGATAAATGCAATAGTATTTAAAGGGATTTTCACTACAAATCAGCCATCATATGCCCACTCATGGTGATAAAATTGAATTTTGTATCCCATGAAGCAGTAGAGAGGGAAGCAGAGTATGGTCTAATATTGGGCCTCTTAGCATCAAAGAGATGAGAGACTTTCCAAACTAATTGTAACCTCAACAAATATATCAATTTGACTTCAATATAGTGTCAGAGAAAGCTAACAAATCTACATTATTTTTTTTTTTTTTGTCAATGTAACTTTGTTCAGCATCCACAATCAAAAATATTGGTATTGAATATCCTTTCAAATTGCTAAATCTCTTTCTTCTCAGGCCTTTCCTTTTTTATATGTGTGTGCTCATGCACAGGACCACGAGTCCTCTCTGAGAATTTAAACTCAAATGCAAGTACCATTCATCTCATTCACATGGGTAAGGATTGCCACTAATAGATTCCACTCCTTAAACCATGCAACATCATCTATCTTCGAATCACAATGCAACTTAATAAATGAGATCAGTTGATTGTATTCAGTGTGATTTAAATGTAGTATATAGCATCAGGATATAAAACTTAGAAATCAACTCAAAGTTTTTTATGAGGAAGCATAGAGGTGAGTGAAACAGAATTGTTCTCTACAGTTGGCTCGAGTACAAACAAGCTGAAAAATAGCTCCTTGGTATGTCTATATAGCAGTCCAGTAGAAATGTCACAGTTAGTAGTATCAATAGTTTTCGGTTTAGCAAATGAAGATAAATGTTGCAGAACACCGAAAACTACAATCTATGACTAGTTTACCTCCTCAAGAGCACACTTCTATACTATGTATCTAACAAGTTTAAGGAAACTTACTAGCAACTTATTAACCAGCAAAAGAGGTACCTGTGAATTACACTAGTCTGATCCGGATGGACAGTATCTCCCTGGTTTCCTAAAGAAGTTTCAATGACAGAGGGATCATCAGTAACCAAGTTTCCAAGTTGTTCTTCAATCAAAGGAAGTTTCTGCATGGATGATGGATTACAAAAGATACGTTGAAATTGCCGAAAAGAAGTGCATCAGGTAATGGAAAAGAATACAACGATCCTAAATCAAAGGAAAGAAAATGGTCAGCAGGAAGGACCGTGATTATAGAAAAGTGAGTCGCAAGCCCACAGGAAAGCATTTCTGCCCCATTCAGTTTATCCCCCGTCAGAGCCAGGTACTCTCCTGGAAACAGATAATAGACACAGGTGTAATCAGCAGCACACCATATTAGAAGTCTAGCTAACGGACGTAAGAACAAGAACAATCATTTCCCGGGAAAACTCCCCATCTAGATGAAAGCATGATACAAATCAGCTCAAGTAAAAGGGACCCCAAGTAAGAAAAAATCTTTCAAAAAGAAATACTAAAAGAATCAGCTCAAAATGATCTCTGTCAGCTCCGGCTACCAGTACTGTTGAAAAGCGTATAGGATAAACATCAAGTTTTGACCAATAGAGGATAGGAAAATAAAAATGAGATCATCAAAACAGAAACAAAGAATTAATTCAGCAAAAGCAAATTAGCTTTTATGTTCTTTTGATGATTGTGCCACAGGAAATGAGTTCATATATGAATTCAAGAACATATCCAACAAATAATTTTTGATATGATTTGTAATAATGCAAATTTAAGTGAGAACCCAGGTAATTTCTAAATACTTTAACAACAATCTGACCAGAAACTGCATAGGGTCACAAGTTAAAAAATCACAGTAAGGCGTAGTGTCAAACAAACAAAACATTCCCGGCATTTACCCAAATATCCAGGAAGATGGGAGAGGTAAAAGGATGCCCCCGCATCTGGATGGAAGCCAATTAATGTCTCGGGCGTGGCAAAAATCTGCAGTAATTGGAATCAGTCTAGCTAAAGTTTTCAGGAAAAAAAAAAGTACAAGTCACATGCATTCTGTGAGCAGAAATGCCCAGCAATTTCCTAGTAGAAAAGACATTTTCTCAGTATCGCATAGACGAGCTGAAACCCCTCATACCTGTATGCAGCAATAAAAATAAAACATAAATGATGACAGGAGACTAGCTTGCTAAATCCAATGAAATCCCAGACAGGAATGCAGCTTCAAGTAAAACGAACCAGAGAGTCAAACATCAAGTACAGAAACTTTAATAAAAGTAACAGGGAGAGTCTAAAAATATTTACATTGCATCCAGCAGTAATAGGATCTATTTTGTTTCCAACAAATAACACAGTATTTAATAACATCCCTGTTCATAATGCAAGAAAAAGCTTTAGGTGTATTGTATGTGTTTTACGTTTTAAATTCTCAGCTAAGATTTGTTTGTGCTTGACAAATTTGTACAATTTCGCACTTACGCCATCATTCTTTTCAAGCAATTCTAGGAAAGAAAATATCCAAGCTACATGACAATCAGCAATAATATATAGTACTACGTTATATATGAATAATTGAATAAATAATTGCAAAAAGTGGCAGGCAACTAACTCAAACTGATCCTGGAAATATCTCTTAAAAGAATGACAATAATGAGAAGAAAGCAAAACCATTCAACATTTATGTCTATCTCATACAGTTTTATCAGTTGCAACCCGGAATGTGCCAGGGATGGAAATTCCAGCCCCACCACCCATAGTAATCCCATTTAAGAGAGCCACCTGCATGGAGTATAAATTCATTGAAACCAAGCTGAAGTAAATAATAAAACTGATAGTAATAAGCCAGTCAACAAAGTCATGACTGAGAAATAATGACCAATCTAAACTCGTGACCAGTTCAAAAATATTTCCAAAACTATAGCAATTTTTTTTCAATTTTTTGATGAATCAAATGTTAACTAAACAAACATCTAAGAGTGTGGTGCATTAAGGGCCCAAAATATTGAAGGGAACAGAATTTGATATGGAACACACAGCCAACATTGCCAAACCTATCTCAGCTTGTATGTTTACTTAAATTGATTATATAGCATGAGTAGATAAAAGGATGCTAAGAGAAAGTTACAGCAATGATAATCCTGTTAAAAGGCAACTGAAGTTTGTTGCTCCAAAATAATTTGAAATTCAGTTTACGTTCTTGCCAATATTCCAGAAAGAGGAAAGACGACAAGTTATAGTGCAGTGTTATTAATAAACACATAAGGCAATCACAAGCATGCAAATAAAAGATACTCACATGTGGCTTCAAATAAGTACCAAGAAAGTATATAAAACTATATATTGTCCAGAAGAATTGTTTGCACCCTTCTAGATTCCCTGCATGAAATGAAACAGAACCTATAACTATTTTCACCAAAAAGATAGAAAGAGTAAGAGCAAATGCGATGACAGTGAAGAAATGCGGCTTTACAATTTTTACGTAAAAATGGGATTCATCAGAGGCATCTCATTCTTAACAAACAGAAAAAAAAGTGTCATGCCAGAAAATGGTCGCCCAAAAATGACGACATCATACTGAAGCGGTTCCAGCAAATACAAGGATAATTGAGGGTATCTATCGCAATGCAAAGCATGTATACTGGTTAAACTTATTAGAGCAGAAGCATCTTCTCCCTGGATGCGTCCACCTAAATTAAGGACACTGAATAAAGAAAAACATGTAGGGAACTGAAACTGTGAGTTTTGCATTACTCATGCAGAATAAGGTAAGCTTAATTTTGCAAGCTGACTATAGCATCACTTTTTGTATAATTAAGCATTGTCTCATTATAACTAAAGCCAGAACTGAACAACACAGATGCAACCAGCACTTGCCTATATTCACAAATTTTGTGATGACTAATATTGTAGCTTATGTTGTTACTTATCACATTCAAGAAGGAGAAAGCAAAAGGATATAAGAACAATATTTTGGAACTAAATGTTCACATACATAGGAATGTACTTCCATAAGTTGTCACAAGAGCTGCCAAGTGCTAAGTCATAGTGTGAGCTAGAGGACAGAAGGCAGTGCTGCAAAGTAACTCATGGGCATTTGTAAAACTACGTAATTACACTCTAATGAATTGCCAGTTACATTAAACAGTAGCAATCAAGTCAAATGACACCCCTCCAAGGTTATCCCTGATGTCTTCTTACAATATACTAAAACAATAATTTACGATGACATATATACTGAATAAGTTCCTTCCCCACAATCTGAAGTTGCTATGTTCATATACATATTCACAGTGCAGGTAATACATAGGGTTTGGGGTATATATGTATTTTCCATGCTCGATAATTACAGAAGATAGCTCTTGTCCTTAGTACAAGTTTCTTGCTCTCATCAAGCGCAACCATCTTGCTCGCATTCTGCAACCGAGCACCAATATCCATTTTCGAACTCCACGTTCATCAAGTTTAACTGTTTACAACATGTCACATCTGGTACGATGCATGTATTAACATTTAATCACAGCTTGGTGATCTGTGATTGAGCTGAGGTTAAAAGATATTATACACCGTTGCCAAGTAACAAATGAAATCTGATGCATCAAGACAACACCATTAATAGTCTCGTAAGCCTAGTAAATTTTCCCTATGGTCAATACAAACTACACTGTGTGTGTGTCATATACGTTTGACTGTTATCAATGAAATTCGACCTATCCGCACACCATCATCAGTCTCATAAGCATACTATGTCATCCCTACTTTTATAAAAATCGCATGCTTAAGATCTATGAATTGGTACCTAAGTCATATTTCCTACAGACACCCACAGCAATATAAATGCATACATATCTATGTGTGTCTGTGTGGGTGGGTGGTGTATGTATCTATGTAAAGATAAATAGATAGAGATGGACGGGTGGGGGGGGGGGGGTTTGGTGGTCGAAGGAAATGTTGGGAGAGATATCTAATATTACCTTCTTTTATCAGATTATAGAGAGAAACAACATCTCCACCAGCTGAAAATGCCCTGCCTCCACCCTTCAAGAATTTCAAACCACATCTGAGCTACTTTGCCTTGTAAGGAAACAATACATAAAACCCACAACTCTTTACAAGTTTTGGGAGAAAAAAGAAAAGAAAAAGAAAGAAGAAAGAAAGAAGTGATTTGTGGAGAGCCAATCCCTCAGACAGAGGGGGGAAAAAGAGTACCTTAAGAACTACAAACCCAATATCAGGGTTATCTTCCCAATTTTTGTACAACTTCTGAAGTCTGGCAACCTACATTGCATCATAGGTTTGTTTTACATAAATTAGCGGCAGAACTAATAATGCACGAAAACAATACCCACATAACTGAACTGTGCTTGATTCCACTTAGCATTGGAAGCATTTCAAGCATAATGTTTCCGAATGGTATCAAGCAATAATAAAGCATTTCAGACAGATCATTTCTTAATAGAATCAAGCAATATCTTAACAAACATCCCAATTGAGTCCAATTTCGTAGCGAGCAAATTAAGATTGGAAATGACATAAAGAACCTCATATTTTTTTTGAGCAATCTCAAGTTACACCACAACTAATATTACGCTGAATCTACACAACCATGCTCGTTATCCCAGTGGGAAAAAAAAAATTACACTAAATTCCCAGCACGTCTGATTAAGTTTTGAAACAATATAAATTCAACCATGCCTAGAAGGCCCAGCTGATCCAAGCAACTCTGCAACTGTCTTAACAAACATAGCAAACTGAAATATCCACACATAAAATTTTCACAATTGAGTCATCTCAACGTTAATCGCAAAATAGATACACAATCTTGTCTGCAGACTCTTAAGCAAGTACTTCGACAAACATCAAAACAGCAATAACCCATATCAGTAAATTTCACAAATAGCCAATTCAAAACTGGAAACAACTTCAAGACAATCTTGCAGAAGGGTGTAAACCATTTTCATGGAAAACATACAACCAAGCCACAAAACACAGGCATACAAACAAGAACACATAGCTACATACGCATAAAACTAACCACAGAGGTGTTTAGAGCATTGAGAGAAGAGGGTCTGTTGAGAATTGCTGTTCTTGAACTAGCTTTGCCCTCAGCAACTACCTGATCGTTAATCCAACGGTGAAAATGAATCCTTTCTCAAAAAGAGATAGAGATGGAAAAAGGAAAAAAAAAGGAAAAAAGAGTAAGAGGGTAAACTGGAAGTAAAGTGTGAGCACTGACTAAATTATCAGAATCATCAAAGAGGGGATTGCTGGAGAGAGAGGAAAGGCGTCTGTAGCCATAACTGGGCTTCTTGAGAGACAAAAAGCGCCGGAGAAGCAATGCAGATTTATAGGTTCGCATATTTTTCCAGCGAATTTCACTCCTCTTAGTAGTATGAAAGGGTTGATTGGAAGCTTGTCTCTTCAATGAAGGCTATATCGTGTTTAATATTGGATGTCGGGTGGGAAATTATATATATAATATTTTTCCCCATTTAGTTTTAAAGAAAAACACGAACAAAATATTTAAATAAATATAATTACAAGATTTATTAACATATTGCAAACAAAATATTTAAACAAATATAATATAAGATTTATTAATATAAATTTGAAAAAATATATTTAGGGAGTACGATTGGTATGAAACTTAGGGAAAAAATTTAAAAAAGGGATTAGGGAGTGTTGGGGATGAAAATATGTTTTGACAAATTATTAATAAATAATATTTTATTTATTGCTACAGAAAACGTGCTCAGATTGATATTTTTAATATATATATTTATGTTAAGATAAAAATTGGATAAATAAATATATATTATTTATTCTTGTAATGATTATAATATATTTAAATGTAAGTATTTGAATTAATGTTATGATTAAAAAATATATAAAGATGAAATAAAAATTTAAAAAAAATAAAAATTCATTTTGTGTCATTCTTCAAAATACACTTATCAAATGCATTTTATTCCCATGAGGTGAAAATGGGTTTTTGAAATGAGACCAAACATAAATTAATTTTTTATATTTTTTTTTTATTTTTTACTATTATTTAAAATATAACCCACACGTCGTACTAAAAGTACTCTCATTTTCAATGAAATCGAGCATAAGATTTAAAATAAAAAATAAATATATAAAAATCAGTAGATTCTAATATTGAAATTTCAAATCACAACAATAGCCACCCTGTAATTAGCTTATTGCAATTTATCTTATAATAAATATTACACACTATTTTACATTTACAGTTTTTGAAATAAAAATAACTCAAAAGACTATAAGCAACCTAAATAATAATGTTGGTAGCAATAACGGTTTGAGGTGATGCCGTAGTTAGCAATAGACCCTGCCCGTAAAGCTAATGACCTTTCTAGAATTAGATGCTGCTATTATATTTGTAGTTTGGCTGACTAGTTAGTAATAAATATTAGAGTACAAAAATAAATTAATTTTGATTCGAAATTGATGAATAAAAATTTATTTAAATTTAATTTATTAATTTAATAAAATTATGATTTTACATATTTTTTCATTTGATAAAATATGAAATTCGATTCGAGTTCAAATTTATTAGTAAAAAAATAAAAAAATATATGTAAAAATCAATTTAAGTGATATTATAAAAATTACATATGAATATGAATTTATTATCATATTATAATTACGGGTTGTGTTTGTTTACGTTTCTCTAAAATATTTTTATTATTCCTTTAAATTAAATTTAAAGATACGTCATATTTTATAATATATTTTTCTTGTAAAATATGACATTTTTCAATATAGTATTCCAAAATATTTTTTCAAAAAACCCAAAATAAATCTAAAGCTTTTTTGATTTTTTGATAATTTTTTTTTAGATAACGTAATTTGATAGCGATGTTGAAAAATATGTGGAAAATATTTTTGTATGGATATGATGTATTTTGGGAGACATTAATGTTATTTATTGAAAGATTTAGATATATTGTTAATATTATTTTAGTATAGTTAGTGATAGTATAATTATGTATAAAATTATTTAATGTTGTAATGAATGATTGATATATTGAGATAATAAAAATATATTTTTTAAAAATATTAATATCAAATAGATTTTTCATTAATCGATAAAGAGTCCATTATTGGCAAATGAAACCAGACAAAATCCAAATATTTCCTTTAAGACAAGAATGAATTCATCTCAAATTTATTTTTACATTTTGGTATAAAGTTAATAAATTTAAAATTACAGAAAAAATAAGGGATAATTCGTAAATTTTATAAGCCAAGTTTAAAGATGGAATTTTCCAGAAAATTTGAAGACAGAGACGGCTTTTTGTCAAATTAGGAATGATACTGGGTGAATTTGGAATGAATTTGTTAAAATTTGAGATTTATTCAAATTGTTTAAGGATTCGAACATTGATTCGGACTCGCCTCAAACCTGTCGAGTGTGGATTAGATTTTTTAAATCTATTAATTCCGCTTTATAATTTTAAATATATATATATATTATATTTTTAAAATAATACTATTAAATATTTTTAAAAAATATTATTACATAAATATATAAATTAAAACAAAAAAGATAAAAAAATTAAATGAGGTGTGATCGAAGGTTGAATTTAAAAAATAAAAATCAAGATCCGTAATTCACAGGATGAATTCAAATTTGAACGCTCTAGCGAAATAGAGACGGATTTTCCTTTTTACCGTTGTGTTTTCGTCTCAAAATCCTTCGATTTAATTATCGGAATTCTTTGGAAAAAACAGAATTTAGCACTAACGAGTGCATCAATAACAACAACTCTCCCAAAACAACCCCCCCTCCCCCCCCAACCTTTTTGCTGCCGCCTCCACGCCACCTGCGCCGTCTTTGAGCTCGTACTCCTCGGCGGCCGCCACGCCGCGGCCTCCTCCGCAGACTGCTTCTTTAATAGCCCTATCTCATTCGCAGTCACTCAATCATACGCCCACACCCGCACACTGTGAAGGGTAATATAGAACCCTAGAATTCAGTTTTCTGATCAGAAGTTCACAATCAACGCCGTGAGCCACTGACTGGTGAGTTCTGAAACCTTGAAGGACGAGAAGATATGTGGCTTGACATATTGTTCTTGAACTTTTTATGATCTGTTGTTAATTTGATGTAATGTGAGGCATCCGTGAAAATTGGATTCTCTGCTGACTTTCCAGCTTTTGATAGTGTTTGTGAGGTAAATAGATGAGATAATCCTTTTTATAGTAAGATATAGGTGGCCTACGAGTTAGCCCTCTTGATTATTATGCAGAAGTTTGATCAAACAACGAGCGGCAAACTCAGATTTGATGATTTTATATTCCTTTGTATTTTGTGCTGTCAGCAAGGTCTGTAAATCAGTAAGCTTAGTACCCTTGCTTATTCCGCATTTCTTAGTTGGAAATAGTAAGGATATAACAATACATATTGTAGAATGGACCTAAGGTGGATTGATCATTGTGTTTTTTTGGTTACATTGACAAGTGACTAAAGGTTGCACGCATGTGCACAACTTAGTTGCTGTCAACCATCTTAATTAACTTGTGTTGGGTCTTGGTCCAATTTGAAGGTATAAAAGAACATGTATGAAGCTTATTGTCGTTGTTACTTCTGCAGTTTATATCTGGTGTAGCGTAGTCTTTAATTTGCAAAGTGTACATATGTTTAGTTTGTGATGGTGCTTGAATTTTCAAATTCTGTTTGCTGCCATTATTTCCTGGTAAATTAATCAATATCTCCTCGATGGCATGTATGAGAATTTCTCTTTTCAGGAAGCCCGGGGGATATGGCAACTTTTTCTTTTTGATAATTTTATTATTCTTTGTTTCCTAGCTAAACAAGAAAAGAAAAAAGAAGGATATGTGTGCATTTATGGGAGCACTTGTGGAATGAAACTTCATATGTCTTTTTGAGAAGTCCTTTGACATTACTGAGAGATTTTTGGTGATAACCAATTTTAAAAAGTGCTTTAGAACTAAAAATCCATTCTTCACGTAAAAGTGAAATGGGTTTGGAGAAGCCTCCGATTCTCACTTCTCTATAATGGACTTTTACTGGCGTGACTTATCACAAAAGTTCATTCAATATTAACCACCAAACGCCTAACAATTTGCAAATGGACTTCTATATCTAAAAGTCCATTTGGAATGTATTTCCAAACAAACCCTAAGACAAACCGGTTGTGTTTCCAACCACCCAAACAACTTTGGGATTTTGCGTTTCTTAGATTTTACTTCCTTTTTTCCTAGCATTTTCTTTTCCAAACCAATATCTTAGAATCAATCAAGGTGTGTGTTTGATTTGCAGATGAACTTCCATATCTAAAAGTCCATTTAGAATGTGTTTCCAAACAAACTCTATGTTTTAAGAAAAACCGGTTGTGTTTCCAACCACCCAAACAACTTTGGGATTTTGCATTTCTTAGATTTTACTTCCTTTTTCCTATGATTTTCTTTTCCAAACAAGTATCTTATAATCAATCAAGGTGTGTGTTTGTTGTGCTTATTTTACAATTTACATTGGTTTTCTGATCAACTTTTGCAGTGTATGCAACAGTTAACGCATTATCTCTAAAAAAATTAATTTTTATTGGAACGTAATGGATGAAACAATGAAGCAATTCCAGCAAGGACTCATCGAGGTTGAAATTGAAGCTGAAAATCTTTTATTGGCACGCCATGAGGTAATTGGAACTAATGTTGGATGTTAGATTGCATTTGCAGTTATTCAGAATATCTTGATATGTTAGGAATTCTTACTGCAGTTGGTTGAAATTGATAGAGTGAGGAATGGGAACAGAGAAGCTTTAACATCACTAAGAAAGAGGGCTAGAACAACAAAAACCAGTGTCCCTTTGCCTTTTGAGTCAATAATGAGGGATATTGATTCAAGGCCACTGGTGAAAGAGGTCTGTGCAACCTGTGGTGATCATGATTCGAGGGAGAAGACGTTGTTAATGTTCTCCGGAACTGACGTCTTTGCGAGCATACCATTTCATGCTGCTCATACCATTTTAGAGAAAGGTAGTTGGCTCTCTTTTTGAAAGTGCTTTTTATATGATAACAGTCACATGTTATGCGAGCGGAGTGTCTTATCTCTTGAAATTGAAAATTGGAGAAAGGTCTCTCCTTATGCTTTTCACAGTCTGGATCTATACCAAATAAATGATGTAATTGTGGTTATTAGCCTGTCAGTTTAAGTTTTGAACTCTAAGTCAATATCTTGCCTGCAAATTTTGATTAGATTTGCTGACGGAAAGGTCAGGAAAGTAGGAAATATCAAAATTAAGTTGCTAGAAAGGAATGATGGGTTTATGCAAAAATGTCATATTGGCCTAGACTGTAGAATGATAAACAAGATTCACAAGACCACTAGAAATGTGCCAATGTTATAAGGCAAAGGGCGAATAATCAATAGGAACAAGAAAGCTCTGCTATATGAAAGAAATATTACTACTGCATACACACGTCTCTTGGTTGCACATTATGATATTAAACAGCATCAACTTGATCCCTTAAGGTCAAAACTCAAAAGGATCAAAATATATCTGAAATATGATCTTTGAATATTATCACTTGGGCTTTCAGTCAAATGAGTGGACATAGAAGTAGCATTTCAGACCACTTCGAGAATGTAAATTCCATCTAAAAACTGGATTTTTGTTGAGAAGTGCTTTTACGTAATGTCCAATGTTTGATGAAAACTTTTTAGATAACCACCATAGGACGTGCATAGGAAATGCTTTCCAGAATTTATTTATATCCCCATCCTTGAAAGACTTCTGCTTATCCATCCAAAAGTAATTCCAAACATTTCACACTTCTACAAATACAGCTGATCTAACATTTCCCCAACGTTTTTACCTCTCCCTTTCATTTTGGAGCGCGCACAATTGTTTACCCTAGTGTGACATCCCATTTTGATATGCTAATTTATGGAATGGGTGAAAATACATCCTATGATGCTTCACAATGGATCAGTTTCCTGAAGTCATGAAGGAGAGTGCATCTACCCTTATATAATGTTGCTAATGTTGTCCTTTTGACATTATGGGGGATGAGTTCTTAAAAAATCCTGCCCTCTTGTTTCAGAGAATACTCGATTCTCTTCATATTTTGCTGTGATGTCATACATTAATTTCACCCTGAGGTGGGTTCTTGTCCATTTTTTGCTTATAGATGGTATTAAATATTGTGTAGATCAAGCTCGCCTTGATTTTGATTCTAAGAAACTCCAGAGCTTTGTGAAAGAGAAATCCTTTTGGATTTCAGAAAAAGGTGTTCTTGCTGATAAGATCAGTCCTGGTGTGCTGAGATCTCTGGTGACTTTAACTGACAAACCAAAGTAAGTTTTTACCAGCTGAAGGAAACTTTTAGCATCTCAGTCGGATGATTTTTATTTTTATTTTTTTTATGTGAAAGAAATTACATTCGCTTGTTGATTGTTTGTTTCATCAGGATTGAGGAGAAAGATTGATCCATTGCGGTTATCATAGGGATCTGAACTATTATTGATAAAGTATGTTGATACGATTTTAATGCATGTGTTCTCTTTCCTTTCCATGGGTTTTTCTTTAATCAAGGAAATGGGAGTAATTTGGCATTTCACCCACCTGGGGAAATGGGAGACGCTGCAGGCAGTATTGAAAGTTTTGTGCTTTTATCTTATCTCAAGTTTCAACTACTATGTACATATTGATTCTTAATTGTATGGATGTATGACAAGATACTGTACTTGTTCGGGGTTGTGTTTGTATACTATTGTTATTATTATTCGCTGCTCTTTATTTTGATCTTGTGTTTGATATCAGTACGGGAACGGAAGGAAAATGAAAGGGAAAGATTGAAAGATATGATTTTATTTATTGTCTTGCTTGAATGATAAAAGGCAAAAGGTGAAGAAGGGAATGGCCTGTGTTAGAAAGAGAAAGGAAACAGAAACTTGTATCCTTCGATTCCATCCATCTTCTTTCCTCTCTTCCCAGGCTTCTTGGTATTTATAGGTATCCCCTCCCCGCCCCCCACCCCCCCCCCCCCACCCCCAGCCTAACCAAGCATGAGTGTGGCTCACATTGATCATGAAGTTTTCTGAACTCCTTACTGTGTTAACATTCTGTGGTGTTGCCAACTTCCCCAGTTGCCTGTGAGACACCCTTGGTCTGTGGCTAGGTGTCTTCCTAAAATTTTTGTCCTTGCTACTAAGCAAATGAGAGAGAATTAAGAGGTAAATCCAGCTTAGCAACTGAAAGATACTGTTTATCATGTCTTTCTTAGGAATGACCTCCATCTCGCAGAACAATTATATCTTGCCAAATGTCAAATAAGTTTCCCAAGTGCTTCCTAAAATTCTCCAGCATTTAGTTGTGACATTCACACACAAGAAAGAAATTATACAGTAGTAGGGACCCAAGGCATGTTGGCTTTTCAAAAACTTTGCTTAAAGTTTCATAGGGATGAATCATGTGTCAATTTTTGTGGTGTTTCTTTCATTTTTTATTTTAAGCTTTTCCGCTCTTCTATTTTCTTACAAACACGTGGCCCAACCTCTTTCCCTGTGGGATGGCTGTCTGTTTCCCTCCGTAATTTTCTTGCCTCTTCCCACCCTGCCGGCCATTCTTATTGTGGAAGACGATGTTCTCCATTATTTCAGTGAGAGCAATTGCTTGACCCTATGCTTGATGAGCATTGATCTGTTAAAAAAGCGTGACTGAATTGACTGAATTGTTTCTTTCAATGATAGAGGTATTAAGTGCCGCATGAAGAAGACGAAAATATAGAAGACAGCGACTAAAGCAGCTTCCGCACTAATGATGACAGCTACTGATGAGGTTAGCTTTCATCAATCAAGCACAAACTTGCCGGGGTAAAGGAGAGATTTTAGTGTTGTCTTAATAATGATAGAAGGGTACTCTTGGCCTAATTGTAGTTGAATAATTGTGGCATCATGCCCTATTATAACTGGAGAGAAAGCACCTGTCTTATCTCGCCTGATAACGTTGGGCTTGCTAGGAAATCAAGTACTTTTGTCATCTTCTTGAATTACTATTTGTGTTATGTTTTTTTCTTTAATTACTTTAAATGTTTAAAACTTCATTAGAATCATGTGCTTACTGTGAAGTATCAAATACACTTTCCAATTCTCATATTTTGAGGAGTTTTCAGCAGGGTTAGATAGCAGCAGTTAAATAACTTCTTACCAAATAGTATAATGATGCTTGTGCACCTGAAACTCTTTGAATGTACAGGTTAGCTTAAAGGTTTTATAGTACTAAACACATGATGTACAAGAAACGAAGGAAGAAACAGACTTCTGGGTTCCAAACATCTTTTGATGGGATACAACTTACTCTCATCTTAGCAATATATACTCTTTGGACATAGATTGTCTTAGAAGTTAGTTTGGGGAACAGACATGCTGCTTATTATGTTTAGAATGTCTAAGAATCACTCTTGCTTATTTTTGTGCATGGAATGGATTGACGCAAGTTTTTATCAGTTGTGATGAGCACCAAAGATCGAAAAATGTGGACTGCTGAGGAAAAAGGCCTGTCAGTGCGGCGAACATGATTTTTGTTTTGAGAGGTACATATGATTGAGCTCAAATTAAAAGGGGGGTGATGGGGCCTGTATGATTCACAATCTATGATCAATATATTTTGTACCTGTATCATCACTGTCATTACTTTCATGATTAGGGTTATGAGATGTTGACAGGGCAGAAAGAAAATAGTTGTTGCTTAGCAGAAGTCTGTATTAATTATTGCAAACAATGAATCTCACTGTCGTGCAATTATGAAGGCAGACCGAAAATTTGCTGCTGTTGTCTGGCAGGAGTTCTATATTTATTGGGGTTTCAAAATTTCAGGTTAACTGCAACAAAAGCAAACATGGGAGTCATAAAACTGGGTAGTTTGGGCAATGCCAACTGCAAAGAATCATGAAATTTTAGGATGGATAGGATGTAATCGTTGATCATTGAATTACAAGGAGATGAGTTTTTCCGTCGTTAGTCACATGATCCAATGGCCTTGAATGTCTCAGGATTATTGCACCCGATTGGATTTGCGAATAACTGCAAAGAGAAAATTACGAGATATAAATGTACTTAAAAGAATGGTAAATAAAGAAGGGCCTGGTGTGATTTGTTGTTCTGATTTTTATTCAATCACAGAAGAAAAGAAAGGAAAATCACTAATGAGGTATTAAAAAAAAAGAAAAGAAAAGAATCTTTTACTCGAAAATTGCAAATATTTCTTCTCTTCTCTTTTTAAATCGTAATTATATATCAGAGACCTCACTCCCCTAGTCTACGTAACTCTGAACCACCTAATACCTAGTTCAAGAGGATCATGACTTTTATGGAAAAAAATTAGGGTTTGATTCTGGAAAGTAATGAATTTATAAACCAATAAAGGGCACGAATCTTGTACCAAGCTTTCTTCTAGCTCTTTTAGGGCCACAAAAAGGATCATCACAATTGTATTTTAAGGCCTATTGTCGCAGGTAATCTTGTGAATGCGCAAAAGGGCAGTCTTGAATTTCACCAGAAAGTATTCAAATAGGATGTGTTGCACTTGGAACACAGGAAAAAAATAAAAAATAAAAAAAATCACATCGATGGCCAATCAAAAATGCTATATTAGTTTTGTGAATGTATTTCATCATACTCAAACAATTAAAACCAAAATAATTTTCACTTTCTATAACGTTAAATCATGCTTCTGCAATAAATCTTTGACCCATTCCAGTCAAGATTTTTAGTGTCGGAGGGGTTGCACCCTAGATTCACTTTCAATACCTCGACTATACTTAGGAAAACGACTCGAGTCCAACTAAGTAAAACCAAGGGGCCTGATAAGTTAATGGCCCAATATAATTTTGTGCCAGCTGCTTTGAATTGTAGTGCCCCCACTTAGGTTAATTTTTTTTTTTCAAAAAAATGTGCAAAAGAAATTTACCCTAATTTAGAGGTTGCAGTGCATGAATAAGACTTTTCAGAGGGTTTGCATGTGGGCATAGTTTCTTATATTCAATCTTTTGATGTTGTGTGGAAAAAAGTAATTATTGAACAACCATCCTCACCATGATTGTGCTCAAACTAATAAGTAGGACTATGAACATGTGCAATAAGTTGCTATCAACTGACAATTGTTCAGAACTCTTATGGTTTGTTGTATCTTTTGTTTGCATTAGTGATTGTTCATTTTCAATAAATAGTAGTGGCCACAGACATGGAACCAATTCTTCTTTCTCTCTTTCTTTCATTTTTCATTTTTTTCTTTTTGGTGGGGTGGGGTGGGGGTTTCTGTTTTTTCTTTTCTTGATATTTTTTTTGAATTATATTTGTCTAAGTTAAGTACTCTAGCTTCCTTAATTTCTTGCAATAGAGATAAGAGTGGGAACTTGTCATCCATGAAAATCTCCTTGGCATGTTGTGTGGAGAGAGACAACTTTAGTACTTAGGTTGCTGTTGAATGGATCGTTTTCTAACATATTTTTATCAACTATGTTGTCGAATACTGAGAAAATTAGATGATGTGACTTACCATTGAGATACAATGAAACATAAATTCTACACAATTCATTCTAATTTTGTTCAAGATTAAAGAGTATGAGATATGAGATGGTTAAAAAGAAAGTTGACAATTTTTCCAAAGCTTTATAAGTTTTCAACATCAAGAATTGAAAATGTGAATCCAAGAAGTTGCAAATCTAAGGGGAGAAAAACAAGCAAATAAAAGATGCATACATAAAAATAACATTGTATTTTGTTCATAATTAGTTAATTATGGACGAAAAATATTTGATATTTAACATGTACAAGTATATTATAATTTTTTGTTCAAAAGTATGATAAACAAATTGACCCAATAACATGAAAACAGACAATATATGAGTTCATAAATATACAAATAAAATACAAATATAAAAGAATTATCCATGACTCCAAATACGGTTTATTGTATATTATTTTTATATATATTATATTTGTACTTATTTTTAAATTATGCACAAATTATTTCATATGTATCACTATATGATTAATTTATAATTATGACACAACTTAGAATAATTAAAAAAATATTTTTATTTGGATGACATTTAGTTAATACTTATACATAATTTTTATACAATTATAGATTTTTAAGTACATATTACAAATATTTATTAAAATTGAATATTGTTTATCAAATATTATACATAATTTGTGCACTATATACACTTCATCTCAATAATATGCATATTATTTATTAAGTTCAGAATACATATAGAAAATTAAAATATTTTTTAATTATTTATACATATATAAATACAATACGAACCTTTACTAACAGAGATTTTATTTGAAATTCTTTTGGTTCACAAAAAATTTCTTGAATCAAAATAAATGCAATTAATGAAGTGGGTCCTTTATGTATAATTGTTCGTGTGACATAGAAAAAAACTAGGTAAGAAGAGAGGGTCAAAAACATTGGAGAGGCAGTGTAAATGTGCAAGTAGAGGTCATTTTCATATTAAAAAAAAAAATAAAAAAATTGAATAAACAATTGTAAGTGTGTCAAATTATCTACCACAAAAAGTATAGCCCTGCCTTTTCCATTCATTCTGCTTACCAACAGACAGCCCTTCCTGGCCCGCTCCAACCAGCCCGGCCCTTTTCATTAATTACTTTTGAATCTTTGATTAAAAAAAAAAAAGGGAAAATTTTTCAGGGGTCTGTTCATTTTGCTACCAAATGAATTGTCTTGTTTGCATAGTAGAATTAATCATATTGAGTTGAGAACTGGTTTTTACAATGATTTTTTTCTCTTATCTTTTTCTCAAGGTTTGGAGAAAACTATAATCACTAGAATTTTCCTAATTTTCCGTTTTCGAAAGAAATGTTAGTAAAATTCTTTTTCCGATCACGAGATTAGATCTATTCGTGATATTCTTGCTTGGTATAAGTAATGGTCTTCGACCCCTCAATCACTAAACGTCTCTAATCAATATGATAGGATGTATCTATATCTATTGATTCGAAATGAAAACAAATTTGTGAAAAAGATGTTGTGAACTGCGATACGAGTCTTTTTAGTTTTTTTTTTTTCTCAGAGTTATTTCATAAAAACTTATCAATTCATTTCATAAATCTTTTTTTTTTCGAGAGTAAAATATAGATTTAAATCCTCTTCTTCTTTTTTTAAACATTCCAGAGAGAATAGATAAAATTTGACATTTGAACATTGACTAGTACATGACTTTAGATGTCCAATACAGTGTTCAATTATGCAGTGAACTTCACTTTCTAACCACCACGGAATCTAGACTTTTGATTAGAGATAAACGAAAACTTTAGTTAAAAACTTAAATAAATAGTATCAATCACTTTATGATAAAAATATTTGAATATAACCGACATCTTTTACGATGAAGGAGGTTTGAATATAACCGACATCTTGGTAGTAAAATAGTCATTAATTAATAATTATGACAGAATTCAAATATTAAACTACTCTTATGATCATATCCAATAAAGATCCATACATTAATTCTCCTTACCATGCCTTTTTGTTTTCATTAATGAATTTTTTTTAATAAAATCTGTAAGTTATAAACCCTTCCTCTCCCTTTTCCCTTCTCTTCATTTCCTTTTCTCTTGGAAAAGTCTCCTATTTCTCAATTAATACAAAATTTATCCAATTTAATTCGAAATAAATATTTATATACTTAAAACAAAAAAATAATTAAATATAACTTATTAAATCAGACCCAATTAAATTACACTAAAACTTTCAATGCACACACACACACACACACACACAAAGCAGACACAGATAATAAAAAATTATTGCACAAGTCTTGTCTGACTTGGTAGACATTCCGTACACAAAATAGTCAACGTCTGTGTCAGCCTTTTCCCACCAAATGCCACCGCACTCTGCAGTCCCCTCCCCCACCCCACTCCACCCCACCCATATCTCCTTCTCAATCCCCATTTCTTTACTGTCTGCCTACCATAAAACAAACCAAGCCCACCTTCTTTATGTCCACGCGTCTTCACTCGCTGACGTGTCACCAATAATTGCCATCGTATTATCATAATCCATATTACATTATGGTAAAAACTCATTTGCAGGGTGCGAGTAAGAGGAGAGTAGACATGTACGATTGTACGTATGCCCCCAACTGGTTCATCACAAGGGGACAACAATACATCGTACGTCGTAGATACGATCGTATCCCCTTTGTGTCTTCTTCCTCGTCCGGTACAAATTTTATAATCCATAAATATTTTGTCTTTGTTTCGTATTCAATAATAATAATAATAAAATAAATAAATACATTTCATAGTTAATTTAATGTGCATCAGTATCACTTAGTGAAATAGAAATAAAGAACTTAAATATTTTTTTGTATTTTTCCACGTGGTCCAGTAGCACCCATGTATAGACTCGAGTAGTCCTCCAATCTTGAATTAATCTTATGCTTGAGTGCACCTGCAAATCATGTAATAAGTAATTCCAATCAAGAAAGTTGGTAAACACAAAGGTCACAAATCTAATTATTAGACTAGTGTCTTTTCCTCACTCAAATGAAATTGAATATGAATATGAATAGTAAAATTACTAATTTCTTGCATATCCTAGGCTAAAATTGAAACCATCAAAAATATTGATTTTTTTCCCATGTCGCATCTCATTATATATATATATATATATGGTTGTTGCCATTGCTCGCCTTCGTGTTCTTGTCTTTGATGTTAATCTCAGTATTCTCAAATTGGTGATCAAATCGATCTTCTTGTTAATCATCAATTCAAACGTCGGTTCGATCAGTTTAATAAAAATTGATCATATTTTTTATTATATTGTAGAAAATGATAATATAATAAACTAATTGAATAATTATCATGTGCTAAATTTTAATAATTAAAAAGAAGATAAATAATCAACTAAAAAATACATCTAACAAAGTTCAAAATCCAAATAACTACATACATATAATTAAATATCAATTTTAAGCCCTCAAAAAGTTAAAAAAATTACCCCTCAATTTCTGACTAATTTGATCTAATTCTCGATTTTTTATGGTCCAGTGCAATATTTTTATAATTAAATCGGTGATCAAATCAGTTTTGCCAACAATTAGCGGTTTAACCGCCGATCGGATCGGTCTAATGAAAATTGATTATATTTTTTTATTATATTATGTAAAATAATAATATAATATATTAATTGTTATATAATACATTTTAAATATAAGAAAAAATAAATAACTACATAAAAAAAATCTAACAAAACACAATATTCAAATAATCACATAAATATAATAAAATATTAAATTTAAACTTTTAAAAAAATAAAAAAAAAGATAAAAATCTATCAAACAATTTTATGTGATTAATCAAATCGAACCAATCTTTAATTCTCGATTGGATCGGTTGAACCGATTTAACTGATTGATTCGATTTAATTTTAGAAATATGGGTCCAACGGACCAAATCGACCACTGATTAAACCTATTGATCCAATTCAATTTTGAAACCATGGTTTAATCTCTTCCAACGCTTGTTAATGATCTTTTTGTTGCCAACCACAAAACAAGAGCATATGTATAATATTAGTTAAAGTTTTATAAATAAGGTTTTATTTAAACAGTAAAATTGATATTTTAATTTTTTTACAATTTACTGATTATAAGTACCACTAGAAATACAAGTACTAGTGTCTATTACACAGTCATAACTTCTTATTAAACATAAACTTTAATTTATAGAATTTAATTAATTTAATTTTTGATATCTTAGTACATTGAATAATGGAGGATAATTGAACTAGGATTCAAATTAGCGAGAGTTTATGTCGGTTGGGCACGGTACAGCTGCCCAATTGCAATCAATGCCTCTGTTCCATCACACGCACAAACACAAAATCAGATCGAATAACAGTGTGACCACGCGCTGTTGTCGCGCGTGGAGAATGTCAAGTTGTAATGGAAAAGCAAAAGTAATTCGCGAACCAGCACAGAAATTATCCGCTTGTCACCCAATGGGGAAAGCTACGGTTGCACTTCTAGGGCTCGCACTCTCACGCGTTTCATAAGTACTACTAATAATTGTCTTTTGCCAATAATAACACTAGTACAATTTAATCCATGGACAACTATACCCTTTCTTTTAACCATACTTTTCATATCCAAATTTAATTGAACTGAATATGTTGTTATTTATTATTTAAATTTTTATTAAATTTTAAAAATATATATGATTTGATTATTAATTTTTATTAAGTCAATTGAGCTTAAGTATTATAATAATTATATATATTTTATTATTTTTTTACTAATTGAATCGAGTTTGAGTTTTTGATTTTATTGAAAGAAAAAATATGACTAAACTTGGTTTGTTGTGTTAACGAATCGAGGTCAAACGATTTTTTAACTATCAATCTGTTAAATAATTTGATTTATTATTCAATACTATCTCCAGGCTCAATTTTTCTAATAATTACATCATAAATTGGTAATTACACTCTCCTTTATATTTACATAGTTTCTATTTGACTCAATAAAAAAAATTATGGTGAATTTTACTTTGCCTCATGGATGCTATCATTTTCCATTCTCAAACTAAAAAAACATACAATTTGCTCCCTTCAATTATTATTTTCTAATTTTACACCCTTTTTAAAATATTTGAAAAATGATAATAATAATCCATCTATTCTTATTGCTACAATTTCTATAATATATATCACATTGAAACTTTAAGAAAGAAAGTGGAGTAATAAGAATAGATGGAAATAAAATTGAAAAATAAATTACAGTATCTTAGTTGGAGATGGAAAAGTACATCATTTCATAGTTTGAATGAGCAAAGTCATACCAAATATATAGTTAAAGGGGTCAAACATAAATTCATCTAAAATTTTATATGAAAGTTGAAAAATAAAAATTTTATATTTTGTAACACTTAAAAGTAGTGATTGTAGTCAATATTGTTACATCATTATAGTTTTTAAAACCTAATTTTTGATCTAGCAGTTGCGAAATAATAGTATATCATTTTCAAGATAAAAATCTTATGAATAAATCTTATTTTTATCGGACAAAAGAATTAAGAACATATATTTTTATTGTCTGAAAATTACAATTTTTCTTCAAAACAAATTGTTCCAAATATTTATGATTAAATTGAAATAATTGAAAGTAAATATTCCATGTTTTATCCTGATTTTGAGCTTTCTTATATATATATATATAACCTGAGTTGAATATAATTTATATACTGTAGAATGTATTACATATGACACTTTAGATGCTTACTTGTACATTTTTCATAAGTTGTATCCATAATAAATTTTATAACCAATTCTCTGATTTTTCTCAATCATTATTTTTACACTCAGGCCAGAAAAAATAAATTCTAAAATTTGTCACAAAAACCCCAAATTCCGGTAAATATTTAGAAAAATAATTATGAAGGATAGGATATGTTGTGACAAAAATTACAAAATTTTGAATTCTGTTTGTTTTTGACCGAGTCAAAGTTGAGGTACACTGAGGCACATGACCTAACAGTCAATGTCTTTTTAATGTCTTATTTAGGTGTACATAATGTTTTTCTCATCTTAAAATAAAAATTGAGAGATATTTAAATTTAATATTTATAACAGGCACTAAAATCATGTTATTTCGTCAAATCTTTCCAATTAGGTGAACTGAAATTAGAATTTAGGTCCTTAACCTAATCTTGAAATCTTATTGAATAAATTAAAACCATAATATAAAACCTTGAAATTGATGATTAATAAATAAATAAAAAATGATCAACCATTTACTTAAATCCAAAAATAAATAAATGTAATTGGCTTGTTAAAATAATTTACAACTTAATATATTTACTGGAGCTATATAATTTTTTTTTCCTTTTAAATATCGAATAATTGGGATATTCTTTCATTTACCCATTTACCAATTACCTAAAGGAATTTATTGCGAGGACCTTATTGCTATGTGCTGTACATGTTTTGCTATCAATATTTCATTTTGGCAAAGATCATAAATGCAAGTGAAAATCCACCTTTACTTTGGAACAGCAATAATATATAAGTTATGTGATGAATATCTGTATTTTACTCTAAATAGTAAGAGTTCAAATATCATAAAAGAGCTGGATTAAATAACAATGCAGATACTGTATTATTTTAACTATTATTATTCATACATTGACATATATTTTAAAAAAAAAAAAACTAATAACACAGGGAGTGGAATCACACTATTTCTAAGGTCAAACCCTAATTATAATGATAAATTATCATATGTCTTGTATTCCAAAATGTCCAGCAACATGAGAAATAACATTCGAATTCAAGTCAAATTACATGATAAGTAATTTATATTTATCGTGTAACAGGACCAAAGATGAAACAGAAACTAAGACAACAATTTATCGAAAATACTGTTCCCAAATCAAGGAAAACAACTGATATACACTCAAATAAAAATAATAAATCATAAATAATGTACGGTTGCACTTTCTTTATGATTAATTGGTTTGAGCAAATCAAAATTGAAAAATACACACACAACACGCTCACTAGGTGTATAAAACTTTAAAAGTGCAATCATACATGATTTATAGTTTATTATTTTTATTTGAGTGTATATAAGGTGCACGATAAATATAAATTAATTGGTTTGAGCAAATCAAAATTAAAAATTACACACACAAGAAGCTCACTAGGTGTATAAACACACACACATATACAAGCAACCCTATGCTATATAGATCATAATGTAGAAACACAAAGTGTATATATATTCTCTTGTTAGAAGAAAAAACAAAAGAATCAATAAGAAAGGGGCTTTACTGCAAATTTCTAAGTCTGGGTTGGGTAAAACAGTAAGTGCATTTAAGTACAAGATGTTTAGACAACCTATCAGCTCTGAGCTTGAGCCGCCTCACACAAGTCAGCAGGTTCTGAGTTCCTCTCGGCTAACACCTAGAGAGAGAAACTAAACAATGTCCCCTGTTTTAGAGTGAGAGAGAATTATTGATTGGGGAGATGCCATTATGGAGAGAGAAGAGAGTCCGAGTACTTTGTGTTTATTAATGGAGAAAAACTAGCCGCTATATTTTACTACCGTAGGGTTACTGTATATCTCTCCCAGTTCCAAACTGCTGTAAGGTGAAGTTCCCTCCCCCACTTTTCCGTCTCACACACACAATTTCTTTCTTCCTCAAATTCTCGCACATGCGCAAAGCCTCATTCCAAGAAAACCCTCAAACCCCCGACATCTTCCTTAATTCCACTCAAAACTAGCACAAAGATTAAACTCAAAAGGAATTCTTTTTAACTTCGTTAAAGCTACACACACACACACACACACTGAAAGAGAGAGAAAGCTAAAGTCTTTACAGCCTTTGCGGGTACTCTCCACAATCTTCCCCCTTTAAAGCTGACAGATTTCTTTCTTTTCTCTCTCTCTCTCCTCTCTATAAAGTTCTCTCTTGATTTCAGATATTGTGCAGTTTGAACTTTCTTTATCTACGGGTATTAACTATTTTCTTTTCTGCTAACAGTGTAGTTTTGAAATGTGCTTCCTTTGAAACAGGCTAAAAGACTGCACAGTGAAGTGAGGTTTTTGTTATTTTGCTCGTGGGGCAGAGTATAGAGAAAACAAGAAGCAATGTTGGACTATGGATGGGGGAACCCATCAACGATCATGCTTTCTGGCGAAGAAAACGCTCAAGATTCTGAACCGAATCGCCCGGTTTTCGATCCTTACACCACTCAAAATTTCTCTGAAACCGCAAATTTTATTAACCCGGAAACCCATTTCGCCGCTGTCACTACCACTCCCCACCACCATCTCCCGTTTCACCACCCACAAAACCAAAATTCTAACACCCATTTCACTAGTTTCTATGATTCACGCGCTTATAGCGCCTCTGCCTCATCCTATCCGCATCCTCAAGCGCCACCGGCTTCAATGCTCACTCTTGAACCGGCCGGGCCGACTGGGTTCATGGTGGTACCGAAGAGCGAGCCAATGGTCGGTGGGCTCGAGTTCAACACTGAGTTTAATAGTAGAATAGGGTTGAACCTGGGTGGAAGGACTTACTTTGCTTCCTCGGAGGACGACTTTGTGAACCGGCTCTACCGCCGGTCCAGGATCCTCGAACCTGGTTCAGTGAACTCCCCTAGGTGCCAAGCCGAAGGCTGTAACGCTGACCTGACCCACGCCAAGCACTACCACCGCCGCCACAAGGTGTGCGAGTTCCACTCCAAGGCAGCGACCGTCATCGCCGCCGGGTTGACTCAGCGGTTCTGCCAACAATGTAGCAGGTTGTGTTTGTTCAAAATGACCAAAACACCCTCCCCATGCATTACTCATGTTTGCGTTATAAGTCGTCATCCAAAGGTGTTAAAAAAAAAATAAAAGAGTTTGTAATGGGAAAAGTACCTTGCGGTCATGGTGAGCTTTGAACGGACTAAACTGCTCTTTTGGGGGTGTCAATTAGCTAATCATTGAGTGCGGCTAATCTACTTTCGTACCTGGGGTGATCCCGAGGGCATTTGTGTCCGTAAATTTTATGTTCCCCCAGAAGTTTGCTCCGTTTTACATTTGGCATACTGTTGAATTTTGCTGCTTATAGTAAATAGTATATGCACGGCTTCCTTTTTTTCCTATTTTAAATAAATTCTGTATACTTGAATCTTTTCTCAGCTTTTAATGATCAGCAGTTAACATTGTTTGTTGGGCCTCGTATCAGCATTCAACATCAAGTTCTTGGTTTGGATAATGTACTTAGTTCCTTGTACAATTCCATCTGAAAATCTTGTCAAATCTTGGTTTGTGAAAACTTGCCAATTTCAGATTCCATCTGCTGTCGGAATTCGACAATGGGAAGAGAAGTTGCCGTAAAAGGCTGGCTGACCATAACCGGAGGAGAAGGAAATCCCAGCAATCAAATCAAGAAAACAGTAACAAATCTCAGCTTGAAAACAGTGCACCCAATTCTTCATCTGAAAACCTAGCAAGTAAGTGTTAAACTCAAATAATCTTTACTACTTTTTCTCTTAGTGTGTGTCTGTGTTTTTTCTTTCTTTTTTCATTTTTATGTAGTTTGTACACCTTATTGAGATAGAAAAATACAGTAGCCAAATGACCTTTGCAACATGGGATTTTTCTCTCATATGTTTTTGTGAAACACTAGGTTAATTAAGGCATAAAGCTTCAGAATTATGTAAAAACTAAAGTTGGAACAGATGTATTTCATGATGAACTTCATCTTCATTTTCAGGGTCACCGCCAGATTCCGGGCCTCATTCATCCTCAGTCACGGTTGCGATTTCGCCACCAAGAATTTCCCTGGATTGCTTTGGACACAGATCTTACACTGGTGGCACCACCTCTTCAACTGCATCAACAACCTCACTCTTCTATTCAAACCCCTGACCTTATTATTCCTGGCGCTGGCCACTGGAATCTGATTCCAGAGTTTCACCATGACCAAGAAAAGCCCAGCTCTTAAGCTGATCAACTGCGGAACTAGCTAGTAGTAATAACATAGTGGGAGACTTTCAATTTGATCAATAGGTGTTTAACCCTTTGGCTAGATTAATATTTCAATTTCACTTGCAGTCTTTGGATCAAAAGAATTAATGTTGATCAGATTCAATTTACATGTACATTATTGTGATGTACGTACTTGTTATTAGCCATATATGAACATGTACCTTTATATTCCAGGGAATTGAATTCCCAGTTTGCATGCCCAACTCCAGCTTTAACCCAAGGAAAAAGTATTCCGTGTGGGAATATAATCCCCTTCTGCATTCACCTGTTTCCATTTGGGTACAAGGGTTGGTTTTGGCAGGGCAACACTCTCATGCAGGCCATTACTATTTCAAGCTACTGCATTATTTTCTTTTTGTCTGTTGCTCTCTGATATTTTGATGCAGTAAAATTGAGGAGGGGGGTGGGGATTGGGGGGTGTAAAAGAAGAGGAAGAAGTTATTTTTCACCTCAGTAAAAATTTACTTGATGAAGGAAGATGCCAGTAAGTCAAGCTGTCTCCTGCATGGAGGCTATTTTTTGATGAAAGCTAAAATTCGTGGGTCCTTTCTTTTTATATCAGTCATCATGTTTCTATCTACTGTTCACTGTCATGTGAAGGAAGGTGCTTGAGATGGTATGTTCAAATATTGTTTTGGGATAATTTAGAATAAAGTTTTATCTCTTACATAAAAATATATCTATATATTTGTACAAAAATATTTATTATGTCAATTATTACATTATTTATGAGAGCAAAAGTATAAAAGTATTTTTTTTTTTAAATTTTCAATTAGCATATAAATCTTCGTGTTCAGTCATTATTAACATTGAAATCTTTTTAAATTTAAATTTTTAGTGAGCTCGATTTCTAGTGAGATATCTATTTTTTTTAGATAATAAAAACATAACAAAAATAGTGAAAGATTATTTTATAAATTAGACAAAAAGGAATGTCTCGTGCCATAACATTAAAACATGTACTGTTTAAAGTTGAATTTTAAAATGAAGATTGTCTAATCAATTTATTGTCTACTATTTGCTAGGGTCCATGGTGTAAAGAACTCCATCTTAAAAGAGTTGTCTGTGAGAATTAAGGAAATTATATATATATTTCTGAGCTGTTTTTTTTTTTTTTTTCCTATATGCTGTTTCAAAAATTTGAAAGTATAGATTAATTTTCTAAAAATGAATAGTGTATCTAGTAAATCTTGCTTTTTAATAAATAATGTTTTAATAAATTACAGCAGCCAATTTTTGGATTTGCTTAATAGAAAAATCATGAAAACATGCTTCCTCTTTACAAATTGTTTCAATAATTCTTTCTTTTTTTTTTTCAATAGTTCTTAGTACATGATTTTCCAAATAATTCATTGTTGGCTTTGGGTAATATTATCTTGGAGGCATTATTATCATATGTATATTAATCATTAAGAATTAATTAGTAATCAACAGTCAAACCAATCAACTTTTAATAACTATCAATAATTTATAATTAATTTTTTAATAATTATCAATAATTTATAATCAGCTAGTCAACTATTACAACTTGAACGAGATTTCATTGGTAAAAAATACATTGTCTTTTCATTAACAATCAGACAAACACAATTGAATTAGATTATGTTTTCTGTATAGACGGAATTAAAATATAATATAATCAGAGCATCCACATCAAAAAGGATTTTTTTTTTCTTTTTATAAGTAAAAAAATAATTTGGATAATGGAATCCAACAGTGAGGAAGTATTTCTTTCATCATAACTCGATTGGATTAAATCTATAGTATTGATCGTTTTGATTACTCCAATTCCACCAATATACAAATAAATCAAAATTAGTCATTCGATTCTAATATTATGAACCGCTACATAACCAATAAAGTTCAAAATGAAAATCTTATAGTGAATACAAACCATATTAACCAGTAAACCAATCGCACCGATAGTAACATGGAAAAGGTTAAGGTATTGCAAACTAATACTAGTACATTAATTTCACCAACTTACCCAGTAATTGGTAAAAGTCGTAAGTTCAACAATTTTAGCACGATTACAACTTGCTGTAGTATTAAAATATCTATCTGTCTGTCTATGTATATTTGTTTAAAGCTAAAAAAATGAAGGCTAAACTATACCCCAAATCTTGTAATTAATGCAAGAATATATATGGCATAGAGAATGGAAAAACGTTTATTTTTAAGTATAAAATCTCAACAATCAAGAGCTCAACCTTTGCTCTAAACTTTGCTCAAATGAATTTTTTATAAAATTGCATTTGAACAGAATAATTTGAATTTAAAGGCAAGATATGGAAAAAAAGTTTCAAATAACTCAGTATTAGGTAGATTTTGAACTCACTACAATAACTCAAAAAATAGTTAAGAATTTGAAATCAATTATAATATGAAATTATTCAAATAAGTTCAATAAATTTATATTATAAATTTAAATTTCTTAACTCCAAATCCATCAATCCAAACACACCTTAAAAAAAAAAAAAAAAAAAAAACACGTTGCCAATCGTCATCCCTTTTGGTCTATTTTATGAAATCCGGCAAGATCACCACAGGGGTAAATTGGTGCCAAGGTCAAGGTTAGTCGAATTCTTCCCTTATATCTATGATCCAATGTTGTTGTGCATTTAATGAACAAAGTGAAGGACAGTTTTATGGATCCCTAATAGACAATTGATATTGTTTGAGGAGGTTGAAACTTGAAATTATGCATTTTGGATCCTCGAACGAAATTTTATTTTTTATTTTAATAATATTATTATACATCAAAGTGTATATTAATGATATTTTTTAATATATTTAACGTGTATAATAATATTAAAATAGAAAATAAAACACGCAATAAAAGATGCGACTTGGAAATTATGGTGCCAATCCACTCATTTTCATCAATTGGTGGTACGCTTCATTTGATTTACCTCCAATTTTCAAGGAAATATGTATATCTATATATATGTGTGTGTATATATAGCTAACATTAATATGAATCTGCATTTGAATTGTCTCCTACAAATAATTTATAACTAATTGCACTAGAGATTGAATATTCTTCCCCAAGTTCCAAACCCTTGTGTTGATCAGTCCCCCTGGGGGCGCTGAATCTTTTGGGCATATGGCATTAATGGAAATATATCTGGTTTTCAAAGAATTTTGGATTTTATAGAAAATTAATATATATATATATATGTAAATATATATTGAAATTAAAAAAGTTGGGGATGTTTGAGAAAACTGTTGAAAATAAGAAATAAGTTAAAATGTGGATAATTGATGAGGTTAATTGCAGAGTAGTTGAACCCACTTTTTTTAACAAAAAATATCTGCAAATATTCTTTTAATATTTTGTAATATTAAATATTTTTAAAAAATATATACGCTGTATTAGAACCGGATGAAAAACAGGTTAAAAAATGGACTTTTATTCAAAAAAAAATTACAAAATTTGGCCCAAAATATATCAAAAAATTTGATATGAAACTTGTATTATTCCCCTTCTCCCAATGGTCGCTACCTATCAAAAAACAACAAAAAAGAGCAAATCTTTTTCAGAAAAAATTGCATCTTTATAGAGATATATGGGAATCTTGAAAATCAGAAGAAGTTGCTTCGGAGTTGTTTTCGGGGGCCCAGCCCAAAAACCTTGAAAGAAAAAAGACATTTATGATATATATGTGTGTGTGTGTGTGTGTGTGTGTGTGTGTGTGTGTGTGTGTGTGTGTAACCAGTTGTATCAGAATATCCTCCCAAATCTCCCTTGTCTCGCGCCCACATGTCCCCACCAATACCATTCCCACGCTGCCCCCCCTCCCTCTTCATCACGTGCCTCGCACGTGGCTTCGCTTGTCCGTGGAGCCCCCCCTACAGCAGGGACAGAGACTTTCCATGCAGAAGCTGCCACGTGGAAGTGTTTGGAAAGCTTCCTCTCCCAACTGCAAGAGAGCAGTTGCATTGAATTTTGAAGGACTAGCTGGGGGACCCCCCTCTGTTATTCCCCTACTCCCATACATTGATGAAATTAATATGAACACATTTATTAGCAATTTCAAAATGGCCTCTACAAAATTGTGTGGAACCCATAATCCAAGGAATTTAATTGAACTTTTTAATATGTTAGAATTTTTATTTTACTTTAGCATTGTATATTATATTGCATTTTATAAATACATTTTTGACATATATAATTTATTACAAATATAAACTTAAATAAATATATTATATACTTGAAGTTTTTTTGTGAAGTAAAATACATGATGCAACATCAAATTGAAACAGAAAATTTAAATTAGATTTCAAAGGAAAGTCTGCAGTTATTTTGGCCACCTTATCTTTACTATGTATATATATCATGGTGCATAAATATGTTAGTTTTTTTATTTTTCATCAAAGGTGAAAAATAGTTATGAGCCGACAACTTATTGGATATTAGAAATGCCCAAAATTGAGTCAATTTTTAGTAGGCCAAAAATTAAGAACCCAAATGGTTTTGATTATTCAATTTCTTCTGGCCTTAATCCCCCATTTGATATAAAATGCAAGTGCAACTGTGCAAGGCATCACATGAAGGTAGTTTTTTTTTTTGGTGACAAAAATGTTGGAGCTCTTAAATTACCCTTATTTTTCCTAAGAAAAAATAAAACCACGTTTCAAGAAAACTGACATTCTTAATCTCATCAAGTATGCCGTGGTCCATAAATTTCATTTTCATTTCCATAATTTCTTAAAATATCGGCATACACCATTATTTTATGGTACCATATAATACATTTCAAATTTTCTATTCTAATTTATTAATACATCTCGTATTGCACTATACATATACACACTGATTATATAATTTTCATCAAATGTATATTTTAAAATATATAAGTACAATATAATATGCAATACCAAATTGAAAGAAAAAATCCAAAATAATTATCATAAAATAAAAAGAGACTCAAAATTGAAAAAGTATAACTTAAGCATAGGACAACAAATGAATTCAAAAGCACTTCAACCAGATGCCATACAAAAAAATAAAAAAGAAAAAAGAAATAATATGAATTATTGCAACACAACAAGTACACACACGTTTGCCTAAAAAACTCACTAAAGAATGAAATTTCAGCCCAGCTACATAATAATTAGCAGAAATTTAATAATTAATACTAATCAGTAACCCAAAGGGACCTTCCACAACTCAGAACAATCTTCTTCATCGCCTTCCTTGGACGATTTATGATCATGCACAGAGAGAAGCCCGAACGCTGAATTCGGGGCCTGCATCAGATCCAACGTCACATGCCCTCCACTTTCCTGTGGATTGGATCCGGCCCGAATCGACCCAAGCTTGTAAGTATCATAATCCTCAATCTGGTTAGAATTCGTCAGCTGCCTGCAGGCTAAAATGGAAGCCCGATTCTCCGCAATCAGCTCGCGCAGGGCGGCGCTGCATCTTGCTGGAAGATCGGCCGACGACGTCGAAATATTCCAGGGGCTGTAGTTTGTTGATGACAGAAGAGAGAGAGCACACTCGCTGCTATTCACGAAGTGTGGATGTCTGCCTGCAGCCATCATTTTGATGTCTACAAGAATAAGTGGCATTGTCTGAGATCATAAACTGAAAATGTTTACCATATTCTACCCTTAAATGTATAATTAAAAAAATATTTAATTCACTTAACATGTATTTATAACGTGAAATATGAGATGAAACACCAAATTAAAATAACAGACATGCTCGATTTTAGGATTTAAGCCATCCCACAATTCTGAGTTTCAGAATGTTTAATCAGTTTTATCAATAATCCAACCAATTTTGTTAGCAACACGCCAAAATATTTATCTCTCACACATTAATTCTGAAGCGAATACAATGAAGAGGGTTGTCTATCATCTCTGAGACGGGAACTGAAAACTAGTTACAAAAGCAGGACATCCTAATTGCCGTTCTATTTTCCTAAGAGTGACAAGTTTAGTAACATCCGGACCATACAGACATAAAAAAAGTGTCATTTTTCTTAATATCCATACACCAACAAATTGAACGATTTAATTGATATTCTGTCAAACTGAGGTATTACATTACCTCATTTTCTATTCACATCATGAAAGCAAAACTCTGATTTACTTAGGACTTCCATTAGGATAGATAAACTTTAGAAAAGCCAATTAATTCATGATATTGAATATCAATTGGAGCCCTGAGTTGGGTGAATTTAGACAGACACCAGAACTTCTAAATAGGTATACTTCAAATACCATTGAGTAGGGTTGATAGCCGGTCACAGGGGCAAAGCCAGAAAATGGACATCCAGGGGGTGAAAATTATTTTTTCTTACAAATAGTAAATGAAGAAATATTTTTTATTAATTAGGAGGGGTGTAAATTTTAAATTTAATAATTTTATGTATAAAATTTATACTGATTTAAAGAAAAAAAAATGAAGTTGAGGAGTGCGGCTGACTCCACAACTGGCCAGGCAACTTGTTGTACATGAAAAACTGCCTGAAATTGGGTAGGATGGAAATCTATTCGGACTCTATTATAGGATGGAAATTGTTCTGTTCAGTATGTATCCTAGTTCATGTAGCACAAGGTATATTACATATAATGCCTTAAATACTTCAGACAGATTAATTGGACTGTCAAAACATAAGTCTTGCAAGGCTACAATGCTTGATTAGGGCACAGATAAACTAAGAGGGATGGTGGGGGTATATAATTATAAGAGCAAACTCATTTAATTTCACATTGACAACTCTTTTAACTCATCAGTTTGGTATTATGAGCTACATATTTCACTCATTCCTCTTGGCTATTTTCCATTAGTTCAGATTCTTTATTATAAATTAGTACTTCAATTTTTACTTTGAAAAATATCAAGTTTTTAAAATACTTCTTTACAATTTACATAAATATTTGATTGTAAATTATATATACTTTTATGTAATATATGATAAAAATAAAAATTAGAATAAAGTCACGTTTACTCGTGCACACATATTTATGTGACTGGTGAAAATGTCATTTTTTTTTAATTTAATATTGTATTTCATATTATATTTTATAAATATATCATAAATGCATAAAAGACTTTATTAAATATATATTTAAAGTAAATTATATATATTTATTGCATATTTATGAAAGTCAAATTAGAACAAGAAAATTCAAATTCTGAAAACGTAGGACCAGTCATTACAGTTATATATGTCTAATAATGTTTACCCCAATGCAAACAGAACTAATTAATTAGAAGTCTTGCGATGTGACAATACTTATGTCTTTGCTTCACACTCTAAGGCTAATGACATGTACGGTGTACTTTTCTTTAGTAAGAATGCCATGGTTTCCAGAGGCAAAAACAGAATTATTAGTGCAAATTGAAGGATTCAAACGAGAAGAAAAACAAATACTACTAATTAATAACGATGGGTTGTGGAATTATTACCTTGAGAATGTTTCCTGGCAAGAGAATGCTGTTCTTGAGAGCTCTTTCTTCTTCTCTCATTGTGTCCCGCCAATCTCCTTCTACAACTTCTCTTTGACTCATCAAACTCTGCCAAAGCATGAAACCTGTTCGTACACACGTTTATGTCTGAAACTCACCACATCCCAATAATTTGGGAAAGGAAAACACGCACAACACACACTAACAGTAACTAAATAGTGCTCTTGGAAAGAAAAAAAAAAGAATGGGAAAAAAAGGACCTGCTGCACTGTTGGCAGAAACGTTGTTCAATCCCAAGAACCACTACTTTTGGGGCCTTTGCGTGCATTTCACACACCTTGTGCCTCCTGTGATAGTCCTTCGCATTCACCAGCACTGCTTCACATCCCTCCACCTGACACCGCGGAACCACCGCGGGAGTGGCGTCAGCCACCGCCACCGGCGGCGCCGAAGGTCCTCCCGGAGTTGAATAGTAGGGTTTTCCTTTCTTGGTCAGGGAGGAGGGTCCTGCCGCCGCCACGTGACGCTCTCCCAGCAGAGGAATCGTGACATCCTCGAAATAGTGCCTCTTGCCCAGCTTCAAGCACGTCAAATGTGGGTCGGCGTTGTAGTACTGGGGCTCTTTCCCAACGAACAGAGATGAACTCGTAGTAGTTGAGGAAGAAGAATGTCTACTGGCAATCTTTTCTTGCTCGTGCAGCATCAGCGCGTGAAATGCACTGGCTTCCACTTGCCTGGCGGAGGAGGCGGCGGTACCGGCGGTGGAAGGCGTATAATTCAATGAGTTATGAAGAGGGTAGGTCCAGTCTACCCTTGAAGTGCCACCACTACTACCAAGGTCCCAGGATTCCCATGCATGGTTGTTGCTGCTGCAATTGCCATTATGCCCTCTCACACTATTACTATTACTGCCGTTACTGTTGTTGAATAGGGTCCAATAATATTCCATCTTCTCCCACCTTTCAGTGTGTGTGTGTGTGTGTGTGTGTGTTTCAGACAGTGGTGGTACTTTGTGGGTAGTAGTAGTAGTTACAGAAGTTGGTACATTACAGAATGAGGAAATAATGCTGCACCCAAACTTGGGGATCTGCTTCTTGTTTTTGTAAAAGAAGAAGGGATATGGAAAAGAAAGGTGGAGATTAGATTGACGTGGGGATGGGGGTGGGGGGGTGGGGGGCAGAAATAGGGGGACAGTGGAGGGGTATGGTTTAACTGTGTTCTACTCCAATAGGGTTATGTTCTTAAAGAGAAAAGCTGCAATTTTTGCAGACCGAGTGAGGTAATCAGACAGACAGAAGGAGGGAGAAAACTCTAGCAAAAATATAAACTATGGAAAAAGAGGTCAATAAACATGATAATTTACAGTTGATGATTTGTTGTTCATATTGAAATACCCAAACAATATTTAACAAAAAAATCAGAAAGAAAAAACAAAAAAGAATGAAGAGAGGAAGGATGGTGGGACCAAAGTCAAGCAGTTTTTCTTGAAATGATTCTTGATTAGAATGGTCAGATCTGGAGACTGGACAATAACAGAGGGAAATAAATTACTACCAGATAAAGAGATGATGGGACTTGAGAAAATACAGTGTAGGTACGTACACTTAATTCAAAGAGTGCTTATGGAGTATTTCCTTCACTGTTTTTCTAATCGTTTAAACGTGTTCTAAGTCTAAGAAAGGCAAAAGAAAGAGGTTTTCATCTACCAATGTTGTCAATCTTTTTCACTGCTTTCATCACTGAGCACTGAGTATATATGTTACTTCTTGAATTTGCCTACAAATATGAGTGCAATTGTTTATCAATTCGTCGGCCATCTTGCAATTATAAATTTTTTAATATATTTTATAATATGATTTAGAGCATATAAGATATTTTCAAGTATTTTATAAAAAAAAATAAAAAATAAGTTTGATATTCGAATCTTATAAACTATTTTAAAAAAAATAAAGAGTTCCTAATTTATATTTATAATTTTAACATACTCTTTTAAATTTGATCACATTAATTACAAAAATATCATTATTAACATTTTATAAGCTTCATCATCTTACGTGATATTTTTAAAATAAGATTCAACATCTTATAATTTTAAAAATATTTTATAAAATATAAAACTTATAATTTATTTTTTTTAAATAAGCTTAGCTACACACCCTCTTAATCTTAAAAGTATCAATCTCGGAAGGGTGTAATAGTGTAAAAAAGAGGCTAATTGCAATGACTTGTGAAAGTAAAAAAAATATCCAATCTTGGTTGACCCCGTACTTTTTATATTTACATCCTCTTCAATCTGAGAATAACCCAAAGTACCTAACAATGAAAGAAGAGAGAAGATAACGACAAGATGGTAGTTGGCCCCTCGTTGTAACACCTCAATGCTATATAGCTTCATGTCGTGTAAATTACCATGAGAGCCCATATGTTATTCAATGTAACATGTTCATTTGGAATGATATTTAATGGCACTCACTGATGCTACTTTCTCCATCGCAAAAATGTATAGTTTGACCAGATATTAAATTTTAAGTGAGAATTAAAATATATATATATATATTACAAGATAGTAAGAGAGAATGTAGTGGTCGGTTGTCTTATGTTACTAAATTTAAAATTTACTCTTTCATAATTTTTTAATGAGTATAGAGCGAGTAAAAGTCGATCACACGAGAATCAAAACTAACTGATTTACTATCGACTCAACTAATTAAAAGAAAATTGTTAATATAAAACTAAAATTTTAACAAGTAAACTTTAAAAAGAAATAAACAACAAACGGTTGGAGGTTGAATTGAGTAACTAAATTGTAGAAATTAAAATTAATTAAAATGTAAAGCAATCAAATTCAAAACAACAAGCACCAATCGATTAAAGTTGGTTGAGATTTTCTTTGTCGCTGCTAGACAATGAGTTGTAATTTCATATCAATATTATTAACAACTTACTATTGAAATTATTAACCATAGGTATAACAATCTCTATTATCACAATCTTTCTTTAGTTATTTATTATGTAGAACAAACTCTCTATCTAATTCCCGACCGACCAAACAACCTAGACAAACTCTCTAAATTTAATTTAATAAATGCATTAAAAAAAAAAGATAGATTGATTTAAACAACCACACAAGTTCGGATCATTTAATTTAGGTTATGTTTTCCATTGCATTTAACAAAAATATCTCATAATCATTAATCACGTGTTACTACACATGATTAGAAATTTAAGATAATTACGAATTTAAAATCTCTAATCTAGTTATAAGGAGTTCTCAAACCTTATTTAGTTGCGCACCCAAACAAAATAAGAAAATATCCATAAAACATTAAATATAGAAAAACATAAACAACTTCAATTGGAAAGTTACTCAATAATATCAAATTTTAATTACAAGAACTCATGTATAAGGCTTTGAAATCACTCTCAACCAATAAGAAAGTTTAATCTAGCATGCTAAAAAATAACAAGAAAATTAAAATTAACAACATTGGGAGTCAAATAGAGTTATTGGTTGAAGTAGATAGTTGATGTTGATGGCGGATTATGGATGTCTCCTCATCCAAGCCTCTTCTACTTTGTTTTCCTTGATGCCCAAGACTTCCAAGATAGTTTCCTAAATATATGTATGATTTCTACATAATGAGTCTAGAATCAGGTTAATAGAGTTTTGAATCACAAAGTTATGCCCGAAATACAAAACTTGCCTCAGTGGCACCGTGTCAATAAGATTTTGCCCAATAATACTTGTTTCAATTTTATTTTGGCTCATTTTTTATTTTTTATCCCCAAACTCCTATCATACACAAAATATTAATAAAAATTTAATATTAGCAAGAACAAAACAAGAAAGATATAGTGGAATTGATACAAAATATGTAAAAATATACGATTATCATGTAGTGTCTTCATGTCATTCTTTTAACTAAGATATAATTCAACATTTAATGGCGATACTACTTCCTCCATCCATAAAAAATGTGTATATCTTGACCGGATATTAAACTTTTAATTGAAAATAATTTTTTTTTTACAATATAGTAATCAAGAATTTATTGTTTTCATGCCATTTTTTTAGTTGAGAGTAATTTGTGGGAAAAAGAATAATTTTTAAAAATGAATACTTATATTAGGATGTTCAAAAAGAAAAAAAATATTAAATTTGAGATATAAGGAGAATTTCTACCTCAAAGGACCGTTATTACATCACCAAATATAAATATATATATATATATATATATATATATATATATATTAAGTTTTATAAATGTTACACTCGATTATGTGTATCAAATGTGTATTCTATAATTTATTTTAAATAATAATAATATAAAATATATCGTGAAATACATATTCAATAAACATTATCAAGTATAATATTTCTTATTCCAAATATACTATCAAATTTAATGTACTATATGAAACCCCCAATTGATTATTGGACAATCCTTCAACCACGCATAAATAATGTAGTTACTCAACTTGTAAGAAGTTGATTTTGACCAGGTACTAGTTTGAATATAGTTTTTCCAATATTTTTTTCCAGTCCTTTGCTTTTTTCTATCTTAGAAATGAGCCTGCTATGATTTTCTCATCTCATTTCATAATGTATTTTTCCAATGAGTAAAAATTATTTTAGTATTCGAGTCTTGCTATTAATATTAAATTGATACATGAAATTTTAATAAATATTTTAATTGATACTCGAGTTTTCGCTTAAATACAAATTATATATATTGACGGCCATCCCATTAGGAATCTATAATTTTTTATAATAACAAAAATATCCTTTAAAACTCTAACTTAATTTTTAAGCAGTCATTTAATTTTTCATGATATATTCATTTGACTAAGTAATTTTCATCATTATGATAAATAAGTATGAAATTCAGTTATAATGCGCAACCCTATAAGTAAGATATATAGTTGTTAATAGTTATAATAATTAAACCAAAAAACTAAATACACCTAGATATGTAAAATAAAAATTTATGAGCTGAGATTTTAAATTTAATCTTTAAAAATTGAGAATTAAGAAAATAGCAAAGAAAATAAGAAAATTTTATCAAAAATAACAAATTGATACATATTGGGCCGACTCAATCCAACTCTCTATCTAATTTTTTGACAATAATGGATATACTCTTTTAAAGTCTAATTTGATTTTCAGATTCATTTAATTTTTCATGATTTATTCATTTGACAAAATTAATTCTATCATTCTTTTTGTAAACACATAAAATTGATATTAATAATAAATAAACATATAAGTAAAATATATAAATGATTGTAGTTTAATAAGGAAATCAAAAATCAAAATACACCCGGTAGGGAGCCATAGCTTCCAAACTATAAATTTATGAGATGAGATTTTAAATTTAATTTCTGAAAATTGAGATTTAAGAAAAAAGAGTTAAGAGAATATTTTGCTTTGCTTTTACTACATTTTATTTATGTTATTCTCTATATTCTTTTTCTTACATCTCAATATACTTAGACAATAAATTTTAAAATCTCGTCACATAAATTTTCATTTTTGAAATTATCGCTCCTTATCCAATTTTATTTAAATTTGTAGTTTTGTTATTAAATTATAAATACTTATATATCTTTACTTGTATGGTTGGTTATTATTACCTAGTTTATACATATATGTTGTTATATGATAGAGCTTATTTATATGTAACATATAATTAAATGGAAATTTGAAATTAAATTAGAGTTTATATAATGGTATATCCAATACACATTAAATGGAGAATTAGATGGAGTTCATGTAACATGCATCAATTTGACATGTATGACAAAACCCGAGTGTCATTTGAAAAATTTGTAAAACTCATATACCAAATTAATATTAATGAAATTTTTTCAAATATCAAATAAATTAAACTTGCAAACTTTCATATATCGATTTAATATTAACAATAAGATTTCGATACGAAAATTATTTTTACTCTTTTCCAACTGCAAATCCTTTCCCAAAAGATGGGCAGATGGCAGCAACTACATTAATCTGGAGACACCAAAGTTACCCCCGAGAGAGTTGACGTGAAATGTTTTAATTTTTAAATGGCATTTTTAAAAATTAAAAAATATAATTAATTTACCCATTTTCATCGTACATATAATTTATTATTATTTTTTAAATTAATTTTCAAATCAATTAATATTTTACATATTTCTATACAGTTATTTAAATTTATTAACATTACACGTCTTTTTGTATGAAAATATAACAAATCTAAATATATTTTTATTTTTTTCAAAAATTTAATACAAATATATATTAAAAGCATAAAAATAAAAATTAAAAATAATAGCAAAGGGGGTCTGAGTTTTTCAGAGTTTGTAGATGATGATCAGTTGGTTGGTAGTGTGTATGGTAAGTGAAATTTATCTATCACTTTTTGGGGGAACACTTTAATCGTAGTTGGGCATTCAATGCAACAGTCTGTAAAGTGAAACAGAGAGTGGGTTCACATTATCAGAATCAGCCCCCCATACTCTCAATAAAGCTCCCACCCCCTAACATCTCATCCTTCAACAAAGATTGACCATATTGCCTGATTGTGACTACTCTTTACCATTCTTTTTTAGTTTTTTTTTCTTTTTTTTTTAAATAAATTTTGTAATTATTCTTTCTATTTGAGCTTCTTTTTTTTTATTTTATCTTATGTTAGATATTTTTTTAAGTAAATATATATATATATATATATATATGGAAATAGACCAGCATAGTAACTCATTTTGAGCTTTAGTACGTGCGGAAAGTAGGTAATTGGTTTAAGTAATATTTACTATTGTACTTGAATTTACACTTATAACTTTATGGTGAAAATTATGGGTTACATCAATTAAATTGTCATTTTGTTGAAAGATTAAGGCAATATTTGTTTATGTTATAAGTGTTATGGGGAAGGTGATTATTTTTCAGAATGAAAAATGAAAAAAAAAAAAAAGTAATATTTATTTTTATTTTTGGAGGATATTTTTTATTGGTAAGATTTTATCTGTCACATCAATATTTTTAATGTATTATGTTGTATTTTTTAATATAAAAATATATATTTATAGTAGTATGATAATTAAATAATGTGATGATATTATGTATGGAGTATAGTGGGCCCTACTTTATTTTAGAGAATAATAGATTTATTTTTAAGAAATAATTTATCAATCCCATTTTTATTTCTGATAGCTAAGTGATTTATATGATATATGTATCTTTCTCAAATGCTCAAAATACAAAAAGTGAAATATTTAATTTTATAATTTTTTTTTATTCAAACCTTAAAATAAAGAGAATAAGTGAAGGTTCTCGATTCTAACTTAATTTTATTTATAAGAGGTGGATCATGTACCACTGCGAATATAAGTTTAATCCTACAAAGAACTAAACCTTGCTTATTCAAGAAGCAAATAAAGAAATATAGGTGAGCACTGACTTTGAGACATCAATTTAAGTTTACAATCTTTTAAATTGGATAACGACTTATGATATAACAAATTATTCTTGTGTTTCATGTGGAGATGTTGATTTGATTGAATAAAGTGAAAAAAGGACCACCAGCAAGGAATCTAAGGCATTATTTGGAGAAAATTTTGTTTCAGTATTAAAATTTAAAAAAAAATAATTAAAAAGATTTACTAAGTTTTTATGTGGGATCGTAAAGTGAATTTGATTTTAATCACAATTTTTATTACAAACGTTATGTCTTGTAAGATTTTATTTAATTAGTGTAATCACATGTATTGTTTTTAGGCTAATATAACACCTAGATAATAAAATTATTTGAATATGTATAAAGATATCTATATATATAATATATGTATAATAATGATTGGGTTTTTTTTTATAATATTTTAAAAATTAATGAAAATGTGAAGATTCAATCTTTGATTGGTTGGTTTCATTTTTCGAAAATACTAAAATTATTGAAACTGAAACCAAACAAAGCCTAATTTTCATCACTTTTTTTTTCCCTTCCCAACTACAAAACTAACTAATTTCAGTAATTTCTAATTAATTGTTGTCATAAAGAATATATGCATATGTGTAATCAATAATCTTGGTAATGTGTTTTATAATTATATTCTACCTCTACTTTGAAATTATCAGGGTGTTCTCTTATAAATTGAAAAAAAAAATGTTGATATGTGCAAGTAAATTGTTTAAATATAGGCAAAGTAAACAAAAATTAATCAAATTAAATAAAACAAATATTTGATATTCTCTGATGTAAAGGTTTAAATTGTAGGGTGATATTTAAGGATTAGAATGGGTTTCAGAACTTGTAAAAATGGCAAATAAAATTGATAAAAACTTTATAAGTAGGCTTCTTTTTTTTTTTTTTTTCCAATGTATTGAATAGGAAAACGAAGTAACCTAATTGTGGCTTAGTCGTTAAGATGCAAAATTATTTTCTTGACTACAAAGTTCAATTTTTTTGTGGGTGAATTTATATATAAATTTTTATAATTTTATTTAAAATGTGTGGTTCACCCAACTATATATGATTAAGTAAATTTATTATTATAGATTTGAATGCTGTCGTATTTAAGGTAAAAAAAAAAAAAAGGGATATTTTTTTTCTTTTTTGTTTTTTTTGGTTGCTTTTTTAAGGATATAACGAGAAAAAGCTAATTAGCCATTCTCATATGTGGAAAAACTGTGGCACGCAGTTTGCACCAACTTTTCTTTTTTGGGGGAAAAAGGTGAGACAATAAGATATCCCGACTCCCAAACAGTGAACATCACTAATGCTTGACAAAGTGGGGAAATTCTTTTGGTTAATGAAACTTACTTTGGCTATTTGGTTTCATTTTAAATAGTTCTTTTTTTTTAATTTTTAATATTTAAAAATTTAAAAATATATTTATTTTACTTATTTTCATAAGAAATTAAACTTATTTTCATTTTCAAACATACTAATATTCCACGTTTATTCATTCAACTATTAAACTCATTTTCAAACCTACTAACATTTACATATTTTTAATGCAGAAAACACAATAAAATAAATATTCATTTACAAAACAGATATAGTTTATATACAATCATAACTAATCCAAATATATTTTTACATTTACACGAAAATTTAGTGAAAATAATTTCAATCCTGAAAATACTGGAAATATGAAAATAAAACCAAACGGGCACCAACAGAATAAGTGAATATTAATTTCTTACCAATTTTTACCGCCTAAATTTGGGGAATTTTTTTTATTTATACTAGTATTCTCCCAACTAATATTTAAAAATGCAATTTTAAAATTAAAATTTATATTATACTGACGTGACATAATATGAATCATTTATTATTGAGCACCCGACACAACAAGTTGTAGTTTGGGTTCTTCAATACAGCAAAATTTAAGAGAGCCTACCATATCGGACAAAATATATATGAGAGATGGTAGACATGAACAATAATAATATAAAGTTTTGGAGCAATAATTATATGTAGCAGTTATGCATGCAATAAAAAAAAAAATATTTTGTTGACGATGCAATGATAGCTGAAGATTTTGATTCCGATATATATGAGAAATATATTGCCTTATAATTGGTATGCTGCAATTTTTTTTTAAAAAAAATGCAATAAATTAATAGCATGATAATTAGGTGAGAGTTTGGACCCAATTATTTTGGAGGGAAATGCAACTAACTTGCGGAGATAGAGCCAGACTGCAATGGGTTTATGAACACGTGTAGTCCTCCATCCCCACGCCCAACTCCCCCCCCCCCCCCCAAGTCCCGCCGTACCGGCAAGAAGAGTGGGGAACAGAGGGGATCTTGTTCATCGTAAACCACACTGTTTCTTTTAATGAAACACAAAACAATACGGATAAGAGAAGAGATGAAAAATACAACATGGGGTTGGGGGGGTGAAGGGGGGAGGGGGAGGGAGGGGACCATTTTTTTTAACACTTTTTTTCACCTTTAATTTTACACTTTAGAGGGGACCATTTTCCAATATTGCTCAAATCATTTTCTTTCTATCTTTCCTTTATATATATATATATAAGAGTATATTACACACACACATATATATATATATATATATATATATCCTATGATTGATTTTGGGTTTTCTTGATCAAGTTTGATTGGGGCAAAGAATAATAAACCTAGAAATGACCTTACTCAAACTTAAAAAACTCGTGAACTTGTGGACTCATCATTTATAATGTATATTAAGAAGATAAATTGCGAGTATGACAAGAAACTATTTTTTTTTAATCAAGTAGGATACTTAAATGATAGTTTAAAAATTATTATTTCGACAATAGATTGTTTATTTTGTTTAGGCGGTATAAAATCAATTATAAATGTGATTTCGAAATATTGTGATCAAGAAAAATAGAACTATGACGTTCAAATATCTATCCAATATTCATTCACCAACCATCGTGTTGAAACCCTGCACGACACTTTGTCTTGTGTGCTCAGATGAACTCCAAACTAAGACCTTTTTTTAGGTGGCCGTTATTCAATTCAGTTGTTTGTTGCTCTTCACCCCATGTTATTCTTCAATACTTCAATTGTTGAACCAAAAATTTTAATCCAGTTCTTGAAATCTTGCAGTTTGTGCGTAGAGAAAAGAGCAATGCAGCTCTTGGGTCAACCATACACATCTGGATGATCCACTCCAAACAATCTAGTTTACTAAATTTACACTTTTTGAAGCCCATATTACAATTGAGAATTACAGCAGTCCAGTACGTTGGCAAGCCCAAAAGTGAGGTGGGGCAGCCCATTAGATTTGATTGGTGGGTAATTCCCAACAGAGGTCCCCTTTAATGTGATATCCTTTTATTATTTCTTTTTTTTTTTTCATTTTTTTTTCCATTTGTGTGTGTGTGTGTGTTTTATTCGGTCTCATGTCAGCAGAAAATATGCTAGCAAAAATGCAGACCGATAATAGTGTAATTTCCTTTCAGAAAGTTTTATGGCATCTTTTAACGTAAATGAGAAAATCAAAGTTGAAATTAATTTCATGATTCTTTTTATGAAATAGAGGATCTAAAGTGTATTATAATAATTCCAATTTAAATTTTTTTAATTTAAATTGTAGCATTATAACCAAGTCTCGTTTCTTCTCTAATAAATTATAATAGAACACTTTATTTGGCTTTTAATGGTCAACTTAGAGTTTTTTTTTTTTTTCTGCTTCAATTACGTGAAGCACAGGGCGTTTATATTTCAATAGCCAGCATTAGCCAAACAAACATAGTCCCTCGAGTTCGGGAAAAGTACAATTTCCACTCAAATTCAATTTTGAACTAAGTCAATGGAAACCAATCCAATCCTTTTCTATTCCAAACATTTGGAAATTAAAATTGATTTTAAAAGAATAGATTTTTGTAAAAATTGATGTAGAAATAGTTCAAATGTTGAATTTTGGTTGGCTAAACGGGTCCATTTTATAGTTGTCACAAAATTTTAAAAGTTTTTCCATCTTAACCTGCTAAAAAATTTCATATCTGATCAAAAGGAATTCTAATTTGAATTGTCTAATAATTTTACAAAATGTGGTACAATTGTAAGTTCATATTCTCTATTATAAATTAGTATTTCATATTTTATTACATATAATAAATAAACGTTAACTATATAAAATATTTTTTTGAATAAATACTTGATTATGAATCACATACACTTGATATTTAGGTTGACATAGTCACCACCGTTAGGTTCAATCTTGTCCGTTTTGATCTCCTTTATTACTTCGTCTCATTTAAGGGTATAGATGGAAAGCGAAGCAAATCCAAAAAGATTGCTTCAATTTGGATTGTTTACTGCAACTTGGAATTATGAAATTGAAATCGCTGTAGATCAACATACCACATTAAATATGTACCCAAATCATGTATATAAATATAAATTAAAATAGATAATTTAAAATGTTCACCATGTCTACGCCCATGAGTCAAGCAGTTGTTACAAGATTTTTGGAGAGATTTGACTCCTTAACTAATGGAGTCTTTTACACGTCTCTTGATTTGTAAACTGAAAATTGCAGAACAATGATGACATTTAACAGAAGTTTGATGAGTTTGGTTCAAACAGTTAGCCATGCACCAAGCATTCTTAACTTCAAACTCAAAAAACCCCCAAACTGCAAAATATCTCTTGCTTCTGACAGCAACAACAACAACAACAATACTCATTCACTATAACCCCCAACAACATAGAACAAAGCAAATCAAACTTCTCTTACAATATATATTCTGACCAAAATTAAACTTCTTCAATTAGCCACCATAGAAATTTGACCCTTTTCTTTATAGGTTTTTTAAACTATTTTTATTGAGAGAACGGTAGAATACAAATCAATTATAAATAAAGTAATACGTGAGCCCATCTTTATCGACCATCATCGTCTTAAAGAAACTAAGAATCCAGGATTAATGTGATTTACCAAACATCATTATCATTAATTGAAAAAAAAAAAAAAAACCTCAAAAGTCAACAAATCCACCCACGGAAACAAGACCCAACCAACATCCACAAAAGCATGAGTGAAAATTCATTCATGTTGGAAATTCCAATTATGCGTTGATTAAGATTCAAAGTTGTTCTCATCTATATGATTCATTTCACAATCAAATAGAATTTTCATTTGCCCTTTTCTTTATAACAAAGCTTCTCTGTCTCCCCACCTCCATGTTAAATCATTTACACGTTCACAGACTAACATGTTATCATTCTTTTCTTGTTTTTTTCTTCTTTCCCTCGTCTCTTCACCTTGTATTCATGCTAGAACACCACCAATTTACACGGTAAACCCGAAAAATATTTCTTCCTCAGTTCAAAACCATAGCTACACATGGCATGAATTCGAAAAATTCCGGGATGCAAGCAAAGGCAGCCTCGTCAATGGCATTTCTAAACTCAAGAACTACTTCAACAGGTTTGGCTATTTAGAGGCAGAAGCTATTAAGAATTCCACGGATATATTCGATTCGAATCTTGAGCTTGCCATAACAAGATATCAAGAAAAACTAGGCCTTCCAGTTACGGGAAACCTGGATTCTCGTACACTTTCTGAACTGATGTCGCCGAGGTGTGGCGTCCCCGACACTTCAAAAACGCCGCACGCTGCGACGAACTACGTGTACTTCACCGGCCGGCCAAGGTGGAGCCGGAATATCCCGATGACGCTAACGTACGCATTCTCACCCAAAAACCTCATCAGTTCTTTGAGCATGGAAGAGTTGAGGGGTGCATTTCAACGGGCTTTCGCGCACTGGGCATCGGTCATTCCTGTTACATTCGTGGAATCCGATGATTACGGATTTGCCGACATCAAAATCGGGTTCTACTTCGGTGATCACGGCGATGGGGAGGCGTTCGACGGCGTGCTCGGTGTTCTAGCCCATGCATTTTCGCCGGAGAGCGGGCGGTTCCACCTCGACGCTGCGGAGACGTGGGCGGTGGACTTTGCGGCGGAGAAGTCGGACACCGCCGTGGATTTGGAGTCGGTGGCGACGCATGAGATTGGTCATCTGCTGGGATTGGCGCACACTGATGTGAAAGAAGCGGTGATGTATCCCAACTTGAAACCAAGGGAAAAGAAAGTGGATTTGAAGCTTGATGACATCAAAGGTGTGCAAGCTTTGTATGGCTCGAACCCTAATTTCAGTTTTCAAGCCTTTTCTGAATCGGACATGTCTTCTAATGGTGCTGTTGATTGGAGGGTTGGAGAAGATGAAATCATTAGGTTTAAGTGGCTGCTGCTGTTGATCATATTGTGGTTGTGCATGTAATGGTGTAGAAAAGTATTTTAACTTGACTTTTTTTTTTCTTTTATGATTGGGGTGTTGATATGAAATACATACAATGTAATATAGGTCTTTAACAATTTTTTATATTTGTTTATTACATTGACATACACATTAAGTATACAAAATAACATTATTAATATTCTTTTGACATATATTAATAATATTATAATAGAAAATGAAATATCAATTGTAATAGATGGTCCAAACTGCTTTTTGTTGGCTGATTGACATTTCTAATTGAGAAAAAATGAAAATGAAGGAGGATGTTTGTAATTGCACATCAATAAAGGAGAACTGGTTTCTCATTTTTATATTTTCAACATTTAACCATTGTGGAAGAGCACAAGTGAAAGAAGATATCTTAAACTAGTAAAAATTAATTAACTCACATCAATATAAAATTAATTACAACGCGTAATGAAATAATAAAACTCACATATAAAACAAAAATGTTAATACATTTATTCAAAATTGAATTTATAAATTTTTAAAACTTCAATCTTGATTGCTTGAATAAGAGCTCCTCAGCTCTTACTTATTTTGGACCCAAGGGGAGCCCATTAGATTACTTTAAAAAACATCAAACTGACTCTTGTCAGAGTTTGAGTGATTATCATTAGGTAAGGAAGTCTTGCTGGTCTTATATATAGATGCAGATCAAAAAGTTAGAAATTAGACATTCAACAAATATCAACATCGATCGACCCTTATTTTCTCAGTCTCATTCGACACGTGGCCATCATTAGCTAGCCATCTCAATGGGTTTTTTTTTTTAATTTTTAATTTTTTTTATTATTATTACAATTAGATTTGTGCATGAATATGGAACTAGCTAGGGTGCAATTGAATCAAGATCAAATTTGTCAAATAGTGTATGATGTAAATAAGCAGATACCAAATAATTTGAGCTAAATTTATGTGTGGCTTAATTAAAATTTGTTTGAGCTTGTTTGTTTAATATTCAAACAAAGCTCGAGTATGACTTGTTAATTTAAAACAATCAATTAACCAAAAATAAAATAAAAAAAGAAGAGGTAAATTTCAAAATTCATAAGAAATTAAATTTTAAAAATGTGCCATATTGCACAACTGATCAATTATTGTACACTCATGCTACACGATATGCTTCTTTTAAAAAACAGAAACAAAAAATGTTACATGCATGATATGCTCAGCTCACTCCTATTGGTAGGTTAACTCTTTTGTTGCATACCAAACCCATAGATAATAGTAGGATGGAGCTGGAGTTGGCGTTATCGATATTTCCTCAATTCTATATAAATAAAAAAAAATAGTATAAATTCTATATATAAAATTATTAAATTTTAAAAATTTGACTCCTCTCCTTTCTGAAAAAATAAAAATATTTATTTATTATTTTTAAGAAAAAATAAATTTTGCCCTCCCTCAATATTTATTTTTTGACTCCATCCTGAATAATAGTATTTGTATTAATCTCATCTAAAAGTTTAAATTGTTATAAATAATAATGTACTTAATATTTAATGACCCTAATTAATGTGATTTTTGAAGTGCAAATAATATTTTTTTATAAAGTCTAACACGTTGATTTTTTTATTTTATTTTATTTTATAAATAGGTGGCATCAAAGACTAAAACTAAGATATTCTGATTTGGTCTAACTATACTCAATGACCACCCCAAAAAAATCTGAGGTGTTAGAAAAAAAAATATATATTTAGATTTTAATCTCTATAAAAAAACTAAATGGACTTCCAACATCACCATAGACCCATCAACCCAGAAGCTCACTACCAAAAACCAGGGCATCTGCTTTCTCCAAGCAGTAGCAAAATGCTCATAAATCTGTAGTTAAGATTATGAAAATGGCGATAGCTATCTTTGAAGCGTATACCCCCATATATAGCTACGAATATTTTTCAGTCCCGTAGCTATGTCATTGGCTACGGCAATCTGTAGCCACTCCACAGCTATCTTATTGGAAAGCGTAGCCTCCATTTTTTATGTAGAAAAATTAAACATTCAATAAACAACATACTAGGTACAGTTGTACGGCCCGTGTTACACCAAAAAAAACTATAATATATTTTAATATAACTAAAAAATAAAAAAAATAGGAATAAAATCATTAGCGACGACACTTTGATTTTTATCGCTAATATTAATATTTGCGACGAAAAATTACATGTGGTCGCTAAAGTGATTAGTTAGCTACTTGTAAAGTCGTGGGGGAAAATCCATTGCAAGTTTCATGGAAAACTTGAAAAAATCCATAGCTACTTCCAATCCATGTTTTCGGTAAATTACAATCCCTAACTACAAATCTTGAACCCCACTGCAGAGTGAAGGCTAATTTGCTGTATGAGCAGCAAAACCTTCTTCTTCTTTCTATTTTTTTTAAAAAAAATATTCGGCATTTTAGAAGCAAGAATTTTTTAGTATTTTCCTCTGCATGCGGATGAATTCACTGCGCACGATATTTCCATCTACGTCACGATAATATCCTAATTAATTAATTAAATACAAGATGGAAAAAATTCAAAATTTAATTTGTTAATTTATATTACGAATTTATTATGAAAGTTAAAGAATGGTGCTTGGCCCTTCTTCACCACAGTTTTTTTTTATTATTATTTACCAAGTTATGGGTTAAAAATACTTGTTATTTTTTATTTCATATATAGATATTATTATAGAGCAAACAACTTATTATATAGTTAATAAAAAAATGTCAAAAACTATTCGCATAATCTTTGTTACAATGTACACACTGATGATGTATGCACACAAATTCCACTAACTTAAAAGTTAAATTATTGACTCGATTATCATTTTAATTTACATGACAAACACAATCGACACATATTCCTGCATTAACTATAGGGATTTTTTTTTTTTTTGAATAAAATAAAATTAAAGTGAACCATCCAAATATTTATATACTCTATCTTCAATAATAATGGGCATGATCCTTTGTGCCCCAACAACATCATTTTCATCTTGCCTCCCCCCAAAAACACCACATCATAATAATGTGCTTCCAAATATGATAGTCATAGCTGGTGTCGATAGCCACGGTCGACTGGGCACAACTCGTGTCATGAGTCAGTATCCACCATTTTCAGCCACAAGCTTTAGCTTCAATTGGGGTGTATTAAGGAGTTCAACCAACCACAAAATAATAATAATAATAATAATAATTATTATTATTATTATAATAATAAATAAATTGTAATGGGACAATGCAATTGATTATAAGAAATTGCCCCAAGGCCCTTGAAATGTCCCTCAAACTTGTTCCTTGATAAATTCAGACCTACTTTGGTTCATTTATGCAAAGCAAAAAACTTCCCTTTTTTGCATGAATGAGGGTAAACTAAAGGAAATAAAGGTCATTTAAAGACCAATATTTGCTGCACATTCATTAATTAAACACTGTTTTCGTTTAGCTTTCTTCTTTTCTTTTTTCCCTTCTCATTTTTAGTATTCTACAAACTTTAATGATGCGCTTAGCCTGAGGATTAATAATGTGAAAAATGTGTACTTTAAAAGGTTCCCATGTACTATATAAATAAAACAATTCCACTAATCCAACTAACATTACTACATCCATAGTTTTCAAAATCTAACCAGATCAGATTATTGAATTAAAAATTAATGATCGATTCGTTTGATTATAAATAATTAAAAATTTGTCAAAATTGGTGGAATTTTTTTTGTTTTCATTTTATATATATACTACATTACTATTTTACATAATAATAAAAAAATATAATTAATTTTTATTAAATTAATTGAACTGATGATTGAACTAGTACGATAAATTGAACTGATGACCGACACAACAGCAAGATCATTTTAATCACCAATATAATTATTAAAACACTACTACAATCACAGATTATGTGCACACTAAATGTAGAAAAGAATTTTTCTTCAATGACTAAGGAATGTACGAGATACAGTGATACAATCTTGGATGTGATCCCGTTGAAGAATACATAGGCATGGTACCAATAAATTAAAATATGGACGACTTTCTAATAAAACTATATTAAGAATGAGTATTATCTCATAATCTGATAAAAGAAATGCATTGGCAATGATCAAGTAGTAGAATCAATGCCCATCAATCATCTCATTAAGATTTCTTTATGACTTTCCAAAGATTCTGATGTAACTCCAAAATCTACATTAGTGGCCTCAAATTTATTATTTTACTTTTATATTTTGCTAATTTGTTTATTTTTTTTTATTTTTTATTTTTTATTTTTTTGGGGGGGGGGGGGGGGTGGGGAGGGGTTGGGGGGATGCTCTAGTTGAAAGTTAAGAAGCAACTTTGCGTTGGCATATTCTCCTCTCCTACTATTTGGGCCATTTGTTTAATTATTAAAAATAAATATTGATCTGAAATAAAGGAGTAACTTGTTATTGATGATCAATAATTGATTTACACCGTACTTAGGCGTGATATTTGATAGTCCTAAAATCCATGAATTCTGAGATATGATGTGAAGATTGCTGTGGATATCTTACATGGTGTGTGGTGATGATATTTTGAGACCCATAAATTTCAAGACTCGTCAAGTTACAACTAAAACACCATACCAAGACCATATATGACTTGACGTCTCACGTAATTGCTCGTTTAGGAAAATGTAGCATTTATGACAAATACTTGGCCTGTCACATACCAAGAAATGAATTATGATTTGACTTCAAACCAAGGGTGTATTCACACGTATGGCTTTACTTTAAAAATTGTCTTCCGAGGGTGGTGGTGGAGGTGGCGGGGGTCGGGGGGGGGGGGGGGTATAATTTACCTGCCATTTAATTTTTAGTTTTGTTGATCATTAAGTATAAACATTTTTTATTAAAGGAGTCATTCTATACAATATATATGATTTGTTGTTACCCACTGAATTTTAGAAAACTATATTTTTTATTATTTACTTTCTTCTTCAATATATTTGATGTGAATACATATGAATTTCCTATTTTGTATATGAAAGAGGGCTTAAATGATAAAATAGGGTAGGATTTACTTATTTTTTTGAATCCCAAACCGATCCGATTTTATAGTTCGAGTTAAATCTGAGATTGTGAACATAACCTTATAAACGACAATTATCATGTATCATATCTTGAGCATATGAACATACTCCTATAAATACCATCATAATTTATTTTTTAGTCTTTTATATCTAGTTATTTATTTTAAACTTTTTATTTAAGATGGAGATCACTCTATCAAATTTAGCGTATTATTTAATTATAGAATAATTTGAATATTCGAAAATTCAATTCGATCCGATTTGATGAATATGATATCGAATAACATCAATATTGCACGCAATTCATTCAAAAATTTAACTTTACCAAAATTTCTTTTTGGATAAGTTAGTTTTGTGGTTCCAATTCTGACTTAAACCTAGATGCCCCTTTCATATATACAAGTTACATTTTTTGCATGTCGTGTACTTTTCCTAGAATATTGTCCTAATACATTTAATGATCCAACATAAAGACGTGCGACTATAATATTGTTATAGCTAATAACCTGGCAAGTGATACTAAACATAATCAAGCACTCAAGATTATACCCTCTGAAGCTTGTGGTTGGATTGACAAAAAATTATATGTTAAAAATCTTAAATTCACAATAACAAATATATTATATTAATTCCAGTTTAGGTAATTTTGACTTGATCTTTCAATAGTCCTCATTAATTATTATAAATATTAAATCCACCTAATATTTGAGTCATTTAAAATTCATAATTATAACACCATGTGGGAATCATTGCTTCAAGGACAGAAGATTTCACGTTACATGATGCGATGCTGATTGGATGAATGTTCATTAATAACTTAGACGAAAATAAAAAATAAAAAATAATTAAAAAATAGTACATGTCAACTTCATGCATTGACTATAAAAAAACAAAGGAGTTAATACTTAATTAATAGGAATAGCCTTCATTTGTGACCAATTAAGCAATATAAATATATACATACATATATTTAATCCGTGTTAAATATAAATAAATATATATATTTAATCCGTGTTAAAAAAGCTGTGTGTATTTTGTTGCTTTGAAGAATTGATAAGAAAAAAGTAGACAAGTGTGTGAAGGCAAGCAATAAGCATGTGGGCAGGGATCTGTTTTGGTGATTGTTTGGCAGCAAAGAAAAAGAGGAGGTACGTACAAGGAACTGAACTAATTTTAATAATTGGGGTCACAATTAATCCTTATTCATGCTGATTTTCCTTCATCTTCAAATCAGCTACACATGAGAGAAAGAGAGGGTTAATAACAAATTTTATTTTTAGAATTGCATATTTGTTTTGATTTTTATGATTGTGATATCTTAAAACTTGTTCGATTGGGTTTCGTGTTTGTTTTTAAAATGTCTTTGTTTTTTTTTTTCATTCTTTTTCCCCGCTAAGATCAGTGGAAACATGAATGATAGTTGATAAGTTAGGCAATATGTAGGAAAAATGGAAAATTCTCTATGTTTAACAAAATCAAGATTATTTCAAAACTAGAATTACTTTAGGGTTTTTTTTTTTTTTGGGGGTGTCTGTTGGACATATTCAATCATTAGATCAATAAACACACACACACACACACACACACATATATATATATATATATATATATATATATATATATATTCAGATCTTCTAATTATTAGATTAATATAAATATATACCGTCTAATTATTATCATAGTATAAAAATAATATAAAAGTTTGATGTGACACTTATAAGCAACAAAAACTAACATGAAGTGAAAAATATTTCCTTCACCAAAAATAAAAAAATAAAAGCAAAGATACTTTCATTATTCATACATCCCCAAATTAATATTTTCTGCAAAACAATTCCAAGACGAAACCAAAAAGAAAGTCTTATTCTTGTTTCAATAGTTCTAAAATACCTTCAACAATTCAAAATTGATTTCTTCTCATTTTTAAAGTTTGAATTCAAAACAATCTTTTTTCAATGGTACTAAGGCCGAATTTATTAATTTCAAAAGAAGATTAGTTTTTCAAAATAATCTTTTTAAAGTTTGATAAACTTGGCCGAATTGTTTTGGAATTTGTATGAATCTTGATGCTTTGGGGGTGTGGTTGGAAAGAGGGGTGTGAAACCCGACCAAGAAGGAAGAGGGTGAAACAAAGGTACTACTATGGTAGTTAGGACTCATGGTTTGATTGTCACTTCGAAATCCCCCAGTGAAAAAAGGATTTTGTGGTTGGTTAAATCATATATGGACAAAAGAGATACACTGAATGAGACTTTGCAGTCTTTATACAACACATACTCCACTTTTCATATAGTATTATTTTTCAAGATAGCATGTAAAAATGAAGCAAAAAGAAAAAAAAAATCTCAAACACTAAATAAGAAATATGTAAAATAAGGGGTATAATTTTCTTTACTTCGTTTTTATTACCAAAAAAATTATATGGGTTCGTCTCAAACATCAATAAATAAATATTTATTATTTGACAAAAAATGGTACTTTCAGAGGGGTTTATGTTATTTTTATTTTTTATTTTTCTTTCCTCTTAAAAAAGCAAAACCATAATGGATAGACTCCTAGATACTTTCAATGAATCTGATAAAGTTAGCAGCTTTAGGTACTATGAATTTTGTTTTTGGGGAAAAGGAAGCCAATCGCATTGAATTCTCTCCTTAAGAGACTCAGCAAAGCAAATGGGGCTGTGCAAACTTCCATCCCCACCTACAACCCCTCTGTTGGGACACACACAAACCCTACCTTATATGTGTACATATCTCTATATGTCATTTAGTAAAACCTCATCAATTCTTGCAAACATCCCCACACTACTATATATTTTGTGAGTATTCATAAAGAATATATAGAGAGAGAATACCTAATATATAAGTGCAATATATTTAATAATTGCCTGCACAAAATTGCTCAAAATAATGCATGAAATATCAAGACTAGCACAAAATTTAAGGAAAGAAAAGGGTGCAAGAATTGATGTAAGGTAATTTAATGGAGTACTATATTTGAACTTGAAGAAAAGGGCATTCTAATACAATACATCAAAAGTACCATTTGCATATGGAACAATTTATTAGCCTAGGAGGAGGACATGGGCCAAGTAAAACTCATTTAAAGTTAAAAAAAAAAAAAAAAACACTTGAAAACAACTTCCAACTATCACTACAAATACTAGTATTTATATATATAGACATCTAGAACACAAGGGATTTTTTTTATTTTATTTTTAAATATTTGGGTCCACCCCTTTTTCATAATCAGCACATTACATCCTTGAGAAGCTTGTACCTGCGGGTGGTGGGCCGGGGGGAAGGGGTTTTACCGGTGGCTTTCTCTGCGGAGGAGCCGCCTTCTTCGCGATGATGCTGCTTGATTTTGTCGCCGGAGTAGGCTGATCTTACTTCATTTGCATGCGCTGATTTATTGTTGTTCCTAGCAGAATAAGATGAAGAATTTCCATGCCTTGATGATGAATTTCTTTCCTCGCATTGGCACCAGTCGCACACTTGAATAGGCTCTGCGTATTCACTGTAGTAGTTGCTGCAGTACCTGTGGAAATTGGAATCCATACTTAAAAAGTATTTTTCCCAGGTATTCAAGAATCATAATTTACTCAATTAAAATACTACTGCTTGCCAACAAAATCACACGGGCTACCTATTAAAACTCAACTAAAATACACAAGTTCAAGCACATATATATATGTAAATAAAGATGGGAGGGCTTTTAGTTATAATCGTACAATGGTAAGCCATGATGTGATAGTTCTTCAAAAACCATGAGATAACAATGATCATCAAGAAAACGGATATAAAAAGATAAACATAATATTGCAGTCAGTTCTTGATTTCGGGGACTATTCAACCAGGTTGGGGAGTGGAGGCAGTTGCTGGGGAGTGGGGGGGGGGGGGGGGGGGGGGGTGTTGGAAGTTTCACTTTCACAAGTGATGTCAAAAGATGAAATTCAATCATGGGCTATTAGCAAATAATCATGATCATCATCACAAATATGCATGTTCATAAGATGGCAGCACACACAGACACATGTACATATGTTGAGAGAGAGAGAGAGAGAGAGGTGGGGGGTGGGGTGGGGGTGTACATACGAGTGTTGGAAGCGGTTGCGGCACTTGGAGCAGCGGAAGAGCTTGTCCGGGAACCCCACATCGCCACACATACAACACACAGTCTGGAGATCCACCATTTTTTGTTTCTTTTATCAGACCTTTTGGTGAGTTTGAACAAGACTCTAGAAAATTAAAAACCACAGCCAAGAAATTGAAGAGAAGAAAGAAAACACTCTCAAACAGAAAAAGATGTAAAAGGGAGAAACAGTAGTGGTGGTTTCAAGTCGGTGTGCGCATCTCTCATTTATATATATGCACAAATTTACTAAATAATACATACACACATATATATGTATCTTTTAACTCTGTGTGTGTGTGGAAGGGATAGATAGAGATACAGGTAGACCACAGGTTGCTTGCAGTCGTTTTCAGTTAGAGAGAAATTTGTGAACCTTAGTATGAATGTGGAAAATGACAGCTTTATCCCTAGTTATGCTGAATTTACTTCATTTCCATCTCTACGGCCTTTATTTATTATTGGCTTTTAAGAAAGAAAGTCTAACCTTCAAACTCCTGTTCAGGAGCGTGAGACACAATGTGTTTGCTTTTTAAGAAAAAAGGTTGGGTGGGGTGGGGTGGGGTGGGGGGGGGGGGGTGATTGAAATACTATTAACACAATTTGCATGAGGATTCAGTTGATTTTATGATAAAATTCAACTCGATCTAATAAATATATATGGATTAACAAAAGAATAAACATCAAATAGACGAGAGGGAGATAGACTTGATGGGTAAGCAGATTTTGTTTATATTTCATTACAACTCAAATTTATAATTATAAATAAATAAAATTAAAAAATTTATTGTAGTGGTAGCTTAGATAAATAATAACATAAAAATCAAATAGACGCGAGGGAGATAGAGCAAGTGCTTGTTACTAAACAAAAACTATTTTTTTATGATTGATATAGAGATTGAAAAGTTTTTAATATTCATAAAAAATAAATTGGGATATAGGAAAATAAATACACAAATGCATCATGTCTATATGCGCAATTATTATAGGCATATTTTGTGTGTATATGTGTGTGTATATATATAGATTAAATTGTGGGTGAGATGGATTTTAATTATTAAACCCAACCCGCAAATAATAAATTTCACTATTGCTAAACTGCTATTATTAATTAAAAAATTAAAACCGACAATTTTAGAATGGATCGACTCAATTTAAAACCCCTAGCTATTCATAAGCTTGTCAACTTGGAAGTCTTTTCACAAGTGTGTTGAGTAACAAATAACTAATAATATTTATTAAAATCAAGAATAGATCTAGGACAAAAGAAATCTCCAAGATAGGAGTCCAAAAAAATATTTGAAAAAGGCTAAAAGGGTTTCGGGGAAAATGCTCAAAATTCAAAATGCATTAGAATTAAACATTGGAGGACATCAACTTTATTGAAATATTTCATTGTGAAGACCCACCTGCTACTAGATATTGGTGGTTTGAGGCTGTTGTTTTTCCCGGGGAAGAAAAAGCAAAACTTTGACATTTGATAAATATATATATATATATATATAAATATCCTATCAAATAATTATTAGTAAAATAGTCAAGCCAACACTATTATATTCAGAATGATGCCAGAAAACTTGCTTGGAATTGAAATGCAAAAATGAAATATAGAAATAGAAACTTGTAAAATGAAAACAAAATGAAAACGTAGACCGAAGTTAGAATTCGATTATATGTCTTTAAAACGATTTATCCCACTTCGATCCTTATAATTGAAAAGCAAACGTATCCCAAATTACAACAGTCTCTTTTTACTATAGTTTCTGTACTCTCTTGTTTATAGGACATACACAATTTTTACAGAATAAATTTTATGTTGAAACAAAATATATATTGCAGAAACTAGGGAATGATTTATTTATAAATATTAAAGATTTTGAATTGAAATAACATAATTATCCGGACAAATCATTTAAATTCGAACAATTGTTCAGACAAATCATTTTAATTCGTACCATGACCCGTGCCCAAATTCAAACTGAGCCGGCCGGCGATACGTATGTGGATTTTTTACGAAGCCCACTAGCATATAAATCTACTCCCTTCCAAACACTTGGGGTGCAAATCCAATTCCTCAACTTAGATTATATGAATAAGTTAGCTCAACTTTCTTTTCCAACGTGAGATGCCAAAATCCCACTTTCTTCTAGTATTCAAATTTTATATCAAGTTATTACTTTTAGATAATAATTCATCATTTAAATTGAAATAAATTTGTGACACCAAATATACTACACTCATCTACTCGCGGAGTAAAACATGATCGACTATTTATTCAAATAAAATGAGTATTGGGACATACTCAAATATTTGGTCAAACATAACATATATCCGACAATAATTATACCCTTGATATGTTTGATCATGCATAATTAGTCACATATAAATATAATTATTTTTGTGTTCTGAATTTTCATCAGTCTTCATTAAAAATAAATCTTATTTAAAAAATAATCTTGTAAATGATGTATTCAGTGCACATATATTGAGTATATATATTTTATGTCAAATATTTAATTTATTAAGACAGAGAACACATAACATAATATTTAATTAACTGATTGCAATATAAATTCAACCCGTGTGAAATATATATAAAATATTTATCTTGTAAACGATGGGTATAACTACATTAGATTTGGAGTAAAATCATTATATCATGCCTTTCTTCCATATCTCAAAATGACTTCGTATTAAGGAAAAGTGAGATAAATGAGACGAACTTAACAAATTTTATTGGTGTCCTATCATTAGAGGATTATATCGAAGTCAGATCTTCATATTAAGTCATATTATTGTGGGGTTTTGTAAATGTTATATTGAATGAATATATTATAAAATAAGATACTTGACTAAATTCTTATACACCTAATATACTATGAACTAATTTCAATAGAATTTCAATCAAAATAAAATACCTATACTTTAATAGTAACTTATCCAAGGATTTATTTTTCAAAATGGATTTAAACCTTAAATCTTATTATTTTGGGTTTAAAATTTAAAAAATAAATAAATAAAAGATATGCAATTGAATCTCTAAAATGGAAGGCGGTTAATAATCTATCTCAAAGTTTGGATGTCATTCAGTCATATTCAAAGTGCACGTTGTCAAATCGGGTAGGCGTGTGTGGTAGACGTGCAGCACATTGAGAGTGGGTTTTCACATTCTGGTCTTACCCAATAAGTGTAGTGGTAAAAAGGTAAAGGCGAATTATCCTCAAAAGGAAAACCCGTCAACTTCGCAGCTGTAGTGGCCATCAATAGTTGGGGATGTATGTGTCATTTATTCATTTTTGATGGGGGAGTAGCTGAATTTTACAAATCTCGTTTCACTTAATTAGGATAAAATTTTCAATTATAATATTATATTATATATTTTAATATATTATATTAATAGTCACTATATATAAATTAAACCAAAGAGAGCAATCGATGCAATACAATCCTTTATTGTATTACATCCTTTAATTAAAGTCTTCATTTTTTGTTCATCTATTGTCTCTTTCGTTTAAATTTACATATGTCAACAATTAATTTAATGTAATAAAAAATATAATATAATATTATAATAAAAAATCTTGAATACCTTTTAAGAAGGTCACATCATTATGATAAGAAAATTGGGCTTTTTTGGTAATTTGATAAGAAATGGGCCTGAAATTTAATAAAAGGTGAATTAAGAATGATCCCCCCATTATTTTTGTCAGACCTACTTCGGCTACAATTTAATTGTGATATCGGGACATTTAAAGTGTTAAATTAATTGTTGGCTCGTATAAATCACATGTGAGCCTAACAATATAAAGTACCAAAATTAGTAAAGATATATTTTAAATTAATTTCATCTTTAAAATATTGAAATCATTACAAATCTTTCACAACCAAAATCATCGTATTTCTGAGATCATGAAAGATTTGATAAAATATATGAAGACAAGCATCTTTGTGACATAATTTTCTAAAATATGATATCCAAACTTGAAATCTTTTGTCAAAGGTCAAAAACAAGAAATCGTGAGGGGCGAGCTTATTAGATGTTCTTAAGAAGCAATACATAAAAGTTGACCTTGATAATCATGCCGGTTTATAATTTATGACAAGGGAGATTAAAATAATATCTTGATTAAAAAAAAGAAAATAAAATAATTTTAACCTCATATTGAGCAACGTGGATCAGAGCGAGCAAATCCAATTTAAAAGGTTGGGATATTTTCCATTGAAAATTGAGTTTGAGAATTCTCGTACGAGTTAATTTGAATCTTTTATTTTAATTATGTTTTACATTTTATATTGTGAATATATGCGTTAATTTTAAATATATATTTTAAAAAATATTTTATTTATATAATGTGTGTGTATAATACAAAATATAATAAAAAATTAAAATGCATAATAGCTTAACATTAATTTAATTATATATAGCTTATAGTTATAAAATAAGGTAGACGATAAGCATGAAATTGGACCCACAAACATCATGTACTTTAATTTTGGGGAGTTACTATGTACATATATCATTCTTTGAATAAAAAAATTCAAATAAAGAGAGAAGAATCTCTTGGGCTTTGAGTCATATTTTGGTCCTCATATATTTTGGCAAAAAAGAAAAAAAGTAAAAAGTATTTACTTATGTCTTGTTGGAACGCACTTTTTCTCTAGTATTTGTTATTTACTAAATTTCTTTAGTGAGATTACAAAAATTAAAATTAAAATACAAAATTATATTTGTTTAAAATTATGAAAACCTTCTTTTTTTTAGTTTTATATCTCTAAATGCAAAATGCATAAATGGAAAGACAATTAGTTTTAGGGATAAATTCATTTTATATTTTTACTATATAATTGGTGTCAATTACCTCATTTTACTAATAAAATCTTCAAATAATTTATTAAACTAAAATAGTTAATATTGATGACCAAACATACTCTTAAACTATGTAAAAGGAAAATTCACTTTACCCCTATATTAGAATCTATATAGTACTTTCCCCCTCTATAATCAAATATCAATTAATTTGATTTGAATCTTTATTCAACATTGACTTTACTAATTAAATTGCAATTCAATTAAATTAAAATTATATAAATAGCAAAATTTGATTTCAATAGTATAGAGTATATATTAACTTTAAAATTATTTCACTCAAAATTATTAACTACCATCATATATGTATATATAAATTGCTTTAGTAGATTTTTTCAACTCACAAATTCTTAAGTTTTTTATTTTGATTATATTTTCACAAATAAATAGCTATACAATGAAATCAGATTAAATAACATGAATCGATCTATGCATGCACAACTTATTTACATAATAGAAATTTTTATACCTTTAAATGATATCAACTAAAATACCTCAAACTTTAATATTTCCTTAAATTAACCTTGAACTAATTCTAAATTAGACATAAATAGATATTTTAAACTAAATTGTATAAACGCCTATGAATTCCTATATATTGGACTTCTATTAATACATTACTTCTTATTTCTACTTATCACTACTAATGATTTTTATAATAACATCTTTTTAGTAAAATTAATATTTTTTTTAAATATTATATTACTTATTAAGATAAAGTGATAAAACTATTTTTATTACTATTTATAATGTAAAATGTAAATATATTTGCCTTTTCATGATCACGATTTTTTTTATTAACAGTGATGTATTACATTTTTTTTCCTTATTTCAATGGTATAGTAAATAAGGTCTCATAATGTGTACCATGCCTATTTATTTGTGAAAGTGTAATCAATATTAAAAATAAAAAATAATATCAAATTTCTTATAATATCTATTAATGTAATTAATATTTTTTATAGTTGAAAAAAAAAAGAAACAACCAATGCCATACTTTCTAAAGGGAAAAAAAATGATAAAGTCATATAAATTTAAATAGTATAATTTTAACTTTAATGTGTCTTCTCTATGCACTAGTATAATCATATTTATCTAATTATCTAATTTGGACTTAATTAAAAACTGATTTATTTAATAAAATTGGTGTGGCATAAAATTTGGAAGTAAATTTATTAATATTTAGTTGTACACGAGGCAAAGTTCTACATAGAATATCATAAAGGGGCAAAAGTGAATTAATCCTTTTTACTTAGCTTGAGATATTTTTGGCCGTCATTATAAACTTTTTTAGTTTAGACTTTAGGAGGCGGGGTGGTGATTGATTGATACCTACTCCATGATATAAAGGTGTAATTTTATTAATTCCACTTTTTTTTTTGCTTTTATTTCCTTTAAATTCTAATTCCAAATGGAGAATCCTAAAATCATTATGCAATATTTATCCGATTTTATCAACAATATTTTAGAACATAAAATTATAAGTCAACAGACTAAAAAAATACTACTAAAGCTGAAAGGATCTAAAACTGTTTTCAATAGTTTGTGTAGCCAGCCATGAACCCTATTGTATTAGTGATATCCTTGCATTAGGATTCTTGTGCAATGATTTGGTGTAAATCAATTTAGTCAATCTCTCAAACTCAAAGCATTTTTTGAATTAAAATCCTTCTATCCATCTAGTCGGGCATATTATTCTTTTTGAATTTGGTTTGATTATAAATCAAATTCGGGCATATTATTCTTTTTGAATTTGGTTTGATTATAAATCAAATTGAGCTTGAGCGAACTTTAAATGAGTCGAACACGAATCGAGGTCGAGTAGTTTGAGTTCTTTTACACATATTTTATCAAATTTTTTCGAGTTCGAGCGAGTTTCAAAACTTTTCGAACAGAAAAATATGTTCAAGTTTGGTGCGTTATGTTTAACAAACCAAACTCAAATAATTTTTTAGCAATCGATATCAAATCAAGTATTGAATAATTTAATTTATTTTTCACTTCTATTAATCCACCCCTACTTCTACCCAAAAGTGGGAAGTGGGCTAAAAATAAACCATAGAGAAGAATGGGGAGACAAGGGGAGCAAAGAACATGTTCTTTCATCTTATTTGTAGGAATGACATCTTCATTCCCACTTCTTTAATTGATCAACCACTTTCCTATAGCCTTGGAAAACACTTAAAGGTTGCAATAATACAGTCTTTTGTATAGAGTACCATTACCTTGTTCTTGTTCTTCTTATTCTAGTTGTTTAGGAGTAAACTTTAATTTAGGAGTATATGGGATTTGTTCTGTTTGTCTACTTGGATGTAATAAATATAGCGTAGATATCCTGTACAAGTAGGCACAAAGTGGCAATGGAAAGGAATAGGGTACAAAATTTTGTGGCCCTGCATGTGTGCGTTTGCGTGCAGGATCATGGACCCCATACGGGACAAAAAGGAGAAATTGTTTCTAACTCAAAATATATTTACATAATTCCTATCAAGATATTAAATATTAAATAAAAAAATTGTTATATAAATTGACTAACTCTTACATTAGTGGGAATTAAACCCAAATTTCTTAATCTTGATACAAGATAAGATACTATAATTTAGTTGATTATAAATTTAAGACATTCACATAAAAATTGAGAAAGTAATCAATATCATATTAAAAAAAGAGCGAGAGAAAATCAAAGTTCTTTATGAGATATTTATCGTCCTGCAACAATTAATATCATAGTTTGGTTCTTCTTTGCATGTTCAATATACATTAGTGTAGTATACATGTCTCACGAAATTGTCATTATATATGCATTATTAATTATTAATAATAATATTTTATATGTAATTCTTGTATCACTAAATTTCAAAAGTAACGATTTAATTATTATTTTTATTATTATTAAATAAGTGGAAGTCCATTATCATGGGAAAATAATAGTTTTTGTCATTCATTTATATATTGATTGATAATTTTAATATTATCACTTGAAATTTATCAATAACATTCGGCTTTGTGTTTAGAAGCAATACTATTTAGGAAGGTGGTACAAGGAGGATCTACAGTCCCATCTTATCTCTATCACATTTCATGTATATAATGGATCGAGAAAAAGTACAAAAAATTGCATATATCCTTAATTTTATAAATGTTATATCTAATATATATTCATCCCACAAATATTCTACTTTTTTATAAAAAAAGATATTTAGTCTTTATCAATAGATCAAATTTATTATATAATTATTATAACATAAATATTACCATAAATGCTTCCAAGAAAAAGTGCATAAAAGTTACATTATTGCTCCCACCCAAAGTTAACAATGATTACATAATTAAATTTTTATGTTAAATACGTCCATGTTCTCTCATAATACACATCTGATGTTAATGAATTTCGGTAGCTGTAGATGTGGTTTGAATTTTGAATTCTCTTTCTTCTGTCATATTTTATATTTTAGGGTTTGAATTTAAAAGAAAAAAAAAACTTTACGTGACACATTTCTTAATGTAGAACAAATGGATGCTAACATTATAAAAAAGCAAAAAATGTTAAAATTTCCTCGAAATAAATTTTGTATCCAAAAACTAATGAAATTATCCTTTTTGTCCAAAAACCAATTCTACCAACTTTTCATTCAAAAAAACTCAACTATTAACTATTACGCTATTTTGGGACGAAATTAACCTTAAAATTTCTTATATTAAGAAATTTATTATTTATTTATATCCAATTTTTGAATTAGTTTATTTAAATTATGTTCCTTCATTTATTGTGAACTTTGAAAAGTTTTAATCTTTTTGTTTAGTTTATCCAATTTAAAAAATTAAAGTTGTTTCTACTACTATAATTTACATATTTAAAATTCAAGAAAATATTTTTATCCAAAAAATTAATCTATTAAAATGAAAATCATTCAAATGTTTTAAAAACCAGACTGACTAATCAGTTTGGTGCATTTAGATGCAAAAAATAAAAAAATTGATCAAACCAGTCGAATTAGCCAAAAAAATCAATCAAACTGGTTAAAAGATCGATCAAACCGATTTTTTTTTCAGGAAGATTCAATTTGATATTTGGTCATGTGTACGTAATTATTTATATTTTGGGCTTTGTTAAATATATTTTTTACTTGATTATTTATTTATTATAGTTTATACATAAAAATTAATTTATTACATCATCATTTTATCTAACATAATAAAAATTACATATATAATCAATTTTCATTAAATCAGTAAGATTGATGGTTGAACCGTTTGAATCGTTGACCGCAAATAAGACAGATTTGGTCATCGATAAGATCATAAAAATACTGTAAAAATTAATTTATTAAAATTTTTAATTAATTAAAAAATTAATTATTGAATTTTTTGAAATGAAAAGTTGATGAAATGTATTTCTTGAATTGAATATATTTTGATATATATTTTGGATAACTTTTTTTTTAAAATATTTTTTTAATCTTTCTGAAAAAAAAGAAAGAAAAAACATGGTATGTGGGAGTTAATCTTAGGACAAGACAAAAGGTGCATGAAAGGAAGATCCCTGGCATCGAATCAAGGCACAATAGGGTGAATCTGTACTATCTTGCTTCATAAAAGGCCTTGTTTGTCCCACAAACATTGGATTATGATTTATAATAATTAATAAATCATTATAATGTTTAACAAAAAAAAAAAAAAGAAATCACTTAAATCAGATTTTATGCTCATAAATTGTACTCCTTTGAAAAGTGTGTGATAGCTAAGTATTCTTAAATTGAAAAAAGGATGGCTGACGAACTTCCACAGAAATTGGATTCTTGAAATTTTAAATAAATATTGAAAATGGATTCTTTTCTTGCAATATGACTATACAATTACCTAACCTTCTAGACCTATAGAATAGCACGAACTCAAAATAGGCACCATTATTAACAAAAAATATTAATTTATTTATTTTTGTGACATAAGTTAGTGGATTTGATGCTTCTTTTTAATAAAGTTATGTAACCGTTGATTAATTAATTTCCATTATTAATTAATCTGCTTAAAAACACAATCACTGTCAATCAATCAAATCTTGACAAGATGTGTCCATGGTAGAGCATATTTACATGCTTTAAACTCTACTCTTGGGCTAATTAGTCTAATTAAATAATTTGAACTTCTATTTTAATTTAGTATTATATTTTTATATTTTTATATTAAAATTGCAAATTGCATATATAATTTATTGAAAATATATATTTAAAAAATATTTTAATATGTATTCGTATAATATAGTGTAATACAATATGCAATATTTTGAAATAAAAAATTTGATTCTCATTCTAAAGGATTTTTTTTTTGCAGCATGCAAAAGAACTATGAACGTTTCTACTAATTTTCACTTTTCTTCTTCTTTTTCAGATTTATATGTTTTATTTGAAGCTTTTACTTTTGTGTAAATTTAAGTGGATAAAAGTATTTAAAAATAAAGAAAAATGCTATATATTACCAATAAATTCTTCACCAGATTTCTCTTGTTTGGAAAGTAAAAATATTAAATTTATACAAGGAATGAATTACAATGATCTCTTATTAAAATTAAAAAAGATAGAAAAAAATAAGAACTTATCGGTGATAAATAACATTATTTAACAATATAAAGGAGTCGTAAAAATAAGGAGACATATTTAAGATTATTTTTTAAATTAAGCCATACCAAATAATTTTAAAAAATTATTATACTTCCAATTGTAAATAAATTTCACTCTAATTTTCTCTTTCACTTCCTTTTTATCTATTTTTAAAGTAAAGGAGACCTTAACCTAATTTGAGGACCAAAAATTTATTAAAGAGGGTAGGGAAAAATCTTAGAGGATCAAAAAAGGTAACCCATGTACCAAAATTCGAGTCCATGAAATGACACTCTTCCATTATCTAGCAAAAAAAGATTAAATAATGCGCAAATTTCTCCAACGCCCCACTCCCCCAAAAGGAAAGAAGAAAAATGGGTTTTGTTACTTTCATTCTCTTTCCGAATAGTTTTAAAGTTTTCATCAAATCTTTCCATTTAAACTCATGTTTGAAATTACAATTTTTTTAGCTTACGAATGAATTGAGATGTAAGAACAACAATAGGAGCATATGCAAATGAAATCATTAAATTGATTAATTAAAAACAATTATAATAGAAGATGTGGTATGGAGTTGACTTACTTCAAATGAGCTCGTTTGAGTTGAGTTCAAGTTAGAGGTTCAATTCAGATAAGAGATTTTATGTGATTTCAAGCCTAAGTTATGGATTGAGTTAAGGGCTTCGGCTTAGGTGAGTGACTATCCAGCATTTATTATTTAGGAGTTGTTTACTTTTTTATTGGGATCAATAATAATTGATGAAAAATATAATGAGACGTGAGATTATGATTAAATTATCTATATTTCATGTGTATTTTATATGATTATTTGAATGATATATTAATCAAAATTATTATTAAATGTGTACTTTGATGGATAATCATGTGAATTATTATATTTTTGATTAATTTACCCTTAATTAAAAATTCTCATAAATAAATTTAGACTTAAATTGTGATATATGATTTAAAATCATGGATATTATTGTCAAAATATATTATAAATATTTAAATGGAGGAGTGATTATTTCATCTCACCTAATAAGTGGGATAATTTATCCATAAAAAAGCATCAATTGTGATTATTTCATCACACCTCATAAGTGTGATGATTTATCCATACAAAAATAATCAATTGTACTGAGTTTAAAATTTTATCATGGATTATCATCATCAAAAATAAATATCTGACTTCATTGGATATTTGGATATTTTACTATATTCAACCTAATCAAATGAAGTAAATAATCTTTTAAAAGTACCAATTAAAAAAGAATTAGTCAGCCTACTTCAAATGATAAGAGGTGGTCTGCTCTACCCAAGTTTGAACTGGGTGAACAAGTCAGCCAGATGATGTTCTTGTCTCATGGGTACCGAGTTGAGTTGCTCGATTGGATATAAGGTGATTAATATGATCAAACTGAACATGTCAGCTTAGCTTGGATGCGAAGGATCAAACAGGTTAATGACGAAGAATCCTATTGTGATTAGAATGTTGGTCAAAAAAAGAGGATCCGTTATTATCTAATATCGTGAATTTTAGGAGATTTACCTTATCTCAAAAAGGGAATATAGTAATTCCTTAATTCTATTACCATGATATATTGTTATAAAAGAATAACTTGAGGTATGATTTATTTTTTAAGTATTATTGTATATTTGAATTATAAATGCTTTGATTGAGTGATTGATTGATGCGTTTCAAATTCTTATTAACTTGAGTATTTAGAAATTTTCGTTGAGCAACTCCTAATATTTTGCAGGTCGATTCAAGCGTGACTTATAGGTTACAATATTAAAATTGACAAATGCTATAAAACTAGCGGAAAATTAACGTATTCGGTTATAGTTTTTAAGTGGTAAGATTGTTTAGTTAAATTGAAATTCAAGATATTTATACTACATTAGGTATAATAAACTCAAAAATAATTTTAGGTGGTAAAAGTAATTTTTTCTTTCTTCACTTTTTGGAGAATCAATTATTAAAATTACTCCCAAGTTCTAAACTAGTAAATTCAAAATCTACATTGATATCTTAATATAAGGCCGAGCTTTGTTGCTTATAATAATGATACAATTCAATTTTTTTAAAAAATTGTATAACAACTCAACCATTATATTTAAAGACTCAAACATCATGTTTAAGTCGTAACTTGCATACCTATACTTAATACCTTTGGACAGAGACCTTTGCATTAGTTTGAAGGCCCACACCCGACCTTCACCATGAGTGAATTGCTGTCTAACCCAAGTTAACAACCCCCCATCAATTGTCCTATTAGGAATCAAATTCATTATTTTCTTTTTGATATCAATTATAAAATCAAATATTTGTTGCATGTACTAAAAAACTATAGTTTCGAACAATATTTCAATTCAATTTTTTTAAACCTTCAAGATAATTTAATCATCATATTTCGATTACGACCTAAATCCTAGGGACTTTCGAAGCCAATTCACGTGACCAAGGCAATTGTTGTCACACTTGGACACCAAGCACTTAAATACTTCCACCCACACCTAAATGGATTGGGTTAAGGGTGGGTCTATATAGCTATATGGCACAGGGGAAGAGAGGACAAAACAACTTTATGTGTACGTTGGGGGGCTGTTTCCTTAAAGAAGAGCACTCCCCACACTCAGCTCTGCTTTGGGAGTTTCCACTTCTTCTTTTTTTTTTTGTTTTTTTTTTTTGGATCCTTTTCTCTCATGTGCCCTTTTTAATTCACAGGGACCACTAAAGATCTCAACCCAGAGTGGTACTCCTACTACCACCACCATTATTGAGAAATTTTTTCAATCTGCACATTGCTTGTCTGGTCTCAAACTTCTGTACTAAAATGTACTATTCAAGTTTTTTATTGTTTAATTGTACCAACAAATAGAATACAAGAGAATCAAATTTATTAAAAATAAACGTATCATCTCATGGCTAATACAATCTAATTAATTATGAATTTGAGTAATTAAATTATTTATGACGGTTTAATAACACTAAATTGAACACTCAATAATTGAACACTCAAAAGTTCAGTTATGTGTCACATCCCATCAAAGCATACTAAAAAATAATAATAATTAAATTCAATCATGTCTCTTTTTGTTATTAATATTTTCACCCTTCTTTTGCTTTTCCAAATTTCACATCCTTGTCAATTTCAATGACTCCTAAGAAAAAGGCCAAGAGGACAAAAAAGGGGGGCAAACAGTTGATTTTGATGAATTTGAGAAAGGGTAGCTGCAAAAGAAGCTCCACAATGAATTTTGGGAAAATGGTGGGCCAAATTGATTTACAAAACTTAGAAAAGTTGATTTAGATTTTGCACACAATGAAACTTCATGATCAAGAGGGTCCATTTCCATCACCTACAATGCATGTGAAGCACACCCAATTGGCGTGGGGGCTCACCAATTTCTTGGATCGGCTCGATACGTGGGTTTTGCAAGTTGCTCCTTGCAATCAAATTTTCCAATCATTTTCACTCGCAATACAAATTACGCTTTATTTGGTTGAAAGATTAGAGTAACAAAAGAAAAATAATAAATTTATGAATTTATTATGTTATTTTTGACTCACATACTAATTTGAGCATAAGAAGTTTATTCAGGACAATTCGAAAATTTTTAAACAATTTGCTCGTCTAGTAGATAGCAAACCAACATTGAAGCTGGATTCTGGAAGGGAGTCGATTCCTAGGAGCTTTTCATTGACCCAACTTCCATCAAGGTATATACTGCATTAAAAAAAACATAAATTTTTAAATTTATTTGATTGTTTAAGAAAAAAAAAGAACAATGAGGGAATGAAGAGAAAGAATGTGATGAAGGTGAAGAATAAGAGAGGGTGAAATAGACTTTTCCTCATTCTCATCTTTTTGTGAGGATTTCCCTAATTACACTACATTTTTTCTCAAGATTTCTTTTTCTTGATATTTTCCCTAGCAACCAAACAACAAAAATTATTTTCTCTAGCATTTTCTTTTCTTTTACTCACTAAACATAATGTTAGGACAATTAACGGATAGAATTCAAGAAAAAATTAAGTATATCAAATCTGATTATGTGACATTTATGTTCCAATTGATGATTAAACTTCAAACTGATAAATTTTTTCGTTACACTAGTCATGTTCAATTTCGATAAATATCCAATCTGATTATCGATTAGAAACGGGTATTAATAACTATACTCAAGGGAAGTCTTTTTCACATAAATGCATTGAAAGCATTTAATTGGATTGTTCAAAATATTATGAGTCCATTTATATCCAAATTTCATCACTACACGTGAACAAGTTAGATCCTAATAAATTCATAATCGGGTCAAGTCTAGACAGTTGAGAAAACTTAAAAAAGGGCAGTTCAATCTAACTGGTGTTCCGTCTTCTATTTTATAAAATTGATACACACAAAATGTACATTTAAATGAAGCGTCAAATTGAAATAAAGTGTTGAAGTGAATTTAACCAGACCTCACTTCAACCAGCTTAAATTTCAACTACTAGTACAAAATACTTCTAAGAAAACATTGATTTGATCTTATTAACAATAAAACCCCAACAGAGCTTAACATTCTGAGGACAGAAAGTTCAGGACGGCAGCAATAAAGCGCCAAAGAAAAATGCTTGGGCAAAATGGCTCAGAATTTTCGTGCACTATTCTCAGGGATTTTTTATCAAAATATTATATTTTAATAAAATAATTATCAAAATACCGTGAAATGAAAATGAATTAAGTTTTTATGGTAAATCGTTAGGCTGACTAACGCTTTTTATTTTTATTTTTATTTTTTTATTTGGGTACGTTAACCAAAGATTTGGTAACGCTTTGGCAAAATGCCAAATTGTCTAATTGTACCAAGGTAACACTTTGTGTTTTATTTTTATTTTTTTGTTTAACTTTCTTTAATAAATTTAAATAATATAATTTCACACACATATATAATTATTAATTGAAATATGTTAATTGTGTATATATATATATATGTAATTTATTCATATTATATGTATTTAGCATTTTGTGTAATTATATTATTACATATGTAAATATAAAAAGTTTAAATTTTAAATAAAATTTAATCAATTTTTTTTAAAAAATATTATATACATGAATTTCAAACATCTTATCAATTTGCAATGTATATAATCTGTTTAATTTGATTACTTTATTCATTTATATAATAAAAAAATTAATTGTTGATTAAATTTTATTTAAAATTTAAAATATTTATATTTACGTGTGTAATAGTATAATTATATAAAATACTAAATACACATAATATGAATAAATTACACATATATATACAATTGATACATTTTAATTAATAATTATATATATGAAATTAAATTACTTAAATTAAAAATATAAAACAAAAAAAAAACAAAAAGTATTTGGAATTTGCCCATGTAACGCTTTTGGCAAATTCCATGAAAAGTAAAAAAATTAAAATTAAAAACATTACACCGCTTAACGCTTTACGATAAAAATTTAAACTCTAATTATTATATTGTATTTTAAGAATTGTTTAATTTAATTATAATATTTTGTTAAAAACCCTCTATTATCGGTCTTCACTTGTTCTCTTGATTACCTTCAATGAAAAGTGTACCTCATGTACCACCAGAGGCTTCTGATAAGTGAAACAATCCCAACAAAGACCCGATGACAATGAAGTGGGCTTTAATAGCATACTAAATTTGAATTGAATCTTAAATTTTTATTTTCAAATTCAATTCAACCCCAATTCAATTAATTTATTTTTTAAATTTATTATATATATTTATGCAATGTTATTCTTTAAAAAATATATTTTTAAAGAAAGTTTTAATAATTTTATTTTTTAAAAAATATATTTCTTAATAGTTTTAAAACTAAACGGTCCAATCCGGGCCTTCAACAATCTTAAAAGGATGGGTCGCGGGACTACATAAAAAGGACCAAGAGGATATCAGAGGTAGGGATACTCAGAAAAGTTTCATAAATAGTAAAAGGATTGATTAACACAGAGGCACTGCCATGTCAAGAAGCAATTAGTCCACCAAGAAGTCCACAGCAGATGGCCCAACTGCCAACTAACACATTTATGTTCCCCATAATGAAGATTATTAACAATGTTCTTCGATCAGTTAAGTGGTGTAGAATATCAGCTGCATGAATTCACAAAAAAAGCATAATCAGATATCTCTTCACCAGTCAAACAAGTAACTCAAATGGCTTTAAATTTTGTACAAGGGAACTAGGTTTAATACAGTTGCAACTCGCCCTAGTTGTGCCCGACAAGAAAAAGTACATTCTGGAAAACAAGAGAACCACAATTAAAGCATAAGGAAAAGGTTTCTTTATTGAGTGGATCACCCTCTATGGAGAAGTACTATTGCTGCTGATTTACCAGCCAGAATTTACTCGCAATTGAGACACTTGAGCTTTCTTGCAAGGATGCAACCTCAGAAAGTGATTGTCCTGGTTTTACTAAGACAATATAGTCAATAAATGATAACAGTTGGTAAAGTCTTTAATGTCTTTGTTTATCAATACCCCTCACGAGTTGCTGGAACAGAGATACAGAGATACAGAGATAAATATTCAGCCGACAGCCAGCATTACCCAGATAAGAAGACACGAGTAGACTGATAAATGGGCGGGCTTGGGTTGAAGTCATCCTTATCCCCAAAAGTGAGCTCAACGGGAGAGGATGTCCAATTCTCCGACACCATGACACCATGATAAATGGGTTTTGAGAGGAATTCTTCAATTGTATTATTCACAATAACAAGTATACATACAACTACTAAACTATAGGAAAGATAAATGGCAGAATTGAGGAGCTATCCTAAAATAGAGGATTACACCTAAAATAGAAGATTACAACAATAATTGAGTGATTACAACAAATCGGCTGATATCTCTATTATAGACTTGAGACAGAACTGCATCCGAGAAAAATTGATATCTACTATATTACTAGGAAAAATAGAGTCTGTCTAGTAAGCAAAGTTGCATGTAAAGGGAGTATTTGGGTTTCATTAGTATATTGTTAGCAGATAGCTTCACAGCTCACCATTTCGAACTTTTTCACAAGAAGCTTTTTGACTATATGGCTCAGAATCACACGATTTTAAAGGGTAGATGATGACACCAAAGGCAATGCACGTAATATATAACCATAATATTTAGCTTTATGCATGATTTGGCCAAGTGGTGGCCAAAGGATTTAACCTTTCTGGAAGAAACCTTGTTGAAATGTTGCCATCTTAGGTTTCTTATGTCCAGGAAGAAGTAAAGCAACTTCTATGGACTCAAATAATACTGTAGGAAATGCAGTTAACAGTTTTCTTAGGATCAGAACAAGTTGTCAGTTGTTAGCATGTGATAATCATCAGCGCAAAAAATACGAAACAATACAAAAGAGAAGCAAGTGACAATAGCATTGAGGTTTCTAAAACGACTTGACCTTGAAATGAGACACTCTAGGATCTCAATTCTTAGGAAAAATGGCATTTTACAAGAGCTTCACAAACTGAAAACCAAATCAGAGTGATACTTCAAAAGAAAATAACATAGACTGAGATGAGACCTACTGTATAAACATCAAATGAGCAGCAAAGCAATTGCCAGTTGGAAGTATTAAGTCATCAACAAAGACGAGCATAGAGCCCTACTATAAAATATTGAATTGTGAACAAACTGAATATTTTTTGAGCTACTAAACAAGACACACATAAGTTCTCAAAACCATGGAAAACAGATGGGGCACGTACAGCAAGTCCCCATAGAAGGTTTTATGCAAGCTATGTAAATCCATTTAACTAACCCATGGGCAAAATGTTATCCAACTAAAGGATTCCTACAAGCTACAAAATTAACATTTCATGGATGCTAACATAATATCATGATGTGGCACAATAGCAACCAAGTGAGGTATATGTAGTGGGAGCTTCCCAAACTGCCTAGAGATCCAATCCTAGACCATATAGCCCGGATACGGATATCGAAGATTAGACAGAGGCAAGTTACCAAACCCTCTATGGGCTTGTGCAACTGAGATACAATTGTAGGTCAAGCAATATAAAGAATTCCAGGAGAATTCAAGTATCGTTATTTACCATCTTAGAATATACTATCCGCTTTTGAGTATCTTCGTTCCTTTTTACTTTATAGTGGGATGATCACACATAATGGTATACAACAGTTATATTAGTAAAAGTTTTGTCCTAATTTACCCAAACAATACGAGAAGAGATGAGAGAAATAACAATAAACAGAAAGAGAAAGAATACATAGATTTACATGGTATGGCTTGATTTGAAGCCTATGTCCACAAGCAAAGACAATAGCTCCATGAGAATCAAGAGAACACAAATATTTTTGGTGCTCTCACACCAGCTCCTTGTGGATAGGAAATTTGATCTTCCACCAACCCCAATTGCAGCCACAATAAATAGAGGCACCAAGCCAGGTCAAATCCCAGTCATGAATGGGTATAATGCATAAATTAAATCCATTTTGTCTCACAATTGAAAACTGTGCCTAATATAAATTAGCTCGGTTCATGGAAAAAATGTATTAAGTTTGGTTCAAATGTTCAACCATATAACATTGACATATATATAGTATGTTATAAAGCCAATTGGTCCTTGGAAAAAAGGCAAATTACGTATCCATAAGAACCCACTAGTTGGAGATAAAAGTGAATGGATCACCCAATTTTCAATTTTGCTTCCTTGAAGCATAATATAGATATGCATTAAGATGAAAGGTATGCAACCTATACCTGTCTTACTCTATTTTCCACATCTCATTGTACTACAATGAAAAATATTATATCAAATTTATCAAACAACTTGTTGGATTCATCATCCCTTTTCCTAATTTTCCATATTGGCCTGAAACACAGCTAAAGGAAGCGAATTTTATAAAAAGCATAAAACGGGCAACCACCTTACCAAGTGACAAGAGAGAAGCACTTTGAGAAAATGCGGCAATCTAGTTGGCCTCAAGAATTTACACTAATAGTGTAATCTAACAGAAGAATTGGGAAACTGCAGAAAAGAGCTTAGCCAATTAACAATGGTCACTATTTTGATCAATTATAATGGCACTTACACTTGCTCCCACAAGGTGCCACTTGATGTGTACTCCATAGGTTCAAGAAGTGGATCGCACCATGTGCAAAAGTGTACTACTTTGTCCCGCCTAATACTTGGTTCCCACAGTTCTGGCTGCTTATCTACTGTAATACCATATGTTGCGTCTCAAACCCATTAGCCCATGACTTAAGAGGTGATACATGCCTTGAAACCCACACGTGTTACTTAAGCTAAATCAACCATCCAAAATGATGACGTAATTGGTGCTTATTGATACTGTAGCAACCATTCATAAATTAGTCACCCATTCCTCTCCTATTTGATGCAGGAAAAGGTAGGTCTCACAGACAGATTATAAATAATAAAGCCGCTCTCAAGTTCGAACAGGATAACTTTCATTTATGAATGTAAATGAGCATGTATAGTTCAAATACACATGTTTCAATGTATTATCCAAATAATTTACAAATTTCCAAGACACCCCTACATACAGAGCTATTATATTTTTCATAAACCCTTGAGAAACAAAATTGCATTGTTAAACAGACTAGAAAAATCTCAAGTAGATCAAATCCAAAGACAAGCAGCAAGAAGCAGATCTCGTGCCCAATAAATGGCAGTTCATGCCTAACCTGCTGCACCTGAAAGACCCTCAACAAAAATCAATGCGTGAGTTAAATTGAACATGAAGTGTATCATCACTCTTACCCAAAAAATGAGTGAAACAATACATACAAGCATTTCTAACACAGTGATGGGCATTCCATAGATGACATTGGAAAAAGGAAAGCAACAGTACAAAGTACAAAAGGTGAATTTGACTGCTTATAGTAAAGATCATCACATCATCTGGATGTACTAAACTTTTGAGATAAGTATTTAAAAACAGCTAAAAAAGATCAATTTAGCCTTATTAGGTTGAATTCAATATCATACCTGAATTTTAAATAGATGACCTCACTACGTTTTGAACTGAACAGGAAGATGTTGCAGTAACTAAAACTCATTCTTTCCAAGAATAAGGAGCACGCTCAACAATCAGATAGTCTTGCCTAATATCTTTCACCACTCGAATTTCATCATCAATGTATAGTGACTCAAACCTACACAGAAGATAATGACTTGATTTCAATTGCATAAAGAGAAGAAGAAAATAATGCCATTATGGCAGCAATAGCATATTCCTCCAGGTTCAAATTGAATAGAGTATACAAGGGAATTTTCAAAACTAATTGGAAACAGGTGAGCCAGCAATCTGACATAAAGCAACAGAAATAAAAGGAAATGGAAATGTTTCGAAAAAGAAATTGAGGGGAGCTAGAGAATTTCAAACAAGATATTTTTCAGTGGAAGAGAACAAATGGAAGAACAAAGTGTGACATCAAGTAAATAACTATTTGACCAGAAAACAAATATATACTCTTAGGGTCTGTATAGATCTCATGAAAGAGAATTATTTAGATCCTCTGTAAGGAACTCTCAAGAATTACAACTTTTTTTCGATGTAATCACTGGAGCATTTACTGCATGCATCTTCAAAATAGTTTGCTAGGGACTTAAATTTCTCATATCTGACATAATGAGAAGTTGTACAAGCTAGAAAATCTAGCACTTAAACAGAATAAATTTAGTGCAGACGAACTCCAGAAAATGTTCAAAAATCCCTATGGGACATGTAAATACGTCAATTTGAGTGTTTCCTTCAGGGTATTATCACTTGAGAAATTCTTGAGCATGCAAAGTCGTGGTGAGAACGATGAATTAAAATCAATTTTAATTTCTTCAAGATCTTATCATTAGACATTTATGAACATACCAAGTTGTGGTAATAAAATTCTTCAAATGTAGCAAGAGAATAAGGCCCACTTACCAACCCTGACCAAATGGTGGCAGAGGAAACTCCCAACCCTTACCCCGTAGAACTGCACTTGTAAATCTACAAAAGCAAATGTCATCGAGAAAATTATGATACACCCTTCAATTCTTCAAGCAATAACAAAGCCAAAGAATAAACATTGATAACTTTCCTGACTTACCCCCTTCCTGCATCCAACAGATGTTCAAAGCTCATCTCATATAAATTCTCTTATTCCCAAATAATTCCAATTGTCTCTACACCATTTCAGAAATTGTAGACAATAACATTGAATAATTCATTTGCATAATTACAGCACGAAATTTACTACATTACCGTCTCGATATATTGCTTGGCTAATGTTTGCTCACGAAGCATCACAACTTGGATTACTCTATTTGATTTCATTACTCATACACTAAATGACACCAGACACATGGAAATTCACACTTTGTTTTTCAGCACTCAGTGAAATTAAAAACTTCATACGGGCACTCAAACACACTAGTTCCAGAGATTCCCCGAGGGGTGCACACTCATTCCCAATACAACAGAGACCTAGTAAGTCACAAGCAAAGTCCTTCAATTATAAATAGAAATAAGGAGAGTCCCTGAATGCTATCCCAAGATTACGTTTGAATGACTTCTGCCTCGTGTCTCATTACTTTACAATTTCAAAAATCAATACACATTATATCCAAAATCTGAAAAACAAAAATGACCAGTTAAGCAGTGTTAGAAACATCAAACATGACAATATAAGTTGCAATAATCAGGGGAATGGGATGAAACATAATTGACGTGGTCAAATATGCTACATCTTCTTACATGTCACAAAACAAAAATACTTGAAAAAATCTGCACGCCTGAAAAAGGAAGAAAATCCCTGCCGCAGATAACGCAAAAACAACTTATGATAAAGTACTTACTGGAAATTAACTCTTTGAGCTGAAGCAACCTGAATCTCTGACCGAACAAAGAAGACTCCATCCGGAGGAAAAGTGATAACATTGTTGAGAGTCTTTTGCTCCACATCAATGACCTGCAAAACATCACCGGCGGAGGTACCGAAAATCGGTGCATTTTTTATAATGAAGAGCTGTTCCTTCTCAGTGGTCCACAGCATCCGCCACGTGGCCGACAAAGATTTGTCGGTAGTGATGGTACCGCGGCCGATGGCGGCTAACGAATCGATGGCGTCGATTATCTGGGAAAGCTTTTGGGGGTTGGATTGGGTTTTGATGCCGCGGTCTTGGTCTGAGACGAGACGGAGGAGGTGGCGCTTGGCGGCGAGGGAGGGGGACTGGGATTGATCTGTGAGGGAGGAGCGGGTGACAGCAGCGAAGCTCCTGCTTGGGAGTGAGAAGTTGGAAGTGGCGGGAAGGGAAAGGCAGTTGGTGGCCATGTGTACTTTGCTGATCTTATCTCGTGTCTGATTTTGGAATTAAAAATCAAAATTGTCAAATTATCCAATCAAATCTAACACACACACACACACATATATATATATATATATATATATATATAACTATTTAAAATTAAATATTTTTTTTTGTTTTAAATTTTCAATAGATATCATGCTCTTTAATTTATTGCTTATGTATTTATCATTTTTTTCTTTTCCATAATATTAAATTTCACCTATATTTATCGAACATCTTATAAATATCTTTTAAAAAAATATTATGACTTTTAATTATTTGTTCATGAAACTGTTACATTATTTTTGAATTTCTACTCCACTTTATTCCTTATTATTCAATATAATACTTCATTTTTTATCCATTATCTTTATAAATATTACTAGCTCCAACTGTGACATATCTCTATATTAACTTTTGATAAATGCATTATGATCACGACATTTAATATTTATAATTATAGTTTTGTTGTATTTTTTCCAATATTATTTGAATAATCTGACAATCACATACTATTGACTACCATTAGTTATTTATTTCAGTCTTAAAGCATTGGGCAAAAAATAATATATCTTCGGAGATATTTATGACATTAATTTTTATATACTTTATTCTTCTATCATCATTAAGTTCTAATTAATTATTTTATTTGTTATACTTTAGGTTATTTTAATCACCCATGTGTGGTCATTATTCTACACCTAGTTTGATGTTTTATTACTGTATGTGAAACATATATATTTGAAAATGGAGAAAATAATTGAAATTAAGTATTGATTTATAAAATTACTTTGAATCAAATATGTATTTTTTTTTTGGTAAATTAAGAAAGACGAAATGTAGTTTAATTGGAAAAAAGAAAAAATATTTTAAATAGTAAATAACTAAATGGGTTATAAGTCATAACTAATTTAAAAACAAATATTCCATAGATGTTTGCTTTCGGAACATATAGATTCATTTACAAGTCCCTCAAGTTTTCAATAATTCCAAATATTTTTACCAATAAAAAAAGTTTTGCAATGTTTTTTTTTTAATTTTGTTTATTTGTTGTATAAAGAAAATGACCATATATTGTTTTATTACATTTATCCAATTTCTTTTTTGATAGATTAGGACTATTATATTCAATTTCGTAAATCTTTTATTATAGATTTTTCAACTAATGATCAACCTTTTGAATGAAAATAAAATAAAATTATCAAGTGGATCACACTTGTACACTCACAATTTGGATTCCTTTACAAGGTGACGAAAATATCAGAAGGTTCGGTTTCAAGGCCCAGCCCAAATTGTATATCCCAGAAACGCCGTCGTAGGAGTTCAAAATTTTCGCTCAAACCCTCCCAAACGCACAGAGGTTTCTCCACTCTTCAAGCCCTTTGAACTGAACTCTCCAGAGAAAAGAGAGACGCTCGAGCCGAGCCGTATTCTCGCCACTTCAACTCTCTCACTTCCCACTGCTCACCCGAAGCGGATCTGATCTAGGATTTTTTTCTTGCTTTTCTGCTTCGCCATTTCGTTATTTAGCTTAATTAAGAATGGCGTTTACAGCACAGACTCCAGATATTTCCGGCGAACGGCAATCTGGCCAGGATGTTCGCGCTCAAAACGGTACCGTCTTCTTCCTTACGTTATAAGTATGTGTGTTCTTATGTGTATATATTGGTGTTTTTATATTAGTTGCTTCTTCTGCGTCTTATACTTCTTTTTACGTTTTAAATTCATATACGCGTGATAATAATGTGTTGAGTTTTTTGTTGAAATGTGCAGTGATGGCGTGCCAAGCGATTGCGAACATTGTCAAGTCTTCGCTTGGTCCTGTAGGCCTCGACAAGGTATTTTTTGCTTTAGTTTCTCCTTTTTGCAGTAGACATATGCTGAAGTGGAATTGGAGTTGTTTGTTTGACAAGACTGTCAGTTTTTAATATGGAGAGTACCAAGGATTGGATCCATATGGGTTAAGACGGATTTATAGTCTAAACTGCGACCATGCTAGTGATATTAAATACCTACCCATAATTAGATCACAATTGAAATGAAAAAGAGGCTCTTTGCTCAATTCATTTGGGAATGACTCTGTAAGCCAAAACTTAAGATCATATGTGGGTAAGCCGTGAGTTTAGCAGGTTTGTTAGTGGAAATTAATCTTGAAGAGGGACTAGTAAAGACGAAGTTTGCTAGGATCTTTTTTGTGGCAGAAATGTCCACTAAAACTTCAAGGTTTGAGAAATGGTGTTTAATATATCGAGTTTTGGGAACCTGTTGCTATTTTTTGGTTTTAAAATAAAATTCTGCTATTATCTATGGGGCTATGGTTGTATTAGGTTGAAACTTAGCAGTATCCAGGAGTTGAGGCCTACTCACAGAAGCTAAAAGTCATCGAGTATGCATATTGTATCCCCCTTTTCTCTTTATGGTTTTCCTAAGCAGGACTCGATGGAGACCTAATGAAAATGTGCAAAAGTTAGTTTATATTGAGACTGAGCATTCCCCATATTTTAGAGGCAGTAGAAAACAATGCTAAATGCAGAGGTGTGTTTCCTACATAGAGATTTTTGGTGTTCCTGTGCTGGGTCTCCCTCGCTTCCTTGGTCCTACTGTTGTAGGCACTCTGATTAAGTCACGCGACATGATCTGATTATAAAAACTATGCCACCTAGCTTTGAAGATGATTCTCTTTGACATTCTAAAAGTTACTGCAAAGTTGTTATGTTTCACCTGTTCTCAGATTAAATATAGAGTGAAAGGTTATATGTATTAACTATTCATCATAATAGTAGAATCTGGAAATGCCGCCGCCCACAGTGGACATGCTTCTAAACGCCCAATGCCATCCGATAATTATTCCTTATTCAATTGGAACATGAAATAGTGATGTGCATGTCGAGATCCGTAGTTTGATGTGTGACTTCCAATGAAGTCCTAGTGGCACCTATGTTTTGAAGTTGGCAATTTCAATAATTGTATTTGTTTGTCTTGTTTCTAATGCAAATATATACTTTTTTTGAGAATCCTAACTTATTAAAAATTTGTTTCTCGTATGTGCAAATATAAATATGTTTTGTAAATGTCTTTATCTTATCAAAATATGGGCATAAAATCCAGCTTCCTCTCACCACAACCTGAAATTTTCTTATGGAAAATTACTGGCTCAATGGTTTTTGGTGGTTAGCTAGCTGGTGAAGGGGAGGCCTAGCTATTGGTTTCTCTGTGAAGGAAGGGACAAAAGATAGTTGGGATTATTAACTTCTTGACTTTCAAATTAACAAGGCATGTTCTTACTGAATATTATTTATTGGAGAAGCATTACCTCCTCGTAACATTTGCTGTGGGTATACCTAGGTACTTTTTACGAGCATATCTGAACATCTCGTCGCTGGTATTTTGGAAGTAACATTATGCATGCTTTATTCAATCACCATAGTTTATAGTTTCTGAACCTCATGCAGAGTTGGTACCAAGTTTGGCTCGTTTTATGAAGTTCTTTTATTCTTTGAATTTGAAATGGGAGAGGGAGATTGAGCAGAAACTCAATGGTGGTTTATAATGCTGTTGCCACTGAGAGAAACAACTAGCTTCTACATATTTTTCTTCTTGCTTCAATGTTTTAATTGTGTATGTGCATGTGTTTAGGGTGGGCTTGGGTGATAATAACTTTCAATTTATTTTACTCATTAACCCTCAGCAAGATGGTTTTAATGCAAATATGCTTGCTTCTTAGCGATGGAAGTTGTAGTTGACGGTTTTACTTTTATTTTCTAGCTTGTTAGACTAAAACCAGGAGTTATTGGTGAGCATATTCTATAAATACAGAATTTGTTAATCTAATGAGAACTATCTTTGCTCATTTCTGTTTGGTACTTGCCAGATGCTTGTGGACGATATTGGTGATGTGACAATCACTAATGATGGTGCCACAATACTGAAGATGCTCGAAGTTGAGCATCCTGCTGCCAAGGTGATTGGTCAATTTTTTTTTGTTTTTTTTACTAATTTACTATTTCAACAATTTGGATCTTATATGTGTTGCGTTCATGATCACAGGTTCTTGTTGAGTTGGCAGAACTACAAGACCGAGAAGTTGGAGACGGAACAACTTCTGTGGTCATCATAGCTGCAGAATTGCTGAAGGTAGTATTGCAGTTTGTGTCTGGATTGCAGGAATAAATCATGTTGCCTAAATTTTAGTATTCTGAGTTTGGTTCATCGTGAATATTGTACTAATTTGGCATTTGTTTCTGCAGAGAGCTAACGATTTAGTGAGAAATAAGATTCATCCAACATCAATAATCAGTGGTTACAGAGTGAGCATCTAACTTTATTGTATTTTTTTCTTTTTTTTCCCCTAAGGACTTGTACAAATTTAGTTTCTTTTTCATTTATGGTTCAGTCTGTTGCATGCTGATGCTGTGCGTTTGATTGCATAATTTTGTTGTCAGCTTGCTATGAGGGAAGCATGCAAATATGTTGATGAAAAATTGGCTGTAAAGGTAACACTCTTCTGCCAATTGATTCCTTTAGAAATGTGAATTGTTTCATATTGTTATGGGTGTCATATATTTTGAATCCGCCAATGGCTCAAAAATGTGTAAACTTAAACTTTTTATTTTACTTGTGTTTGTGCATGAATCAATGTGGAAAAAGTTGTAACCCTTTGAAGTGTGGTATGATATATTTTTTGATCTTTGTATGTAAGAAGGTAGAAATTTCCTTTGGTACTCTTTCCTCTAAGATCTTGATTTCTTGCCTCTTTAAAATACTTGTCTGTTTTTCTGTTTATTCATTTCACAAATAGAAATAATGTTTATGAATGACAAGAGCAGCCAAAAACTTTTTGTGCTTAGATGAACTGATCATTAAAATATCTAGGTTTTGAAACATTTAATGGTATGTATGATGTTGGGATCTAGATTTCTTGAACATTATATGCTGCTACTTACAGTAGTTGATAAGATCTAATATGTTGATGTTTTGAGCTGACATTTTTTTCTCATGTGTGTTTAGGTTGAAAAACTTGGTAAAGATTCTCTTGTAAACTGTGCCAAGACCAGCATGTCCTCAAAGTTGATAGGTGGTGATAGTGACTTCTTTGCAAATCTGGTAAGTTGATGAATGAATGAATGATGAAGCTGCACATTTTTTATTCCTGCCATGGATGTATAACTATTGAAGTTTTAACAGATTCAATTCTACACAGTGCTTGGCATTCTAATGCTGCATTTTTTCTGTAGTTGTGTACTAAATTTGACGTGCATTTCAGCAAATGCTGAGCATAAAGCTTTGCTGCTTGAAAAAAAAATTGGTTGCTAATTTTCTTCTAAATATGTGATGTGATGTGGAGTTCTACTTATCTAACTTCTCTGTTCTTCCACTGTGGTCGATAAGCATCAGTAGTCATACCTATTTTTGTGTGACGTTTTCTTTTATTTGTTGGACTTCGATCTTTTTACATGTTTACACATTTTTGAGTTTATTCTCGTGGCTCAAGACTATGTTTTCTCTTTATTTTGAAGTTCTAAAACAAACTATATTTATTTTTAGGTTGTGGAAGCTGTACAAGCAGTAAAGATGACAAATGCAAGAGGCGAAGTTAGATATCCAATCAAGGTTGGTTATGTATAGTTGACTATATATTTGTTGTTGCTTGTTGATGTTGCCCTCTTCTAGAGATGGTTTTTCAGTTGGCATGAGATTTATCTAGGATAGACACTTCATAAATTCTTTTGCGTTTTTTGTTCTGGAGTACCTGTGGTCTATTGTCTTCTTCAGTCACACTATCTCAAGCAACCCAAAATATGGGCCAAGACATCTTGCAGATTTCATTAACTAACATTCTGAGCTGACAGCTGAGTATGAAGAGAGAAATTCTGCCCAAAATATAAATGAAATTTGCTGTGACATGATCATTTAACCTTTCATCTAGAAGAGGGAAGTTCTAATGATCTTCTTGGTGTTCAGGGAATCAATATTCTTAAAGCCCATGGGAAAAGCGCCAGAGATAGCTATCTACTCAAAGGATATGCTCTCAACACTGGGCGTGCTGCACAGGGTATGCCCTTGAGGGTCTCCCCTGCCAGAATTGCTTGCCTCGACTTTAATCTTCAAAAGACTAAAATGCAAATGGGTGTCCAAATTTTAGTCACTGACCCCAGGGAGTTGGAAAAGATTCGTCAGAGGTGATTATTTCTATTTATTGTACACTATCGGCTATTAGGAGAAGCCGGAAATTGCATCAGTCGATTCTGTATTGCATTTTTTATTTGCTTATTTCCCATGTTACTTTCATGTGCATGTAAAATGGATGAAGTAAAACAGATATCAATTTTGCAGCTAAGCTAGATGAGTTCTTTGATCTCTAAGAAAATATGATTTCTTGAATTGATTTTACTCTCTTGCTTTCTGTTATTGCTTAAGAATTCTGAGGGTGATTTGAGAGGCTGCACCACAATTTTGTCAATAATTATCAGAGTAGAAATTTCCTTGGGGTTTGCCATGTAATGTAGTAATGATAAATGCAACTTTTGTCTTGCAGAGAAGCTGACATGACAAAAGAGCGTATTGAGAAGCTTCTTAAGGCAGGAGCAAATGTTGTTTTAACTACCAAAGGAATTGATGACATGGCACTTAAGGCAAGCTTTTTGCTCAAAATTGATTGCGGGCAAAGTTCTTAAACCCATGTTAACCAGTGAATTGCTGCTTAATTAGTATTTTTCTTTTAAGGACTTAATATTCCTTGATAATCATATTTGCTGTCCAATCTGCAATATGTAGCCTACAGATATTATTTCCATTAATTTGTATTTGATGTCATTTCTTTATGAATAAGCCAATTTAAGTACAAGCTTATTGGGGCAAATTGGAATCATCTTTGAAAAGTTTTAGGAGTCAAAACTATCTTCTATAAATGTACGAGGATGTTTTAGCATTATGCTAATCAGAGTGTTTTTGAGGCATCCACAAAAATTTCCGTGTCACCTCTTTATCTTGTTTCTGAAGTTTTTTGTGTTCTTTGCGTTCTAATGTGGATATTCTGTTAAATTGTCTTATACCGTTTCAGTACTTTGTGGAGGCTGGTGCGATAGCTGTCAGACGTGTCCGCAAGGAGGACCTTCGCCACGTTGCCAAGGCAACTGGTGCAAATGCGGTACTTTCTCTCTTCTTATGACCTATGCCTGCCATAAACATTTTTTCTTCTGAATATTGCTTCTAAGACTTTGAAAATGGTGGATATTCTATGCTAAATTAGTTCAGATTTAAATTGAGTGGAATAATGCTTAGATCAAAATCTGTGAGGGAGCAACTTGTCTGGTTTTTGGTGTACTCATTTCTCTTACGAGAATGAAGTGTGACCTGTAGGAGACATCGCTATTCATCCCCCCACCCGCCCCGCCCCGCCCCGCCCCGGAATCTTCAGAATTCCCACTGCTATGCTTTCAATTCGCCTCTAACCATCAAATGAAATGTGAATAACCCATCCGCCCCCTAAACCACCCCAAGAGGAGGAAGAAAGGAGAAAATAACCCCCTCTTAGTTTTGAGTAGGTGTTTGGGACTGGTCTATCGTGCACCTATCACTTGTATAATAGCCAGTCATCAATTACACGGAAAAATTTCACAATTAGAGTGTTATAGTAGGAATATCAGGAAGATGACCAATTAAGCAGTAGTAATTCACGAGCATCTAGAGGCTCAAAGTGTGGGATCTCAATTGGTGTAAAGAAAGAGGTCTTGCTCCTTTCACTGCTGTCCTATTGCCAAAGGCAGTCTATCTTCTGTCTGTAATCTGTGTGATGTGAATACTCAAAAAGGAGATCATTGTCATGGCCTGAAGTCTCTGGTCTTGTTACTGTTCATCTTCAATATAAAGCATTGATTCAATGATTTTTCTTGCTGAATTAGTTCTCTTTTGCATATGCCTTTAATTTTATTAAAATTGAAAGAATTGTTGCTGTAAAAGTTTTGAAGTTTTTAGTTGGTGAAACATCTAGATTTTGTGTTCACTTTAAGTGATCTGCTAATTGAAAATTGTCAGAAAAGATGGATAGTACTTTTTAACGGACAGGAGAAATTGAAGGAATTCTCATACCAGTTTATATTTTCTGATCATCATTTGGTCGCAATACATAGAGTCTAGGAAAGGATGAAGAAAGATAGTTTTCATGGATTAATGCTCATCATCTTTGAGGGGGAATAATTCTATTCCTAATCATTGCTTCTATGCAGGTCTCAACTTTTGCAGATATGGAAGGGGAAGAAACATTTGATTCATCACTTCTAGGATATGCTGATGAAGTAGTGGAGGAACGTATTGCTGATGATGACGTGATTATGATAAAAGGGACCAAAACCACAAGTGCAGTATGATTACTCTGTTCCTTAATACTGTCTGTTTTTCTTTTGCCCTGTTGAAATGCTTCAGTTACTTATGATTCTTTAGCATGCCCCCTTGATCTGTTATGGGAGCTATATCTGCCTCTTTCACTTAATTTCATTTATTTGAATTACATGTTGAAATGAAGACATATTACTACATATGTAGTTCCCAAGCGGCAACATATGAATTTACTTGAAAAATTGTTTTCTTCAGGTTTCATTAATTCTTAGAGGTGCCAATGACTTCATGCTCGATGAGATGGACAGGGCTTTGCATGATGCTCTATGCATTGTTAAAAGAACTCTGGAATCTAATACAGTAAGTGCCTTCATTGTTGATTACTTCATCTTAATAGAATATCAAGTCTGCTTACCTAAAAATTGCCTCTTTTTCACACTTTTTTTTTCAATCTGTCCATTTTTTTGTAAGTCAATTAACATTTAAATAATATAAGTTTTACCCAGATTCATTTGCATTGGATGTAAAAAGGAAACTACAGGTGAATTTTACCCCGCTTCATTTGGATTGGATGTAACAAGAAAAACTGCAATTTCTTGAAATGCTACTACGGAGATGGAACATGTGTTACTTCTTTTCATGCAGTTCTTTGATTGAGATATCTTGTTTATTCGTCCCAGGGTATATCAAATCCACACATCTTTGTGCATTATTCTTGACCAATTGGTTTATCATGGGAAATGCTAGTATTTCTGGTCTCATAAAACATCAGTAACTATAGTGTATGCTGTTTGACTCGTGTTCTTGCAATTGTATGGGAATATAGGTTGTTGCTGGCGGAGGTGCTGTTGAGGCTGCCCTATCTGTATATCTGGAGAATTTGGCTACTACCTTAGGATCCAGGGAGCAGCTGGCCATTGCAGAGTTTGCTGAATCTTTATTAATAATACCAAAGGTGCTCCAACTAATATACCTGAATCATTCAGTAATTGATATCATGTGTTTTCTTTTGCTAGTGAACTGGCTAATTTGTAGTCTCTTTCAGGTGCTGGCTGTCAATGCTGCTAAAGATGCAACTGAGTTGGTTGCTAAACTACGAGCTTACCACCACACTGCACAAACTAAGGCAGATAAAAAACATCTATCAAGGTACAAAAACCATGTTATTTGAAATTAGCATAGTATAGTATACTCTTTTGGATGTATCTATAATTACAGAATAAAGTTTCTTTTTTTTTAATTTCTTTTGCAAGAGAAAGTAAAGATCATTGAATTAACAGCCTGATGATCTAAGAAATTCCACATTTAAGCGAAGCTGTCCTCCCCAGTGGCCCAAATTACCTTGTTATCTATTCTCTGTAACTGATGTGTTTTTAGATTCACATGTGTAATCTGTTTTTAGTAGTGTACCACATTTTTATTCTTCGGTTTCTGAAGTGCTGAGTATAATGTTGTTGGTGAAGCGTCGCGTTGCATATACCATTTTCTGTGTTATTTAAATGACTGAACATTATAGTTGTAGTTAGGTTTTGAGAGCTGAAAGCTTGTAGCTAGCTTTCTCTGGAAGGTCAGACTGTCACTTGGATCATTTCCCAAAGTAGGTTCAGATTTGTGAATGTGGCCAGTAAACATGGGATTTTTTTAGAATTTGCTTGCTTACAATAGTTGCATATATTAAATAATCATTGTAATATTTTATTGTGATTCTGTAGCTCTTTTTAGTTTGTGGGTTCTTGAACACTTGATGCACTTAGTAATGAGCCATGATGATACCAACTGCAAAAAGATATATTTATATATCATTTTCAGCTTACTGGGGGTATGAGCTTCATGGCTCACGACCTGGATGTTGGTGGAAAAGTTTAGAAGCTTGCTTTTTCTTTGCCGTACTACCTATGGAAATTGTTTTTATTGCCGTTCTTTATGAAAATAAGTTAATGGCTATGGAGATGCTGTCTTATCGAACGTTCTTTTATGGCTGCAGCATGGGTCTAGACTTGATGAAGGGTACCGTTCGCAACAACTTGGAAGCAGGAGTCATTGAACCGGCAATGAGCAAAGTAAAGATAATTCAGGTTAGCAGTTCAAAACTCAATGTTTGTATTACCTTTTAGGATTTAGAGATTGTAAAAATTATTTTTATTATTATAATAATTATTATTGTTATTATTTTCCTTATTCCTCTTTTTGTCAGTTTGCTACTGAAGCCGCTATTACTATTCTTCGGATTGATGACATGATCACGCTTGTCAAAGATGAAAGTCAGAATGACCAGGATTGAGACATTGAGTTTGGTTGGAGTGATTTTTATAAGTGATTAAGATGTTCAATCCTGGGTTTTGGGGGTTCCGGGGAGTGTGGTTATGTTCTTTCAGTACTTTGTTTTCTGTTTGTATGGATTGAAGCTCCCCTCCCTTAGGCTGGAGGAAAGTTTTGTTGCTTGTGGAAGAACCTGGCATGTCGATCAACCAGAAGGAAATTGCCTTTGTACTGGAACCGTAAGGTCAATTAATATTTTCTTTGCAGAAAGCTCAAGCCAGCGGTTTTTTCTGTCTTTCTTCTTCCTTTTTTTGGGTATTTTTGTTGTCGTGTGATTATTTTTTAAGTGGATGGATTATCTACAGGAGGAATTATTTTTGGCAAAAAATTGATTATTTTGAATTCGCATAATCATTTGGATTTTATGGCCATGAAAACGGTTAAAGCTCTCGGCTGGCTGAACTCAATTAGTAATGTTATATTACAAGGTGGATGAATTGTTGAAACAATTTTGAGATCATGGCATGTGTTTTCATCATTGGAAAGTGGTATTAATCATAGGTTTCAAAAATCTGATTATTCTTGTTATGAAGGTTAGATTTTCACTTAGTTTCAATGTTTGAAGTAAGAACAACTTGGAAGTAGTAAATTAATGGTGTGCTGTTATGATATTCCGAAAATTGTATTTATAATTTGTTCTTTCCAGAAGTGTATCATAAATTCATCATTCTAACTTGTCAATTGTTCAAATATATACACACACACGTATTTCACATTGGAAAAATTGCATGAACAACATATAAATTGAATTCAAGACAATAAAGAAAGTACATCTAATATATATATTACTCCATAAATTTTGTTTAAATTTCAAAAACGTCAAATGTTGATACACTTCTCCAAGATCCTATAGCATCAACCAAAAACAGTCACTTTCAATTTCAACAAACCAATCCAACAAAATTAAATGGCCACGCCACGTAAAAAACATCTGATTCGCCGTAACAAAATAAATTGTTCATCCAATCACCATCCATCAACAATCCAAAAAATGTACTCAGTATCATCATAAATGCTGTCAATATGAGAAGCTGCTCCACTTGGGATGTTGTCGACTTGAGAAGGTGCTATAACAAGGTTGTTACATGAGAAGTTGTTCTACTAGGAATGGTGTGAATTTGAGTAGGTCCAGCTCCAACAAGCTGAAATAACAAATTTACATCCACACCCATGTAATTTTAAGCACATTATGACACTCTCTAAAAATTTTACACATTTACAATCACATTAATATATTTTAAGTAAGATAACAACTACACTCTTTCTCAGTTCGAAAAATATTACAAGTACTACAAAATAACACTTCAAAATTCACATACATTACATAAACACCCTCCATACAATTCTTACGTCTACAAAGACATCTCAATTACCAACATTGCGTACCCACCCCTTATAAATAAAAAGTCTATTACAAATGAACACATGAAATTTATTAAATAACCCACATACACACACACCTTCCTTTCACGATTTGAAAGGAAATTCAGAAACTATTATTAATCACATGTCCTTTGGGTTTGAAAAAAAATCATAAAATCCCAAGAAAAATTGAATAAATTTACTGTATAGATAATAATGTAGTAATCCATGTAAATCAATGCAAAATTGGACATATATAACTGATTTTGCAATGGGGAAAAGAAGAAGAAAAAGTGATCAAAGTTAGGATTTTGGATGTATGTTTCTTTTCAAAATCTAGGGCGACAACCCTTTTTTTCTACAATCTTTTAACTAGTGAAACCGATATTTTCTTTGTCCAAATCGGCTCTAAAGATGTGAAAAAGGACGTTTAAGATGAATGTTTTTGGGGTTTTTCTTCCCCTCTGGAGTAAGTTTGGGTGGGGGGGGGGGGGGGATTGATGGGTTGGAATTCATCATTCAAAATTGAGCCATTTGGGTTTCGTTTATATATATATATATATGGTTTAGTTGAGGGCAAAAGGGTAAATGCACAACTTTTGACGGAATCACATTTCGGGGGAGGTTTTGGTAATTTTTCAAACCCCCAAAACGGCATATGTAATTAGACCTAACCTCTGAGGAGGACTATGTAATTTACCCTAAAAATACATTTTATAAAAACAATCACCATGTTATAAACTAGAATTTGATGAGCAACTTAAGATGCAAAGATTTCTAATATTGACTATTGAAAAAGTCAGTCTGTCCTAAATAACAATCCTAGTATATAATCTCTAGTTCTAACAACAATTAATTTCATTTGATACTTTTATTTAAATCTAAAAGCTCGTTAATTTTAATAAGAAGGAGAAAAAGAAAAAGGCCAAAAATATATAAAAAAAATTGTAGTGTCCAAGTAAAGCATTTGACTTTGGTCATGTTAACGGAACATGAGGAGTCTCAAGATTTATAGTTGAATTAAGTTGTGGAAAATGTCAATTTTTTATTTTATTTTATATTCAAGTATCAAAAACTTGCATTTTAATTAAGTTTTGAAAAGAATGTTTCTCTCTAAGGACATGCTCTAGGTAAATTCGATCGTATAGTGTCCACAGCATATTCGTATTCAAATCGGACATGCGGTTCTTTCTGCTTCCTACAGAAACAGCAACATACAGACGCCGATACTTCTCTTTAATCTTATTAAACCTATCGAAAATTCGAAACATCCTCACTTGTATTTGTAACCTAAACAATTTTCACCATTTAACGTGTGGTAATGACAATTTCTTACTTCACATTACACAAAAATGATCATAAAATAGTAGCATGGGAACATCTTTGATTTACCAATTATATTAACAATCCCCATTAAACTGGCACTTCTTACAATCTAATTTCTTAATAATAAAAAGATGGAAGAATTAATTAATGAGGAGCACGTGAAGATGCACGTGCCGGGCATTTTATTTGGGGATCAGAAACGCCACTCTCCCCTCACATGCCTCAATAAATAATCTCTCCCCCATTATTATTTTACTGACACTACGTTTGAGGACTCACTGTTCTCTCCATAATAACAATCAACTTAATTGTAATTTTTTGTGACTTAAGGGCCCAAAAAAAAAAAGAAATAAAAGGAAAATTTAACTCTTTTTTAGCTTGAATTGAAATTATTTTTTTAAACAGAAACCCCTCTCGCAGGAGTTATTTTGGATTCAATCAAAAAAACAAAAAAAAAAAAAAGATTTCTTTATTTCTTTTTGTTATTATATAAAGAAAATTTGAGTTTTAATCGAGCTTTATCTTTTCTTTAATTCGTATTTGTCCATTTCATATGGGCATTTTTTTTTTTCAGGGAAAAGATGAGTGTGTATATATATATATATATATATATAAATTCTTGTAGGAATAATATTCACAAAGAAACAAAGAAAATCTTTGAACTCAATCTTGGTTCAACTGTTGCACGGCAATGCTACTACTAGATTGATTAATCTTGTTGATGAAAATGAACAAAACCGCAGAATAGAATGGTCCCAAACCGTGTGTAATAGATTGATGCACACCGTGCGTGGCCACCATGCGCGAAAGTAGCAGTACTCCTCTCACTGTACGGACCGTACCCTTTCCTACTTGCGTGAATCTCTTTTGCCATGCATTCCCCCTAACCCCGGCGCCACATCTCCATGTGACCACCCCACGCCCACCCCATCCCACCCCGACCCCTCCATTAATATATATATATATATATATACATGCGGAAGGTACGGTTTGGGCGGTTAACCCCTCACACCCCCTCTTTAATTTGGTAGTTTCTTACACTGACACTTTGGACAGCTGGTTCCAGCTGTTGCCACGTGAACCATCCTCATGAAATTCTAACATTATTGGGAACATCTTACTCTAATTCTATTAAGTGAGGAAACTCGATGCTCATAGGTTCAGAAATAAAAATTTTAATTTATCAAGACTCAACTCCAAATTTATTGTTCAAGCTCTATTAGTTAATTTAATAATAAAATTTAAGTTTTATGTATTAAAATTGTCATCATTTTGAGACCATGGGTACTTGTTTAATCTCATACTCATTTGGCCTACAAAAAAACTATTTATAGAACAATAAACTTATCAATTGAATGGTACCTCAACTCTATGTATGGTGATTAATAATTTTTCGATACAATTACAAACACCCAGTCAGCATAATAAATGTGTGTTATAGCTGAAATAGGCCTAGGTAAATAAAATTAAGTCCTAGACCATAAAGTATTAAATCATATTATTTAATTAAATAGTGAAAACTCGGGCAACTATATATATACAGCTTCAGAACCATTTACAACAATTCATGTGTAGTATGAATTAGGGTCACTTTTTCTTTGAATTTTCAATAAAGACGAATTTGGACTTCTTTTCTTTCTTTCTTATAATAGAAAAAAGTAAATACATTTATAGAAATAACTTCTCATTATATATTGTTTCATCGAGATTAATTTAAATTACGATTGTATTTTTTTGGATAAATCTCACTTTACTTCATTTACTTTTGTTGAATATTATTTTACTACATTATACTCTCATTCCAATTCATTTTACCCCCTGCACTATCATTGTTTATTGTTTTATTTTACCCCATTGTACTATAAAAAAATTAACCAAATTACTCTTATCAATTATTTATAATAAAATTACTTTAAAATATTTTAAAATTAATAAATTTATATTTATTTTCTAATATATATTTAAATTTGATTAATTAATACTTGACATTAAATTTATTTAAGATTTTTTATTGCACTTAAATTTTAATAGTTAATTTTTAATCTAACATAATTTTTATTAAATTATATTTTTTATTAATTAATACACTTTACTTATAAATTTTATACACAATATAAATTCAAAAAATATATAAAATATTTTTAAATAATATCTTTCTAAATACATAAAACATTAGTAGTAATTTTTTATTATTAATAAAATTATCATAAGTTCATATAAACTATGTTAAATTAAAAAATAATCATTATAATCAAGTAAAATAAAATAAATTAGTAAAATGATTATGATTTTTTTTTTAAATAGAACATAGTATCTACTAAATTACGATAATTTAACTATTTATAATTTATATAATAGTATTAAATTATACCTAAAAATAACTTCTTCTTTTTCAATTTAACATTGTTTTTATGAAATTTTAATAATTTCATTAACAATAAGAATTTTATTACAAATATTTTATGTATGTAACAAAATACTTTTTAGAAATATGCTATATATTTTTTATATTTATGATAAGTAGAAAGTTTATAAGCAAAATGTATTATCTAATAAAAAATATCATATAATATAGAAATTTAATAGGAATTATATTTATAAAAAATAACTATTAAATTTTAAGAATAATAAAATTTAGAAGAATTTAATGTTAAGTGTTATTAGTTAAGTTAAAAAATATTAGAATATAAACACAAATCTATTAATTTTAGAAAATTTTAAAATAACTTTTACTATAAATAATCAATAAAGGTAATTTAATTAATTTTTTTAGAGTACTAAAGTGAGACAATAAGAGTACAATAGAGTAAAATAATATTCAATAAAAATAGAAGGGGGTGAAGTATTATTAACCCCCTTTTTTTTCTTATGCTCTATTTTATGTATAGATCCACCCTTATTCAAATTTGCACATAATTAAAGAGAAGCAGCAAAATAGAAAGTTCCCAATTAGATAAAAAAAAATGAGACCAATTTAATTAATTAATTCATAAAAATCGGTAGGTTGCTAGGGGGTGAATTTTTGAAAATTGAAGTGTTTGCACGTGAACGCATATGCTAAGTATTTCGTTAGCACATATATTTGATTTAGCACAGTTTAAACAATTGAGTCTATTTTATTATATGGACTATGATGCTATTTTTTTATATATATATAAATAGTTATAATTTAACTAAGATGAATGCGTGACCACCGACATGAGACACAGAGATTAAAAAAAGAAAATAAAATAAAATATTGATGTAACCCAACAGCATGGCTTAGCATACTCACACTTCCTAGTTCCTAACCAAAACCCAACAGCAAAGGTAAAGGGGTAATAAACTATAGCAAGACAAGGGAACGTGAAGAAAGAATTAAAATGAGGACAATTTGAATTATTCTTAAAAATATTGATAATCACAATTGTTCGTATATGGTGGAGAAGTTCATTATGAACCAATGGTCGCAATCGAACCCCAAAAATCCCTGAAAAATTATGCAGAAAAAAATCATAATCGTAACGACTAAGATATCTTACAAGTGATTCTGAAGTGTTAATATTAATCATATCAAAATGCGACTATCAACTTAAAGAGAAAATGGTCTCAATAAATGCAAAAATTTGTAAGTCGTGCCTGCGCACACTGCGATGGTTGTCCTAATAACAATGGAACACTCCACTTAAATAAGGAACTTTAAGAGAAATGGTAGATCATTAAATTATATATATATATATATATATAATTAATATTATAATTTTATTTTATAATATCATCGTATAAACGTCTTAAAATAGAAAGAAAGTCAACCGTTGAAATGGTTCACATGAAATCTCGCTAGCTATAGTGTAGTGGATAGGGAGATTGCATGGTGTGATTGACTCTGCCCACGTTCCCTTGCCCCCTCACTTGGCATCATTTATACCTTGCTTTCTACTAAACCTTCTCCCTCTCCTCCTTCTCTCTCTCTCTCTACACTATGCCATCTTCTAACCTCACTCAAAATACACACACTTAAAAGACGAAATTGTTCGACAGCTAGCTCATTAGGGGACATGGATGTATACGGTGGACTATCCGTAGATGATCTTTTAGACTTGCCAAGTGATGACTTCTTCTCTTCCTCCTCCTCATCCTCCGCCACAGCTACCACCGCCGTCTCGGACTTCCTCCTCCACCACCCGTCCTCCGCCGCTACCACCACTTACTTTGAACAATCCTCTATTCCTAGTCACTCTACTGACTTCAACGACATTCTTTGTGTGCCTGTAAGATCTCTTGAACGAAAATGAGTTTTATACTAGTGTAGTTATACTGCATGGTTTAATAGTTGTACCTTCAAGTTTGATGAATCTATTTATTTTCTTGTTGGTTTTCATTTTTCTGGAGTTTTGTGTAGACTGACGACGCGGCGGAGCTGGAATGGCTCTCGAACTACATGGATGACTCATTCACCGATTTCCCGGAGGACGAACTTACCGCCGCCGCCAACTTCCACTCGAAAAACGCCGCCGGTTTTCACGGCCGCGCTAGGAGCAAACGCTCCCGTCCATCCGCCTCAGCAACCGTTGAAAATCCGATGACAAGCGGCGGCAATGTAAAGACGGGAGAGAATTTCGTTAGCAACGATGCTGGTACAGAGAACGCGGAGGTGGCGCGCAGGTGCACGCACTGCGCGTCGGAGAAGACGCCTCAGTGGAGGACCGGGCCGTTGGGCCCCAAGACGTTGTGCAACGCCTGCGGCGTGAGGTATAAGTCGGGACGGCTCGTGCCGGAGTACAGGCCCGCGGCGAGCCCGACATTCGTGCTGACTCAGCACTCCAATTCTCATCGGAAGGTTCTCGAACTACGGCGGCAGAAGGAGCTGCTCCGCCAGCAGCAGCAAGAGGCGTATGGACGTCATTTCCGGGTATGCTGACGCCAGCTCAGTGTACGTGTCGGCATCGTAGTTCTCAAATCTCAATATGGATGGCGATGCTATTTTTTAGCAAGGATTTAAGAGAAATTGTGAAAATCTGAGACTTTTTGCGGTTCATCTTATGATTTTCTTTCAATGATTTTTTCTTAATAGCAAGAAAATTTAAATCCAGGAATTTTATTTTATTTTTCTTTTTAATTTTTATTAGCATTTTTTATTTCATGACTCGAGAAATTTGTTACTTTTTCCGACGAGGACGGATTAAACAGATAAAAAGGAGTGAAGGATTGGGATTGTCCCACTTCTCAAAATTGGTGGAACATAAATTATTTTCAGCCAATGATTTTTTGAAATTGATAAGACTTATAGCAGTATAATTATCAAGTCAGGAATTTCTGCTTGTATCTTTATTGTATTATTATTAACTATTTCTTACATTGTCAAAATTAGGATCAGTTTGCCCAGCGGTTGGCTATAAAAATCAATTTTATACCTCTATCCTGATTTATAAAATTATTTGGCAATTCATTTAAAATCACTCGTGGTTTGCTTGACAATTCAAACTAAAATTAATTTTGAATTTGTTCAATCACAATGATTAATATTTTGTTAAAAAGAATTATAATTTAAAGTTTTTGATCAACCTCAATCTAATAAAATTAAATTTATCGGAGAATCAATTATACTAAAACCAATTCTCACTAATTCAAATTTCCAAAAAATGGATTAAACTCACCCTTAAAAATTTTCCTGCCCCTCCACCCCTTCTTCCTTTCGTTTCAGGATTCAAACTTAAAAAAATAAATAAATAGATAATATATATATATATATATATATATATATATATATATATTATAGTGTGTAAGTGATCCCATCCATAATCAACCAATATTTCTGTAAAATATCCTTCAGAAAATACAGTTAATCCCAAACACCAAAACATGCAAGTAATTAAGATGTTGAGGAAGTTTATATTAGGTTCATCACTACATGTATACTATGGTTTGGTCTGACCCCTACAGGTTAAACTTCAGACATGCACCTACATTAAATCGAAGTTGTAAAAGATTTCATCAAATGAGAAAAGAGGAATAGTATTATGTAATTTATTAGAGCAAAGAAGTACACAGCACAATTAGAAAGTACTGAGTGTTCAGTGAGAGGAAGAAACCATTAAATTCTTTATTTCCATTTATGGCCTTGAAGATATGAGTTGAAGAAGGAGTTGCAGACCCAGCTGCTCCTGGGAATTGGGATTAGAATACTTCTCGGCTTTCATAGTAATTGATTATAAATTATTTATAGTTGTTGATTCTTGATATGATAATTGATTATTCGCGATGTAATAATATATGAAACAGAATCACTCAGAAAAGAAAAAAAAAATGAAAAAAAATAAAGACAATCCCATCCCCATTCATAAGCCAGATACACTAATCATATGATAACAGCTAGATTACGAGTCTTAATCCGGTAATTAGTCAAAATGCAAATCAAATACAAAATGAGACAAATATGAAAGCATGAAATATTTCACATACGAGCATGTGAACAGAGTCCAAAGCTGATTTTGTCAGATCAGGTAAGAAATAGTACTTGTAAGGCTCTGTTATAATTGGATTAGATAGATGAAGAGTACTCAGTCTGAAGCCCTGGAAACTGTAAAGAGTGTTTTCTGCTGCATACACTGCAATTGCCGGCTGCATTCAAGTGCAGTAAATAAAGGGTATTGCTGCAACTTTATTTACCCACCTGGGCTTGGCAGGAGCACAGTCCTGCCTCCTCACGGCTTTCTGCATTAACGGTTAGTAATGAGAATACATGATGATATTGTGAATGTTGAATGGCAAAAGCACCATTAAGCCCAAAAAAGATTTAGCTAAAACCCACAAAGAAGTAAGAACAAACAAACCCAGTCGTCTATGCTGGAAATCAAATAGTATAAACTTCAGGCCTCAGTCATTTTCCAAAGAAACCAAATAGTACAAACTTTAGGCAGGAGCACAGTCGTGATGAGAATACATGATGATACTGTGATGTAGAATGGCAAAAGCACCAATAAGCCCATAAGAGATTTAGCTAAAACCCACAAAGAACCAAGAAAACGCAGTCGTTTATCCATTATCACCAGATATCAGATAGGACAAACTTCAGGCCTGAGTCATTTTCCAAAGAAACCGTAGGCTTGCTTAGCATATCAAACGAATCACAAACATGCAAAACATTCACAAGAGTAGTGTGAGTCAACTAAGGGTGGGTAACATAGAAAGTCTAGCCCAGTTGCATAGAGCTTGAAGGAGTTGATGCCAATGATTAATTTTCACACCATGTAGCCTACATAACTGCATGATTAAGAATTCTTACTGAGGTTTCACAACTCATAGGGGATAGTGCATGAAATGGCCAAATTACAGATCATTTATCAACACGAAAACTGGGCATCAAGCAAACCTTCCCCATAGTCAATATACAAATTCAAATTTAGAATTAAACCCCTCGGCTGCGGCCTGGGTGGACAGTGGGCACGGATATTTCACTTCTAACCTCCATTCAAAGTATTTATGATTCAAAATGACCCCATGTCCAGCCACTATCTTAATATAAAACCATTACTTCAGCCATCCACTGAACATCCAGACTATAAATCAAGTTCTGACAATTAAAAGCCATGTAAAAGAAATGTAAATTAAAATAACCAGCCATGTCCAGGAATATGATGTAGTATAAGAAAATATTAAGATTTTGGTGAAATGATACAAGACCACAGGCATTTAAACAAGCCTCACCACAAATTAGTGGCACTTGAATTCAAAACTCTTTCAAGAAGAGGTCATGGCCAAATATTCATCTATGAATTGACTGCCTTTGTTCACTAGCAAAATTCTGAGTTACAGCTTTGATATTGATTTTATTTGAAAGAGACAACATTACTGTATCAAGCTCCGAACAATTCAACAATATAGATTTTATAACCATGGAAAAAAGAGCAAAATAGGTGAGATTCAGACTGAGATCCCATAATTGCTGATCTTTGTAACTTCCTTGGTCAGAGCATTCCTTTCTTGCTTTGCCTCTTTAGCCAGGTTTGCAACCTGATACCAGAAAACTCAGGGTATGAAAATTTTGCCAAAAAATGCTCTATACATGGTTACAGAGGTATATTATTCTGAACTTCCAGTTTCATAAGCCCTTAATCAGATTTCAGACTTTTTTCCGCTTATGAAAGGAGAAGAACAATAACTAATAGCTCCAATTAAAAATGAATTAAATTTAAACCTCTTTTTCAGGTTTTCCTCAAATAGTCTGCAGCTTCAACACAAACTACTCAGTCATTAGTCTGCAAAGGTAACGGATTAACAATGACAGACATCATCTGATCTCTGTCTGAAGAGTACATTCTGCACTGCAGACAAAAAATTTCAAAGGGATCTACTTTCCACCTAAATTTTTTAGTTATGAACATCTTCACCCTCGATAGAACTCCCCATTTTGAAGAGAGAAGAGGACAGAGGAAAGACAACATGACTGTATTATGCTTTCATTCAGATATTTAGGACTTTCTAGACCTTCAGGCATTTGATCCCCTGGTTCTTCTGAATAAGGAGAGAAAAAGCAACAAAATCAGTAGCCCTCTAGTTATAGAAGCTGACAAAGACCCACTTTAACTACTCCCATGCATTCTAAGTTGTGCCCATCTTTTTTCCTAATAAAATAAGATTCACCTACTAGAGATCCAATCTACAACTTTAAAACCCCTGAAAGACTAAGATCTGTTACAGAGTCGGCTGTCACTGGACTGATGCAAATAGCTGTAGCCTATGTTATGCACATATGAAATCAATAAAGTTCCAAGAGTCTTAAACAAGAAACCTTAGGTGAAACATAATTATAGATACAGCACATTCCATTAAGCTGCTCCACAAGATATGCTGCAAAGCGTACCCAATGGAAGTCTATAAAACACGCATCATTTTGCATTATGCAGCCAGCATCAGGAAACAAAAGAATTTTTGAAAGGATTTCCCTCACATTAAAGGTGAAAACGACTTACTTGTTTTCGAAATCGAGATGCTTCTCTGCTGGGAAACTCTCTAAGAACATCCTTCAAGCCTGATATAATACCAATCAATCAGTTAGAATATCACACCTCATCCGAGAAACAAAGAAGAAAGGTTTTAAATGCAAGCACTTGCATCCGCGCACTGATAACGAACAAGGACAGAAGAGGCAGTGTACACACCTCCTGCTTGCCTTTCTATCTTATAAGCAGAGTTAATGACACTTTGTATTTGCTTTCCTGCCTGCCTGTGTGAAATATATGTAAATTTGAGCAGAAAACATAAACATTAAAACAGATAAATACTTAATAAATGTCAATGAAAACATCAGTACAAAAGCAAACAAAAACCTGAGTTTTGTCCTCCCTCGCACCAAATTTTCTTCAGCTTGCAACGCCTTCTTCTGATAACACAAGTACATAAGTTATGTGAACTAATGAGATTCAAAGAAGCTGCTAGATAATCATGGGCAATTACATGCAGGTTGCCACTTTAAAATTTTCATTAGTAATATCAACCTCCCCAATATAAAAGGTAGAACTAAAATGATATAAGCTTGCTGCTTCTTGTTTGACATTGTTGATTGCAGCAATATACTACTTCTACAACTGAACGTAGTTCAACAAGGTACAACTATTTTGATTCCATTCAATCCCACAACCCTATTTTTTTTTTTTAAGAACAAATAGAAAAGGAAAAACAAAAACAAAAATAAAGAAAGAGGAGACAAAATACATAACAATGGAGAGGATTTTTCCCTGCATTTTTCTATCATGGTAAGTTGCGACAGAAAAGCTACCAAAAGTCAACCCTTTAACAAGACCATTTCTTTAAAAACGAAAAACAAAAACAACAAAGGAAAACATAAAATGTTTCATTCTGCAATTAGCGGGAGTTTTGCTTGCATTTCCATTTTCAGTGAAAATTAACTCCAAAAAAAATCCTGCATTTGGGTCCTGCCAGACTAAAATGCGTTTACAGTGGGGCAATCACAATTAAGAGAGACACTTTCTAGTTAAATTTATTATCATTTTGTAGAGAAATTATAAATTGTTCCCAATGTTTTGGACCAATTCTCAATTTGTGTTCTCTTTTGTCAAAAGAGAAAAAGCAGTGCAGTCATAATTCTCATCTCCCTTTTGTCCCTCATAGATTCATTTTCCTCCACAATATCTATTATCCAAATGGAGTTTAAATGGGCTAAATGCTGCAAAGGCAATGAAGCAGATTCCAGTTATTTACTATAGTTTGAGTAGAAGGGTTCAAAAATACACCTATATCACCTTTTTAGGCCTCTTCCATTTATTCACACGAAATCTTCAACTCCCGTGGACCTTCTAACAATATAAGCACGTTGGCTTTCCATTTCAATCTTCCTTACAGCTGCTTACTCCTTAATATTAAAAAGGTGCCAAAACGATTAAAGTATAGACCTATTAGAAAAGAAGATTAACTTACATAACCAACTCATAACCAGGATCTTAATATCACAAGCATATTAGAAAGCCTGGATCTTCTCATTAGTTAAGGCCTTACTGAAGAACGGACAGATTGTTCGCCAACTTGAGATTTTAGTACGAAAAGAAACACTTTCCAAGCTTTGCAGCAAAAGAGTGACCAGGATAAGCCTAGATCTTCTCATGATCATGAGCGATGACCTTGTAGAAGAACATGTAGATTTTTCTCCAACTTGAGAATTTAGAATCAAAGAATTACTTTTCAAGCTTAGCAAGGTTGAGGGGGGTAGAGAGGAACCAATGGGATAAACAAGTAAACAACCATTGTAACCACTAGTTCACTAACACAAACAAGTAAAATCCCTCACCGTACTAAGTTTCCACAGGAAAAGTAATGTATTTTCTCCTAGTTTTCCATTGCCTATTATTTTCAAATACCTTTTCCTTTCTAGGTGAGGCAAATGGAGAGGAGTAGGGAAGAGAGGGTAAACTCTTCTTGAAACACAATATGAAGGATGAAAAATGCAACATGAAAAGCATATAATGTCAAGCAAACAAAGTATTATGAAAAAAGAATACCTCCAACATGTTGCTTTCAGCCTTCAAAAGATCGATTGTTTGCTGCAGCTCTTTGACTTTTGCATCAGCTCTAGAAAGCAATGCCTGGATCAAGCAGCATCTATTAGCATCATTGATTCCTTGCTTGTCCAAAATTTCAACCATCAAGATACGTAACATGCTGATCAATTTTCTTGACCATGCTGATTCAACCACAAATTCTCACATTCTTTTCCTTTCTTACCACGTTACACTGCTAATTGAAAGTAATTTCAATCTGCATCTGCTTCTATATCGAGTAAACTTTATTTGTGCATAAGATCTGAATCTCAGTTAATTATTTAGTAGACATGATCAATAAAACCAAAATAGCTATCAATAAGCATATGCTCTATTACCTCTTCACTTACGAAGAAACGCAATGTTCTGTAGTGCAATAATTGTCTGGTCCCTGCAGATAATTTTCATGATAAATCTCGAGAAAATCTTTCAGACCAATTGAATTATAAGAAACATTTGACAGCTTTAAATTTCTGCAGTGGACATACTTTTTAGGCCCAGAAATCCTACACCAAGAGCAGCTCCTGTTGTAATCAGTGGATGTGAAGAAGCAAGAAGAAAGCCCTCTGCAGAACAACACAATTACTATTAAGGGAAGAACTCAAATGCTAAGGTGAAACATGGAAAATGATTTACATGCAAATATTGAAGTTGTGTGAAGTATTCACTTCAAACAAACCTTTTATCTTCCCAAAAACAATCTCTTCATATGCACTATATTCAGACTTAACGTCCCCCAAAGAATCCTGCAACAAGGTCGAATAAAAAATATGTGATGAAGAATTCAGAAATCACCATCATAAATATGTATTTCACTTTCCCGCCATTTGGATTATAACAATAGACTTCCATTATTGAATGGGGTTTTTTGGGTGTGCATTGAGAATCATCAGCATAAATGTCTACATGCCTGTAGAAAGTTTGAGGTTATATACTGCTTCCAGAAGCCTAAATATTTAAAGAAACCTATTTTGCTAGGAATTTGAAAACACTAAACCCTCCACTTAGACAATAAATTTTCCGAAAAATGTTCAAGATACAATCCAGAAACTAAAATTCTGGATGAAGTACTCTAGTAATTCTAAGAACATGAAACACAGTTTCCTCACAGTGTCAGTTAGGTTTCCATAGACATGCAAACCAGTTTAATATTTCTAGTGAACTAAAAAATTGAAAATGATGGATATTGGAGACCCTTCATTAAGTACACTTTCGTTACCATGAACACGCAGGTTACCATTTTTTTTTTTTGTTCATTTAAGTCACTTTTATGGATAAATTTTGAGAGCCTATTAGAAAAATGAACAAAACCAAGACACATCAAGTTCTCTTATATAACCTCCAAAATCATAAGGGACCCAGCTGCTATACATACATAGTCTGTAAAGTTTCTGTCCTGAAAGTTTCCGCCAATCAGAATAAGACAATTAGCCTACAGCAATCAGAATCCTAATTAAGCTAACATAATCAAAATACACTCAGACATCTTGGATATAGAACAACTTAACACCAGTATAGAGAATAATCATGCCAGGGCCACATACAACATCTAATGACATGTATATGCATCAATTGAAGAACCATTGCTGTAAAGGAAGTTTATTGTGATTATTAGCATACTTTCACAGAATCAAATGAAAACAGAGAAAAAATTATCAGCATTTCCCTTCATGATAAAAATAACTCTCTTTCATAATTTATACATCAAGGGAGGAGAGAGACAGAAAAATGATATTTATATGAAAATTAAAATGCAAGGGCATGATATACAATGCAACTAGTGATATACCAATGCTTCAATTCATACGCAGATGGATGACTGTGTAGCTTCAATATTTACATGCGAAATTACAATCTAAATCCATTTCTTGCCCATTTTCCAAACATTCATCACCAAGCAAAAGAAGCCAAGGACAATAATACCATAGCCGGGTACAGCACATAATTTTTTATATATAATAAACAATGGGTTGTCTACATTTTTCTAGTTTACCAATATGGCGAAGCATAAAAGCTGATATTCACAATCTATTTTTTCTCTTTTTAAATGCAGTAAAGAGGTGAAGAAAACACTGGAAATCACTAGTATTACGATGGTTTGGTTGAAATGGGCCGATGAGGTGGTCAGAATGCGATCAACTCGCGATCTGGTGGCTTCAATGGCATTCTCTACGGTGCTTTGGATGGTCTTCTGTGCAATCAACGCTTGCTGCACCGCGTAATCAGTCCACGGAATATTCCCCTCGAATAGTCCTGGGTATTTCGGAGTATTCTCTCCCGTTGGATTTCTGATCGGCTTTTCTGCCGATGATTCGTCGGCGATTGCTGACATTTTATATGGAGCTACACTTTCGGGTTCGAAGGCGCCGTCTTTGGTTTGTTCGATTCTGTGTCTCTCTTTTTTCCGAGCCAACTGCGATTTCTCGGGCGGTGGTGGATCCGGGTATGGTCGACTGCGGGTGACCCGAACTTTGTGTGCATATTTTAAAGCTTTAGGCCCAAAAAAAAAAGAAAGAAAAAGAGAATACCAATTCCCTAAAGAGAAACAGAAAAAATAAAATAAAATCCCCGTATTTAACTTCTTTTAAGTGAAAATAACAATTAACCCCTAAAACTATGTTAAATTACATAATGGCACAGAAATGAATCCGTCCATAACAAAATAAATTTTAGAATTAGAAACAAAAGGAAATTAAAACGAAAGAATGGAAGAATGAAGCATCCTCGAAAATTCATATTTACATACGATGATAAAGACCCAAATCATTAAATTAGACACTCAAAAATGCTTTATGGATTCTTTTTGTTATTCAAGAAAAAAGTATTGCTTTTTAAAACAAAAAACAAAAAAAATACGTAGGAATTGAATGAGCAGATTTGTCGTGAAATAAACACTAGTATATATTTTCTCGAGCAATAACATATTAAGATTTTAAGTGGAAAACACATTAACATATACTTTCTCCGGCAACAACATATTAAAATTTTAATATGTCGCATTTTTTATTGTTCTTTTCAAATAAATAAATAAATTTTATTTTTTGAGCAAATTTGTGGAATAGTTCCTATAAAGAAAAAATGGAAAAAAACTTACCTTGCAAAATTAAGAATGACCATTATAACAAGAAAGTTAGGAAAATTAGAAACGTAGTGCAGTTTTTACAAAAACAGCACAATTACATGTAGTTTGTGTATAAATATAGGATAATGGAGGTGATGAAATTAAATTTATAGGATTGTGGTTTAACACTTTTGTAAGTATAAGAGGGTTACTAATGTAAAACAGGCGGCAAAGCATACTCGCTGCATATGTAAAAAAATGATTTGAAGATTTTTGAATAAAATTTAATTAAACAAAAGGATAATAGAGAGGGGAGAGAAAGATAAGCAAAAATAAAATGTGATTAAAAAAATAAATTAGATTGATAATGCATATGATAGTGAGATCTTGATAGATATGGGATATGAGAGAGAAACAAAATGAAACCACCTTTACATTTGTTTTGTTTTTAAAGAGAGCAATTCATTACATCAATCATTAAATCATTAAATGAACATACAAAATAATAATTAAAATACTAATTATGTATAACTAATAATTCTATAATAAAATATATTATTAGGGTGCTCACAATTTGGTTAATCAACCAAATCGAATCATAACCCAAAATTTTGAATTGCATCAAAATTGAACTAAAATTTTCAATTTGATTTTTGATTTTTGATTTTTCAAAAATTTATTTTAAATTTTGATTTTTTTATTTTGGTTAATCGAATCGAACCGTAATCTAAATTATATTTTTCATATATTTTTATACAATTTTTTATATTTAAAAAATCTATTAACCAAAAAATCAAACTAAAAAGTCGAGAATAAAAAAATTATAACCGAATCGAACTAATTAATTTAATTTGATTTGGCCGGATGAACACCATACATATTGTAAGCATTCAAATTGGAAAAAAAAAATATTATAGGTGTACCATAATACCCACACATTTGGTGGATTTGATCCAATATCTTAGAGTTTGTTCCCTTCATTTGATTATGTTATATATATTAAAATATTTAACATAATCAAATATTTACTTTTGATGATAATGGTCAATTATAAAATCTCAATTCCGATAAAATTGATAATTTTTATTGAATTATTTATCTCAAATGTGAAGTGGGATAAAATAATCATATTTTTCGATTTAAAATATTTATAATATGTTTTAACCATAATACCTATGATTTTAAGCCATATATTACAATCTAAACCTATATCAATTTATGAAATTTTTTAATTAAGTATAAATTAATCAAATGTATAATAACCACATAATTATAATCATAATTCATGTTTAATATTTTTTTGACTAATATAACATTTAAATAATCATGTGAAATAATGAAGTATACATAAAATGTATTGAATAATTTAATAATAATCCCACATCATATCACATTTTGATGACTCATTTTTCATCCCAATCAAATAATTAAACGACTCTTTGTAATGTTAGTTCTCTACCATGTGCGCAAAGTCTCATTGGTATTATTTTTTTTTCTAAAGTAGTTAAATGCTATAACATAATTATTTACCCTTATTCAAAGAAGTGTGGATATGCAAGAATGCACACCAAACAAATTAACATGCCAAAATTGAAGTATGACTCCGTTTTCAATTACATATTAATATTGATTTGAGAAAAAATCAATATCAACTCTTGAAATTGGATTTTTTTTCGACATATAAGATTTGGTGATTCAAGAGATGATGTTTAAGTTTGGAATGATCTATAAAATAAACACGAGTTACGATGATTGGGATAGTCCTCACTAAAACCTTTTGATACTTGAATTAGTTCGAAATCTAAAGTCTAAAATAGTAATTAGAGATCAAATCCGAAATACCATTTACCTTCAAATGAGTTGGGTTGGAGACTATTTATAGGCGGAGGTACAAGTGTTAATCTTTATTGGGTTAGGTGTCGTGATATGAATCATCATGTTATACGAATATTATGATCTTTGCAGTTAGGATTTCAAATTGATCTCAGAACGAATATCGAATTGGATCGAGACCAGTCAAAAAAGATTCGTATCTTGTCATGTTTGGTCATTTTAACTATTTTATAAAGACAAAATGGTAAAGATGATATTTTACCCATATCAAATATAAATATAATTTATTATTGATATAAGTAAATTTTTAAAAATATTTAACTGATACACACTAATTATTAAATTTCGTTATCATCAAATAATGCAGATGATTTAAATGACACATCACAGATTGAAATTTTTAAATCATAATTCATTATAATGATATATCCAATAAATTACAACACACCAAATAATTATAAATTACAACACACCAAATAATTTTGAAGAGAGAGAGAGAGAGAGAGAGAGAGAGAGGAGAGAGAGAGAGAGAGAGAGAGAGAGAGAGAGAGAGAGAGAGAGAATCCCCATTCTTCTTCATGATCCCTCAAGTCATGCTAACAGTGGACAACAAATATAAATTGCTGATGTATCAACTTAACCCCAATTACTTTTTCATTTACACAACTGATCAAATATCCATCACATGCTCAAGTAAAAAAAAGCATCAAATTTGACATAATTCACGATAAATGCTCCTAAAATTCAACACTAACATACAAAAAAATTAGGTCCTGCATGGATTGAAAGTTACTACACAACTTAACTATTTACATCAAAGAACGCTACTTTATTTTTTCCGTCTCAATATTATGCATTTATTTGATTTGAAACAGAAGTTAAGATAAAAATTATACATATAAAAATTCTCAATATTTTTATAATAACATCAAAAAAAATATATTTACAATACTTTACACAAGGACACATGTCTGGAATGTTTTTCCCATTTAAAAAAAAAATGAGCAATATTTTAGACTATCCAAAATGAAAAGGAAATAGGAGCAATAAAATTTATATAAAAATATAATATAATTATAAGTAATTTTTTTGGAGTCTTTGTTTAAAAGTAATCCATTATGATTTTTTCTAATAAAGGTAATCTAATCTTAAATTTATTTTTGAACCTTTTAAAATTTGTTCCCTAATTCATGAAGTTAATAGCTATAAAAGATATCATGATTAAAAACAAATATCAATTTGTAACGCAAAGAACAAAATAAATTTTCAGGAGTTCTGCATTAGCTATCTATTGGAATGGGATAGCAGAAGATAATATCTAATGTGTCAGTTTTCAATTAAGAAACTCAAAAGTAAAATGACTCTAGCATATAGGGATATACAGAGTGAATTTTTATTAGTTGGTTGTGAACATTAGACAAACATCAATCTACATGGGTCAATTGTGAATTTTTGAATACTTGTGGGCCGAAAAAACGTAATATAGGGTTTTCAAGCCGCCGATCCAGAAGCCACTCGCCCGAAGGCGCGGGTCGGGCGACTCACTCCTAGCCACTCGACCCACATAAATACCCATGCCTAGCCCCTAGTCCCTACCAAATCTGCTCGACTCTATCGCTATTGGATTCTCATCTTTCCTAATTTCGGCAATTTCTTGCATTTGGCAAACCCTAGCAATTCTCCCAATCCGCTGAAACACCTAAAACATTACTGAAAAAAAGAAATCAAAGTCTTGTTCAACGATGATTCCGTTCTCCTCCAAAGTTTCCAGTCAGATTCGGTTTCTGCTCCAAAGCTTGAATGACTCCAACTCCGATTCGGTTTTCCAAGAGCTCTGCAAGGTACGTCCCTCTAATTTAGATGTCTTTTACACGTTTTCTTTTCTTTTGTTTTTCTAACTCGTCTGTCAGTATTTTTGTTTTGTTTTTCGTTTTTTTTGTCGGTGTGATGATCTTGGATTCTACTGTAAAACCCTATGCCTTTCATTTTGACGACGGGGTTTTTGTGTGCGGTTTAGATGAAATTCACTTCATTTTGGGCTTGTGGACTGGAATTTTTTTGGTTAAAGGTTTGGATTTTCGTATTTTTATTGGGAGGATTAGTCCAAGTTATAAAAGGGTCTTCTCTTGTAAGATTGTATTTGCAGACAGAACAAAATGTAAGAATTGGTTGTGATTACGACATATGTAGGACATTTTTGTGAAAATCTTCAAACTGGGTTTACTATAAACTATTCTTATCCTGTTTCCCTTGTTATTGTTTAGTAATTATTAGTCATGGCCTCATTGTGGGTCATCTTGATCAGGTGGAACTTGATGAGGATTTGTTTTATGCTATCATCTTTTTCCATTTAATTGGAAGAGCATTAAAGGAAAAGCTATTGAATATTATAACAAGCGCCTAATGCCCGACTAACTGTTCTATACAATAAATCCTTCCAAATATTAATCTGTGTGCTATTTCAATTTAGCAGAACTGTGGAAGTCCATGAACTTGTTATTCTCTTTTTGAGCAATCATGTGACCTGTAAAGAGATGATATATGTTTGGGTTAATTGTTGCAATGTGCTTATTTTATTGCATCTGTTAGGATCAGGAGACTACTGTATTTTTTATTTACTACAGAATAGGATGTAATAGATTTCTCTCATTGGCATGCAGCTACTCTTTCAGACAGTTCAATTTTAGGTTTCTCTCGGGATCTTCTTTTCTCCGCTTAAAGGTTTAAAAGATTCCATTCTAGGTTTTTCTTTCTTTATTTTAGGAATTAGAAAACTATGATCATTCGGCTTGATGCTCAATGTATTGAAAACTGAAAGTTATTTACTTTTGGATTTTCCAAATGTTCAATGCACCATTTTTTCGTGAGACTCTAAATGACTTTGTTGGGAAAGAACTTTTCTGTCCCTACTTTTTTATTAGTAATAGTATCTAGTTGATGGTCTAAAGGAAGTTGAGTATCAACTGATCCTTTGCAATTATATTCACTGATAGGCCACTTCGTTTTCTTTTACTTTGGTGTCACCCACTTCATTCTCTGTCTTTGGCATCACAGACAATGAATTAGTAATGGTTTCTCTATCTTTCATGACCGAAGTTTTTCATTTTTCTTTTGTTATGATTCCAGCTTCTTGGATCTTTTTGAATCTCAACCTTTTTCTGGTATACCTCTATATTATTTACGCTTAATTATATCTTTTTGAGTGGGCCTGGTTTAGGACTATTCCACCTTGAAGTGCAAGGAAAATAACTTCACTTTTAAATTTTGCATCTATGTTACATAGTGGCGATAAAATTCAGTATTTCATGAGGACTTTTCTGTGACGCTGTAAGTTGGTATCAGTGGAGTTAATTGCTGTTGGATTTTGGTGACAATATAGCTAATATTAATGCTTTTATGAGCTGGCCATTTTCTGCACGTCTTAAATTATATTGTTACATTGTTCAATCTTATTTTTTTTAAGAGCAATTTGAGGCAGAACATGGTAATGAAGAAATTATAGGAATACACATGGTTGTATCTTTTCCATCATGAGCTGGGTTGACAATGTCACAGAAGTTTACATTTGCTTGTTTTTCAAAGAAAATGTTAAGGAAATTATAGGAATACACATGGGTATATCTTTTCCATCATGAGCTGGGTTGACAATGTCACAGAAGTTTACATTTGCATGTTTTTCAAAGAATATGTTACTGAAGAAAAAGATGTGAAAATTACATAAATACCTCCTGGAAACGCAAGAAAAGAGGAAAAATTTCTTCAGTTATGGTGAAGAATGAAAAATATAAAGTTAGTTTCACAATTAATTTGGCTTGTCATATATAAGCGTGTTTTCTTACCTTGAACGCAGTGGAGTCGTTAAGGCTTCCAATTTTTTTCTTTATATGTTATTCTATATGCACGATGAATTCAAAGTAGCCGCAGCTTGCAGTTACAGTGTGGGTTTAGATGCTTTGAATTTTTATTACTTATAGGCCTTACACTGTTAACTAGAAAAAGCTGGACATTTGTGCTTTGGAATTCTCTATCTTGCAACAAACAGAGTTGGATGGTATTTTTTATGGTAGGTAACTGCAACTATGAGAATAATTTCGTGATCATTGGTGTGGGTAAGGTACATCTTGAAATTAATAAGGATGGATGATACATTGCATTAAAATACGAGATTTAGCCTTTAAGCTCTGTGAATGGAGGAGTATGTACGCGTTCACTGTTCAGCATTTGTAGTGAGTTGAATCAAAGCCCTTCTTTGAAACATGTTGCTTTTTGGAAGGAGATTGAGAATTAAAAGATTTAGTGTTGTTTACATGCATGTGCACTTGTTCATTGCTTGGGAACAGCTTGATCCATCTTTATATGCCATATTTAGTACTATTAGAATTTGAAGCACTTAGTTAACTTTAGACATAGATCAAGTAGGTGTTGAGTTCTATAATTTTTGAATGGCCTTTCTGGTGATATTTGTCTGGAAGACAACAATTGTATTTGTGTTCGTTTATCCTGCTGTCAGTACTGACTATAATATCCTGTCATTGATTTCTATGCTGATTATGTTGGTAATATGTTTCACTGGCAGTGCACAATGCATGGAATGGAGGGAAGCATATTACTGCTTCAAACTTGTTTGGATAACCTTGATATTTATGCCAAGGATTTGAAGAATATGATGCTGCATCCCATATATGCTTCAGTATTCAAACATATCTTGGATAAACCGAATTTTAGTACAGTGTTTTGTGAGTCACTGAGGACTGCAGCGATAAATGAAGAATTATTGCAGAATCTGTCTGGTGCATTACACTTGTCGGTGCCTGAAAAAATTGGAATTGGCCTTGCTTTGTCTAATTCAGAAAATCATGATATTAGAATGTGTGGTTAGTTCTGTCTCTCCCTGGAAACCTTATGTATAAGATTGAATTTTTTGATTTCAGAAGTGGCCTTGAATTTTAAAAACCGAATATGAAAATCAATTATCCTATTTAATATCTCGCTGGAGTTTTTCCTCTACATGTTATTTATCTCAACCTGTACATTTCTTGTCGGTTGTTTGCAGGAAAGAATTTCTGCATGGGTCAGATTGCAGAGTTGTGTGCCAATCCTGTGGCATTTGAGTCTACTGAGCTAATTCAGCATATTCTCATGTTTCTTAGTCGATCTGAAGGCCTCTCCAAGCATGTAGATTCGTTCATGCAAATGTTGTCTCTCGTGCAATTGAAGGAGGGAGCCCAATTTATCTTAGCACCTTTTCTTCCAGATGAATTACGTGGAGAGAAATTCTTCAGGTGTTTTCCTTGGAAATTCCTAGTTCATAATTACATTCGCAACTGATTGCTTAGACAAAACTTGTTTCGGTAAACTAACCTATTTTCTTCATTTTCCTTGTTTTATTCACTGTAGGCACTTAGATTTGTTCAACGAGGGTGGTGAAGATGATTTTGATGCCATTCTAGCAGAAATGGAGAAGGAAATTAGCATGGCTGACGTGATGAGTGAATTAGGATATGGATGCACGGTCAACGTTTCTCAGTGCAAAGAAATGTTGTCTCTTTTCTTGCCACTTTCTGATGCCACAATTGCTAAGATACTTGGTACAATTGCCAGAACTTATGCAGGTCTTGATGACAGCCAAAATGTGTTTGCTACATTCCGATCTGCTCTTGGTGGTAATAGTGTTCTGGATCCGCCATCTTTGAACTCTTGGAATGTAGATGTCCTCGTAGATTCAATCAAGCAGCTTGTAAGTTCCAAGATTTTAGTTTCTTGCTTAATTTGCAACGTGTTTCCCATCAGCTAGGTGAATGTGTGTTCCTTCATTGCATTACTTTTGCTTTAATTATTTTGTTTCAGGCTCCGGGAATTAACTGGATAAATGTCATGGAGAAGCTGGACCATGAGGGCTTTTATATCCCTAATGAGGCAGCATTTTCCTTTTTTATGTCTGTTTACAGATATGCAAGCCAGGTATGGCTTGACACTTTGACGTATTGTTCTTCATTCATGTTATGCATGTAAATAATCGAACTTACTATTTTCTATTGATTCCATTTTGTGGAATCTGATTTGTTAGGATCCATTCCCTCTCCATGCTATTTGTGGCTTTGTGTGGAAGAATGTTGAGGGTCAGCTATCTTTTCTAAAGTATGCAGTCTCTGTGCCACCTGAAGTGTTTACATTTGCTCATTCTGAGAGGCAACTGGTATGTTTTCTATTAGCTTGAAGTTGTTGTTGAAGTACTGATTGCTTGTCGCACATCTTTATCCTCTTAATTAAGGCCATGCTACCTGTGAATGAGTACAGTATCTGTTTTACTTGTACAGTCCTATGATGATGCTGTGACTGGACATACATTTCAACCTGGACAAGTAAATCATGCCTGGTCATGTCATGACCTACTGGAGGTGTTATGTCAGCTATCTGAGAGGGGCCATGCAAGTCTTGTGCGATCTGTCCTTGAAAATCCTCTTAACCACTGCCCAGAAGTATTGCTTCTTGGGATGGCCCATGTGAATGTACTGGCCTTTGATATGATCCATGATTTTTTGTTATGCTTTTCCGTAAGGCCTCTTGTTTAGTAACCATTAGTTATATGACATGCAGACTGCATATAATCTCATCCAGAACGAAGTGGCGTCTGCTGTTATTCCCATGGCACTCAAAAATGCTTCTGGGAACAGTTTAATATATAATCTGTGGCATGTCAACCCAAACATGTTGTTGCGAGGATTTATAGATGCGGTGAACCTTGATCCAGACAACATTTCTAGGATTTTGGATGCTTGTCAGGAATTAAAGGTCTGACTTCTTACAAAGCTTAACTGTGTTACATTAGCCTATATCCAATAAATTACTGGGAACCCTGCATGGCGTTATGAGGAATTCTGTTCCAAAGGCAAGAATATTTGTACATGTGAAAAATCATTGAATAGCTCTCAAGTGCTTTTAATTGGCCTCATAATTTTATTCTGGAATAGTCTCATTTGGATTGTCTTCAGTTTCCTTGATGGTTTTTGTTATGTTAAGAACAGTGGTTTTGCGTGATCATTTGTATTTTGTTTTCATTATAGACGCTGCTCCTTTGAAAGGTTTATATTCCTTAGGGTTCCTACCAGATTTCTTTTTCTTTTTTTATTTGTGAAACATGCCCCCCTCCTCAAGTAGAAAAAAGATCACAAACTCAAAATTCCACTCTTATAAACAAAGTGATAAATTAGTTTTATGCATTCATCATTCATTATTGGGCAAATCTTGTTTACTGATATATCTGCTTAATGATTTTACAGATTCTAACTCCAGTATTGGATATGATTCCCTTTTACTTTGGCATTCGCTTAGCTGCTCTTGCTTATAAGAAAGAGATCACGGACCTTGAGAATTGGTTGAGCACTCATTTAGTGACAAATAAAGATGCTTTCTATGAGGTAAACCTTTTTCTTTCTTTGAATAACACCCCCACTCCCCCCGAGCCCTCAAAAAAAAAAAAAAAAAAAAAAAAAAATATTCGCTACCACTAACTAAAGAATCTTTAATATCTATTTTGGCTGCCCGTCTGGTAATTTTTACTCATTGTAATTTCCAACTCTGAAGTATGATAAAGAGATTGCAATACTAAATTAAATTATACTTATGCCTCCAGGAATGCCTCAAGTTTCTAAAGGATGTTCAGATTGGACCACATGATGTGTCTGCTAATCGCTTTCACCCTCCTGGTGCTCTTTTGAATATTTATTTGGAAGCTTGTCCCACTGTCTTAAAGGTTTTACTGTGCCACTTAAATATTGCGATTGCTGACTGCTCTAAATTACTGGTCCCTAACCTTTTGAAAAATTGTTATACAGGTCCTTCAGTCTCATGCTGGTGCGGTTTCCTCCAGTCACTTGTATGAGGAAATGGAAAAATTGGATGTCACTCATATGCGTGCTAATTCAAGAATTAAAAATAGCGGGGGTTCTGACTCAACTCCTTCTGATAGTTATGCTGACGACATTGAGGCAGAAGCAAACTCATACTTCCATCAAATGTTTTCTGGTCAGCTCTCTATTGATGCTATGATTCAAATGCTTACTCGCTATAAGGAGTCTTCAGAGAAAAGGTAAATCTTCAGAGAAAAGTCTCATTTTTGTCTGTGTGTATAAGTTGATATACACATCTCTTCCCCATGTAAACTTGGGGCACTGTGACTCTACATTATATGATAGTTTGTTGATGTATATGCTGATGCCGTTAAATCTGGCATTGACTTCATGGATGTTATTCTTTCTTCCGAGCTTTCTGTCCTCATTCTATGGTTGTCTTTTGATGCCTTCATTAGACTTTTGTGCACGCTATTCGCTTTATAGTTTTGCATCGAAAGTTTCCATTTTTAGGTGGAATCTGTAGATCAGAAAAATAATTATCTGACAAGTATGATTTTGAAGTCACATGAGGAAACCCTTGAAAAAGACTCTTAATGGTCTTACTTGTAAATGGAGAAAATTCACTTTGAATAGCATGGATTTTTAGTTATGGTGGATTATTATGGTGCTGTGAATTCAGCCTCTTAGATTAACTGATTCTGTGGTGGGGAAATTTGTTGCCTCATTAGCATTTGAATTGCAATTAACGCTTGAGGTCTCAGTTGAGGGATTTTGACATTTTGACAGGGAACAATCAATTTTTGAGTGCATGATCGCTAATCTATTTGAGGAATACAAGTTTTTCTCCAAGTACCCTGATATGCAGCTGAGAATTGCTGCAGTTCTTTTTGGTGAGATCTTATTTTGTATTCTTTAAAATTTAGCTTGTTTTCTGTGTTTAATGATTAATTCTTTCTCCTCATGTTTTTGGCATTCTCTTTGTTGTTTATAACAGCGGGATGAATGATCTTTGTGGTATGACCCTGTGTACAGCATGATTCATTCTCAGGGTGGTTTGGTTGGGTGTATTATCAGATGCATTTTGGTGTATTCCCTTTTCCTGTTATTAATGAGACATCATCTACTGAAATGAATTCATAGAGAAAAGAACTATTAGTTTGCCGTTATCCTTTTTCTTCAGTCATTGTTGCCTTGGCTAGTTACATTTTGTTTTTTATGTTGAATTTTTTTTTATGCGTGGAAGAAGCTCGATTCTTAATTTGAGGCTAATCTAGGTTTGTGACATTGATAAATAATGGATATTGTTGTTAAAGAAGGCATTGTTTCTTCGCTGTACTCGAGCACTTTATGAAGAAAGTCATCTCCAACGGCAGATCTTCTACCATTACATTATCTCAATAACAGGACTCCCATTTATTGCACTGTTGAGCGAGGCTGTAACTGCTTTTCAAAAGATTATGATGTCTCATCATCTTATAATTGATCGTTCTGGTTTTCCCTTTTGTTTGAACTTCCTCATCATCTTCTTATTTTTCTAAAGCTGGAATGGCAACCTGAATCTAGCTTATTTTCCCACTTCTTCTGGGACTATGCGGCATTTAAGAATTAGGTAGGTTGGTAGAGTTTAGGAAATCTGAATTTGATTGGACTGGTAAGTTGGGGCTTAGGGCGGCTCATGGAAAAAATTTCTACTGGAATTTAATTTTGTACATAGTAATGTGTCTACAGTCAAAGTGTGAAAGAATATGTCTAGGCTGGCTAGAGCCAGGAGGATGTCAAGAATAATGTGAAATCTACATATTCGATGGACAAGGGTTATTCCGCTGAATTGATCCCTGTGTGCACAGTTATCAACTTTTAATTTCACTAGTAATAGATGCTATTCCAACTCTTGGCTGTTCTTCTAGTTTTCTGTTGTTGTGAGCACATGTGATGACTATGGTTGTTTGATATAGTCAAATGTGGCTTGTATGTTTGTTTATGTTAATTCTCTGTTTCTAGATTACTTATGTTGCAGTTAATGTTTCTGCTTTCAGGATCACTCATCAAGCATCAACTTGTGAGTCATCTTACACTTGGTATTGCTTTACGAGCTGTTTTAGATGCTTTGAGGAAACCTGCGGATTCAAAAGTATGTATTTTTCCGAGATTATGTTCAATTCAGTATGTCATTGTTTTCCATGTTAACTTGACCAGGGCTTTACAATATGCAGATGTTCTCCTTTGGGACTAAGGCATTGGAGCAGTTTGTGGACCGCCTAATAGAGTGGCCGCAGTATTGCAATCATATCTTGCAAATATCTCATTTGCGTGCTGCACATTCAGAGCTTGTTGCATTTATTGAGCGGGCACTTAACAGGATCTCAGCGGCTCATGCTGAACCGGATGTTGTCCATAATGTCACTTCTGATCACCATCATGGTCTAATCCAATCTTCTGCTGCGAATGTGGAGGTAATTTGATGTTTTATTATAATGAGTCTGTCGTATTGAACTTACTCATGGAACACGATTGAATATCTTGTTGTGAAGGTTTTATGATAGTCTCATATTGTTACTTGGTATTCTTTTGTAACTAAAATGGTTCTTCCCAAATAATTGGTTGGACTAGATGCTTGATTTTTGTTTGCCAAGTTAATCTACTTGTGGATAATTTTTCTAGACAAACTAACTATTTCCGGTGTCAAATGTTCACTTCTGGGATTAGAAGAAATATTGAGAGGTAGCTCCTCCCAATGAATTGCATTTCAAATGCTCACCCTTCTACAGTTGTCATGCCTTTCCTTTTTTGCTAATAGATTATTGGATGTTGGTAACTTCAACCTTTGGTACCAAAATTTCCCAGTTGTGAAGTTTTTAACATGTATCTATTTTCCGTTTAAATAGGATGATTTCACTGTTGTGGCATTTGCCTTTATAAAATTAATTGCTTAGGGTCTAAGACTTCTTAATTCTTAAATGCTAATTTACTTTATTACTGTGCCATATTATCAATACAGCCATGAAAACTGCAATACACCCACCCTTCACTTGGAATAGTTGCCCTTCTTTGGATGTGATGACTATAGTTGTATTTCCAACTTACAATGATTTCTATACTGGAGTTGCATATGTCACATTATTATTTCGTTGTTTCTGTTGATAGTTTTAGATAAAAAATTTGGTCTTTTCCGTATGAATAAAGTGTTTGATACACAGCCTTTATTCCTTCAGAGATCTATGGTTTATCTTTGAAAAATTTAGCTGCGATTGTTCCTGCAGTTCTTTGAGCTATGTTGTGGTGTGATTCAGTGTCATTTTGTCCTTCAAACTCTGTGTCCATTATGCATACATATTATTTTACTGCTGACTGAAAGGCTAGCAAGGTGCTCGTAAAATTGGCTCAAGTTTTAGTGTCCAATAAGTATTAAAGCCGGCCATCTTTCTTGACTTCTGTTTCTGCGAAAGCTCCATTATTCATAATTCTATCTTTGAGCTTAATGGTTGAGGCCCACCGGACAGTTTGCAACACTCATCGTTTAAATGTACCGGTTGATAGGTGTAAAAATATTTTGATTTTGAGTTCAGTACCTGGCCACAATGTGATGTAAACTTAGTGTTAGTGCTTCTAATAGAAAGTTATGGTTGAAATGGTATCCTCTTCCCTGATTATGCAAAAAACCTGTATGTTACCATGAAAAGCTGCCAAACTTGGTTCTGTAATTCATTATGTTAAGTGTTGCTTCAACTAAATGATAATAAGCAACTGAAATATTACCCCAGGGGATTAAAAAATGGTTATAGGTCTTATATACTATTTAGATTGCACTTTTAGTAATAAAAGAATGTTGCTTTGACTTCTTTTGAGTTGTCTAAGTTAACTTGTCATCTATATATTCAAGTTCACTTTGATATTTTGTTTATTAGCCGCAATTATATGCTTTTTTTGTGTTTTCAGATTCCTGGTTCGTCATTTTCTCTAATTGGACCTGGTACCGCACAGACTGGGCTGCAAGTCTCCTCTCCAATACAACTTCCACAAAGACCGACCAGTTCTCTAGATGAGAGGAAAACCTCTGCCACTCTGTCTAATTACATGAAGCCAACACAATCCTCTTCTGGGCAGCCTGCTATTGCTCCTTTGAGTGATACGGCTAGCATTCAGAAGGCAAGTAATAAAATTCATGTTCTACTCGCAAGTACTGTGTACTTGATTTCTATTTTTTCATACCTCGTTTGTTAGTCTTTCTCGAGCTAATTTAGTCAAAGCCAAAATGCAGTCACACAGCGGAGTTGGTGTGTCATCAATTCACTCTGCCTCTCCTGGTTTTCCACGTGCATCTCGAGCTACCTCAGCAAGTATTTCCCCCACTTTTGAAAATTCCATATCTATTTTTTCTTCAATGTGTTTATGAATATTTGCTCTTTGTAGTGACCATCTCTCCTAGTCTTCCATGATTTGTGGGTTTCATTAAGAGTTTATTCATGTTTTCAGGGTTTGGCTCTGCTTTAAACATTGAAACACTTGTTGCCGCAGCCGAGAGAAGAGAAACTCCCATAGAGGTGCTTGCTCTCAGCTGTTTTATGACTTGTTATTTGGGCTCAGTTTTTGTAGGCATGTTACTTGGGCATTTTCTTGTTTGCTTTTGAACCCACTTTCTTGAACGATCATCTACAATTTTGTTCAGACTCTTCTTCTAATTCTGTGCTAATTTATTTAACCTTTCAAAAGCGGCTTAAAGATGGTTGTGATTCTCAATTCGATTTCAACCAAGTTGGCCAACTTCGTTTTCGCTACTTTTACTTTGCTTTGGCCTAGCTTTTGTTTGTTTGGCGATTCTGCATTTAGACAAGCTGAGTGTTCCATGGGTTTATTATATTTCGTCATTTGGTCTTTTGCGTCTTCTCTGAAGATCGTTTAGGAACCAATAGATCATTTGAGGTGCTGGTCTCTCCTGAGGCTTCTACGAATTGGTTTTGTTTGTGAGGAAATGCTTGTGTTACAGCAGTGTAATAGTATGCTATGAAGTTTGGGATACATTACGTTGTAAGTGATGCTCTATGCGAAATGTATAACCTTTGAATGCACCAGAAGCGGAAGAGAGGTTGGTTGTCTTGAGTTATACTCCCTGAATTGTGAATCTTTCATAACAATGACATGTGGGTTTGGACCTTGTGGTCTAGATGTGGCATGGTGCCACTTTTTAGTCGCTCATGACTCAATTTAACAGAGATTGGTTTGCCATTCATTGTTCTGTTATCATGGGGTTTCATTTTTTGCTAAATCTGTTGGTGGTTAGGGATCTTTTCGTTTCTCTATTTTTTGGGGGGCGATGGTGTTGAACTTTAATGCGTTCACTTTTCATGCTTTTGTATATTGAGTGCCTTGTAAGTTAGTATCTGGTTGCACGAGTACAGATATGATGACATAGACATGACATAATATGTACACGGAATACGACAATTATCGAAAGTTATGATATGACACTGGCTCTGCACACATGATACTCCCTCTATCCCAATTTGAATGCTCATATTTTCCTTTTGGATGTTTTGAAATAATGTCGCCATCCTTTCATTAAAAGTAGTGTTGTGACACCATTAATTCCCAATTACTTTAAGGGCAAAAGTGCAAAGATATCAAAATCAGAATATTACAAAGTTTTGCCAACTATAGTGTAGAACCATAAAAACATATCTGATCAAACAGACTTGGGCTAGATTTTACTCTGTATTTTGATATATCTAATAAATATGGTGTTGGCCAAATGACATCCGATTAAATTATTTACTCAACCCAAAAGCCCAGCCCAACTAGCCTTGATGTGACATAAACAGTCTGATGAAAAACCCTAATATCAATTTATCTTTTTTTGACTTCTGCAACTTGTGCCTCCAACTCTGTTGTTGCTTTCAGTGCCAATGACTTGTTGCTTGACTGAGTGTTCTCTCACCTTTTCCTTCAAGTCAAGTCATTTTTCCTCATTGCTCTTCTTTAACCCATAACTGTCCCTTACTCTTTTTCAAAGTCGGATATCATTATTAACCTTTTGATTGAAAGGAGAAAACTAGGGTTTGAAGAACATAGTAGAAGAGTTGCAATCCCAATGCAACTTGCTGAGGTAAAAACCATTTGTATGTGGTGAAGCATTGATAGCCACCACCAAATTCTCTGTACTAGTCTTAAATTTCAGATTTTCTGTTTGCCTCAACAAGCATAACCATGCACTTGTGTCTCAATGGCCTGGATATCCGGAGGTGAAATTTGGTACATGCTCTGTATGGCAGAAGATGATGTGGAGCTTTATGTTATCCATTTGTGCCTTTATTTGATAAACTAACTTTTGGTGCTACCATTTTTTTGTTCGATTACCTGTATATAGTCTAACCTTCTTTGTTTACTCTATTACTCGTGATATTTTACCCGAGTGATGCTGCCATAACTTGTTCCTTTTTTGGTGTCTGATTATTTTGCGGTGTCTTCCTTTTTCGAACAGGCTCCTGCATCCGAAATTCAGGATAAAATATCTTTTATTATCAATAACTTGTCTGCTGCAAATGTTGAGGCTAAAGCTAAAGAATTTACTGAAATCCTGAATGAGCAATACTATCCCTGGTTTGCTCAGTATATGGTTATGAAAAGGTGAGACTTTTCCTTTTCATTTCATTAGTTGATGTGCAATAGATGTGTTTGAACGCTGCCGATACATTATTGGTCTGGGTTTTGTATTGCAAGCAATTTACCTCTTGAGTTCTTCCTCCAACTGTTGCTCTTTACTGCAGCTGTCTGGAAGAAGTAAATACATGATACTAAAATAGAAAAGAATGATTCTTGATGTTTTTTTGATTCTTCGTGTCCTTATTGACAGGGCAAGCATCGAGACGAATTTTCATGATTTGTACTTAAAGTTCCTTGATAAAGTAAATTTGAAGCCTTTGAACAAAGAGATTGTTCAAGCCACTTATGAGAACTGCAAGGTTTGGATAGCCCTTAACTACTTTATTCTCTTCAACATAATTGATGTTCATGTGTGGTGTCCATACTGCTCTTCAGGTTCTCTTAGGATCGGAACTTATAAAGTCTAGTGTCGAAGAACGTTCATTGCTGAAAAATTTAGGAAGCTGGCTTGGGAAGATTACAATTGGCAAAAATCAAGTTCTAAGGGCACGAGAGATAGATCCCAAATCCCTGATTATAGAGGTTGCTTTTCTTCTATTTCCATTTTTGGGTCATTGCAGCAATCCTGGAGTCATATTCTTTGTGACTTTTTTATGGCCTTGATTATTTTATCCTTGATTTGAAGTTGCTGATTCTAGTACATTACATTATTTGCTGTGTTTTTGCAGGCATATGAAAAGGGACTCATGATAGCTGTTATTCCTTTTACATCCAAGGTATGATTCTATGGTTTATGTTCAATATATATGATAATATTGATTTTTGTTCACCTTGTGTGCTTGTTCCAGATTCTGGAACCATGTTCGAACAGTCTTGCATATCAACCTCCTAACCCTTGGACCATGGGTATTCTTGGATTGCTCGCTGAGATTTATGCAATGCCAAATTTGAAAATGAATCTCAAATTTGAGATTGAGGTAATTCTGTATATACAGATCTGGTTATGTTTTACCTGAGTGGCTGACTGCTAAAATGTAAGACTCGTTTCATATTTAAGTTTTCTTTTCCTTTCAGGTCCTGTTCAAGAATCTTGGTGTTGACCTTAAGGATGTAACGCCAACTTCTCTTCTGAAGGACAGAGTCCGAGAAGTTGAAGGTAATCCTGATTTCTCCAATAAAGATGTTGGATCATCGCAGCCACCAATAATAAATGAGGTGAAGTCTGGAATAATATCGACACTAAACCAAGTCGAGGTACCCCTTGATGTTGCCGCTCCTCCCCATCCTGGTGGCCATTCACGAATATTATCTCAGGTTAGTGCTTCAGTAGTTCTGTTTTGATTTGATAATCGTTTTTGAGGTTGATTATGTGTTTCTGGGATCAGTATGGCACGCCTCTTCATCATTCGTCTGGAACGTTGACGGAGGATGAGAAGTTGGTAAGCTTGGGATTTTCTGATCAGCTTCCTTCTGCTCAAGGCCTTCTACAAGGGCAGACACAGTTTTCAGTTAATCAGGTCTGTTTATATTTTTATTTGTGTTTGCTTCCATAGTTGTTTGGGACAAATATTGATTGCTGGATCTGTGATTTGGTTATGGTTGCAGCTTCCTGTGCCAGCAGCTAATATTGAACAACAAGTTGTTGTCAATAAAAAGCTTCAGGCTTATGGCCTACACTTGCATTTCCAAAGGTTTGAATTAAAATGAAAATGGTCAGTTCTATTTCATAAAAAATCAGTAGGCATTTTTAAACTATATATTCTTTGTTGCTTCAGTGTGCTTCCAATTGCCATGGATAGAGCTGTTAAAGAGATAGTGTCCAGTATTGTGCAACGAAGTGTTTCTATAGCAACGCAGACAACTAAGGAACTTGTTTTGAAGGTTTGCTTTTTCTGATTCGTTGACTTCGCAAATTTGAGAACTACCGTTGTTTCACTAAATGTATACTTAGAAAAAGGTTTTCTAAAGAAGTTATTTGGTCTTAAATGGCAGGACTATGCCATGGAACCAGATGAGACCCTTATACGAAATGCAGCACATTTGATGGTTGCAAGGTTGGCAGGGAGTCTAGCTCATGTAACCTGCAAGGTAGAAATATGCTTTTTGTCTTATTACATGCTGCTATCACATTTGCTTATAATTTTCTATATATTCTTTCTACAATACCTGTCTTCATGTTGAGGAGGATTTTTTTGTCACTTTTAGGAACCTCTGCGTGGTTCAATATCAGGCCAGCTCAGGAGCTCACTTCAGGGCTTGAGCATATCAAGTGAACTTCTTGAACAAGCAGTTCAACTTGTGACTAATGACAATCTGGATCTTGGCTGCGTGTTGATTGAACAAGCTGCAACGGAGAAGGTAGATTGATAGATGTTATATAAGTGTAATTGTATAACTGCGACAGTGATTTCATGCTTCATCCGGAGCTGACTTATGACAAGTGGCACTGGACAAGCAATGGTAATTATCCACAAAATGGAAATGAAGAACTAATAAGCAATACTAAATTAAAATGACTCATGTAAATTTAACTTTTCAATTTGGCTTTTTTAACTTGTCCATCTGGTTTTGCTGTGATCTCCCAAACTCAAAATTCCATATAGATTACGAAATAGTGGATTTCACATTTTTTAGTATATGAAGTTGATGGAATCTAATAGTTAATAATTCTTGAATTTTGTTTTTCTGGCGAAGAAATCATGTGAAGTCTTTGAAATGTCAGACTATATTCTAAAAATAGTTTGTAAGGATGTGCATCTTTCTGGTTTCTTCGGAATGCTATATGTTGCTGTTCCATTTCTTCAATGGAATTATAGGCCAAGAATACCTTATTTCCTTGGGGGTGGGATGCTATACAGAGAGAGACAAACGCCAGATTTCTTTACTATAGCATATACCGAGGCAGGATGGGTGCCAGAGATGCTAAACAGCCAATCATTCTATGTAGTGTTCTATGTGAGTTTGATTCTGCAAAATTATGAGCAAAATCATGGATAGGGTAACAGGATGATATTTAGTAGTTTGTTTTAGACTGTGCTTTCTGTATGGAATTGTAGAACATTGGTCATATAGATCATTTTATAAACCAGAAAGAGGATGAGTGCAATACTTGATTATGCAGCTTCTCTCAACTAATTTATATGGTGTAAAGTATCTTCATTGGTACGATTTCTACAACCGTATGTACATTTTTATTTTATGTCTCATATTAAAAGCCTGAGAATAGGGAGCATCCATTTCTTTCTTCGTTATTTGTATGATCCCCTACACTACTCTACTCTACTCTACCCTTTGATTTTTTAATTTTATAAATTTGCTGCTTAGTTTAATGATGATCTTGATCCAGTAATATTTAGAGACAGTCTATAGTTCATGATACTCTAATGAACTATATCTAATGAACTATATTAACTAACTTCTTTATTGTCGAAGACCTTGTGGAGAATCGTCTGTTAAATCTTTGAGTGATCTTATGTTAAGCTCTTGATTTTATGGGAATGTCAAAGCCCTCATTGGGGAATTGTCGGTGAAATCTGACTGATCTTATGTTAAGTTCTTGATTTGTGAGATTTCACATTGAGCTGGCAAGTGTGGTTGAGAATTCACATTGAGATATGGAGCAAGTGCTTGAAGCCTGAACAAGTTGTGGTAAAATTTGAGGTGAAAGGTCATCCTGAAAATTTGTTTCAGTGAATTGTATGCGTGTATTTGTTTAAGCACATCAGATAGCCATTGTTTGTCCATTCCCTGTCTAAAAGTTACACTTGAGTAAATGCGTGACACATTTGACTTGATCATACATGTTCTCAATTCATGTCAGTGTCACATATCAGACCACAACCATTTGTGTCTCAATTACTTGTCAATAAGATGAGGAAGCTCCTTCCTATGCGCATAAAAGGGGTCTGAATGGTAGAATTTTATCAGCTATTTATACATGGATGTGTAGAGGGATGCCATTTTTAAAGTTGCTCCATATTTTCTGTTGAAGGGGGTAAATTAACTGAATAGATCAATAGTTGTACCAAAACATTGATATACATTTTATTACAGTCATTTTTTTTTTAAATTAGTTTTTCTGGGGCTTGAGCTGACTGTTATTGTCTGCTACTGTCACCCGGTCGCATTGTAATCTTGTTTACAGGCAGTTCAAACCATTGATGGAGAAATTGCGCAGCAACTCTCTATCAGGAGAAAGCATAGAGAGAGTGTTGGTCCCACATTTTTTGATGCTAGCCTGTATGCACAAGGTCAAATGGGTGTTCTACCGGAGGCCCTTCGTCCCAAACCTGGCCACCTGTCGCATTCACAGCAGCGAGTCTATGAGGTGGATTGCTTTGATTGATACCTCTAGAAATATCTTATCAAGTTGATTCATATGGTAATTGGTTGTATCTCGCTGCCTTTTATTATTTCTTTGTAGGATTTTGCTCGGTTTCCAGGGCAGAATCGCTCCAGCCAGAGCTCAAATGCTGTGCCTGTTGGCCCTTCTGCTTCATCTGGCAGTGGAGGATTGTCCCGGCAATTTGCATCTGCAACTGCATCTGGCCAAATAAGCCCAAGCATTTACTCATCCGGACTTGTAAACAGTGGACTTGGTGCTGTTCCCCACACTTTGGAAATTGTTTCTGACGAGATTGAATCTGTTGGAGCCCAGATTCCTACTAGGTTTCGTTGATTTCTGTTTTTTCATTCTCATTATTTTTCTTTTTTCAGGAAGTATCTGACTTACCTACCCCCCCCCCAAAAAAAAAAAAAAAAAACAAAAACAAATACGGTGATATTTCAGTGTTTCCTCAACCCACATTGCGATTGGTGATGGTCCACAAAGTCTTGAAAATGAGACTGTTGCTACATTTCCTCCTCCTTCGTCTCCTGATTTGCAAGTGATGGAACCTTCTAATTCTGTAAAAGTGAGTAAATTCTGTATCGAAAATGTCAAGTGCCATTGTTTTAGATGTATATTTATTGATGTGTGATTTCATCACTGCAGGAATCTGGAACTGTTGCACAGCCTATTAATGCAGCTTTGGCTTCTGAGCGTCCTGGAAGTAATGTGTCGGAGCCTTTGATAACCACAGGCGATGCACTGGATAAGTACCAGACTATTTCAGAAAAGGTTTATTTAATATCTGTATTTCTTCTCCTCCTAGTATATGTGTTTCAAATGGTCTGATTGCTTTCACTTGCTAATCATGTGAACACTTGGTGTCCAAGTGATTGGGTGGAGATTAGTCTGCTTCATTTTGGTTTATTAACAAAGTCCTTATCAAAATTCCTTTCAGCTTGAAAATCTGTTGGCTAATGATGCTAAGGAAGCTGAAATTCAGGTAAAAGAACACATCAACACTCTCTCTCACACACACACGTTTACTTCACTATTTGCTCTCCTTTCTATATATGTCTTGTAAAAGATTCCGGATAAAACTTTTTTTGAGTGAACGCCTCAATTGCTATGTCTTACTGTCAATGTGGTCTCTTGCAGGGAGTTATTGCTGAGGTTCCTGCAGTCATCCTCAGGTGCATTAGCCGAGATGAGGCTGCCTTGGCTGTGGCTCAGAAGGTGATCATTAATCCGGATATTGTGCAACTCATGTCCTGAAGTCATTCTCTTAACTTGTTCTCCCTTAATGCTGCAGGGTTTCAAGGGGTTGTATGAAAATGCATCAAATAGTGCCCATGTCGATGCTCACCTTGCAATCCTGGCTGCTATTCGTGATGTCAGTAAACTTGTTGTTAAGGAGCTCACTAGTTGGGTATGTCCAATTACTTAATCGAGGCAATACTGTAGTCAATTGTATGTGCTTGTTTGGCCAAATTGGAAGTATCTTGTTCACGTTTTATTTGATAAATGGTGGCAGTTTTTTCCCAAAATAAAAAAAGAGAAGGGTGATAGTTTGGCTCTTGAAGTGGCTTATTGGTTCTCTTGATGATAATTTATTCACCGAGGTTTTATCTTTGAAACTGATCCATTTGATTTCATTGCCCATTTTTATAGCTGTAGATTGAAATCTCTAAGATAGCACTTTCATGTTTTAACGTAATAGGACAAAGGTGTATTTTTAGGTTTTTCCTTGCAAAATAGTTACGTTTATAAATGGCTACTCAACTTTATGTAATAAGCTCAATTGATATTTTCTGGGACTTCTAAGCTGTAACATTTTAACTCAAGCTGGTATTCATATGCTGCTCTTTTGATTGTGACTTCCAGTTCTAGTTTTCTTCTGTCATTTTGATTTTGATTTTGGAGATTTGATCCCAGTGGTGGTTTGGGTAATATAAAATTATTGCGTCCCAATAATTTGTAGTTCGGCTATCCTAGCTCCGATTAAGATTTTTGCCTTTCTGACAAAAAATTTTAAACAACGACCCATCAATTCCATTTTTCTCTTCAAACTGTCTGAGTTTGACAGTTCCTTGCATGCATAGGGGTTGTGGGGGTATTGAACACAAAATTTGGTATTGCTGACTTTGACTTTCCCAAATATCATATACTTCTCTTAGTCCCTCATTCTATAGTAGGATTTGTTTATCTATCAGGAATGCTGAATCGTCCGTAATGGGAATTATTTAATAAGCGCAAGCTAGTGTCGGAGGAAGTGCAGGTTAATTTGGGTAAATCTAAAAAAGAAATGACTTTTGATGCAGGGGATTGTATGCTCTGATAATTTTTTCAATTTGTTGGAAAAGATGTGTTTATGTTATAATTGTTACCTAGTTAGTCAGTTCAGAAGTTTGCCTGCACCAGATTCTCTGTGTGAAGTTTACTATGCGTTAATGACCTGTCCCTTTCTATGCTTGTTTGTTTATTCTTGTCCTTTGGTGATTGCATAAGGAAATAGTTGTTTACTTCGTTCTTGTTTTGTTTGAACAGGTGATATACTCTGAGGAGGATAGAAAATTCAATAAAGATATTACTATTGGTCTTATTCGCAGTGAATTATTAAACCTTACCGAGTATAATGTTCATATGGCAAAGCTTCTCGACGCAGGAAGAAACAGTATGTATCACAAATTATTAGATCAATTTGTTGAATCAGAGAAATTAATAAAGTTCACTGTGTATAATGTGCAGAGACTGCAACAGAATTTGCCATTTCTCTTATCCAAACATTGGTTATCAATGATTCTAAAGTGATATCAGAACTACACAATCTTGTTGATGCTCTGGCAAAGGCATGACGTTGCTCGATTTTGTTCACATACTACTATTTTTTTTATTTTTTTTTTTTTTTTTGGAGTTTCTGAGGGTTTTTATATATTTTCAGCTTGCTGCAAGACCTGGATCTCCAGAGTCATTACAACAGCTGGTTGAAATTGCTAAGAACCCTGCTAATGCTGCTGCTTTGTCTCCTGTGGCTGTTGGGAAAGAGGATAACACGAGAACCTCTAGGGACAAAAAGGTATTTGAAGTATTTTCTTTCTTTTCTCTCTCTCCATATTTTGTTTGGGTCTATTTATAAGGTTTATATCAATGTTTGAAGTCTGTATCTTAATTTGTGCTGGAACAGGCTACTGGGCTTCCTGGAACAAGCAGGGAAGACTACAATGCCACAGAGTTGGTGGATTCAGATCCTGCTGGTTTTCATGAGCAGGTGGTATATTTAATTTGTCCCTTTAATGATCCATGGTACTGGAGAATTTTAAGTTTTCATGAGGCCAGTGATTTTCTCACCTGTTTTGCATCTGTGTAGTAGCAGAATGATGGTGTAGTATATCCGCAATGGTTTAATTATTAATTTTTTATATATGGCGTGGTTTGTTAAAGGTTGTGCCTTCCAAGGGGCTGCACATAGACTTCATTTTTTTTGTTCTCTTGAGGCATTAAAGAGCTTCTGACGTAAGATATTTTTTGGAGCTATTCCTTAACCTGAGATTGCTAATGCATGAAATAGCTTGGGCTTATAATCTGTGTGTGTGTGTGTGTGTGTGTGTGCGCGTGCTTGCTTACAACTCGCACACAATAAATTGTGTGTACAATGTGTGTGTGCTTACAGCTCGCACACAATAAATTTATTTGTCGTATTTAGCAAGATGTGGGCTGAGCTTTTCTATTTCGTGCTCTTTCTGGGCACGGAATGATGGACGTTCCTTGAGAGAAATCTGCTATCCTGACTTCATAGTGTTCCCAGCTATTTGTCGTGGTGTCCTCGTAAATTTTATTGCTTCTCGTTAAATGTCATCTGGTCCTTCATGCTTTCTGAAAATTAGGATTTCTGTTTTCCTGAGGATTAGACTAGATGGAAAAGAAATAAACTCAATTATTTGACGGGGTGATTTGGTGTTAAAATGAAATTTCCATTCATCACTCATTTTGTCAAGGTCATAAATCAAAAAGACTTTGTCAGCTGATTGTTTCGATTATGCATTTATAGAGTTGGTTTCTGTTATGCATAAACATCTTGCCCATGCCCAGCTCTTTTACTATCTTTTTATATTCTATACATCATTTAAGTTGTATTCTGAAACCTCTGTAACTGTTTGTTGGAATGAAGTTTCAAGCTGCAACTGTTTTGTGTTTTATATGTCACTTGAATGTTACTGAATAATAATAGGAAGTTTAAATTGTTTGAGATTTTTACGTGTGCATACAGACTTTTTTGAGAGTATTCAATGTTATATCTGGTTCATTTATTTTTCTTTAGTAGGAAGCCAAGCCTTGTGTTGGCATAGGTTCTAGAATTTCTCATCATAATTTCTTATTTTCTTCTTTTTTATATGCTATGCACTTAGGTTTCTGTGCTGTTTGCTGAATGGTACCAAATATGTGAACTTCCTGGAGCAAATGACGCGGCTTGTGCTCGTTACGTCTTACACTTGCAGCAGAGAGGCCTGCTTAAAGGAGATGAAACCTCGGATCGGTTTTTCCGCCGGATCATGGTGAAGTTCCTCTTTTTTCGTACAATAATATTGTATAGTTCCTCTCTTTTCCATAGATATGAATTGTTGACTCTAGAATTTTGAATGGATCATGGTTCAACTTCAGGAACTTTCTGTGTCACATTGTTTATCTTCTGAGGTGATCAATTCTGGCTCTTCCCAGTCACATCAGGGACAGCCACTTTCGTTCCTTGCTATCGATATCTATGCGAAGTTAGTCTTCTCAGTTCTGAAGGTAGGCATCACATATTGGCCTTTTCGAAATTACATTTGTAGTTATCCACTATCTCATTTTTTATGTTGTGCTCTCTTTCAATTTTCATCATCTTGATTTTCCGTACTATTTGGGTTGACTCTCTCCCTTTAAACTTTCCAGTTTTCCCCTGTAGATCAGGGATCCAGTAAACTCTCTCTTCTGCCCAAGGTACGAATTCCGTTGTTAAAGCTTCAAGAATTTCTGTGGCGTGTTTGGGTTTTTAATGTACTTTACTATGGTTTCTTCAGGTTCTTGCTGTGACCGTGAAGTTTATTCAGAAAGATGCTGAGGACAAGAGGACATCCTTTAATCCTAGGCCATATTTTAGGCTGTTTGTTAATTGGCTGCTTGATTTGTGTTCCTTGGACCCAGTATTTGATGGTGCTAATTTTCAGGTATGCTGCAATTTGGTCATAAATTTACTGTAACTTGTTTTTCTTTATTTTAGTTTCTGTTTGTGATCGTGTTTTCATTTCAATTTTTGCTTTAAGGTTTTTCTGCTATTTTTGATCACAAATCAACTTTAATCCTTTCAGGTGTTGACTGCTTTAGCAAATTCCTTCCATGCTGTTCAGCCTCTCAAGATTCCAGGGTTTAGGTTTGTGTTTGATGCTTGACTAGTATCCTGTGTAAATCTAGTATACATATACATTTTCGCTGAGAGTCTGTGTGTGTGTGTGTGTTTGTGTGTGTCTGTACCCATCTCTGCTTATCTTATTCACAAATTAGTTTAGGTTCACAAGTTAAGATGATATATTTGTCTTTGTGGCATGCTATTTTGTAAGTGGTATATTTGCTCTTTGAAGGGGCCAATATACATGTTCGAGAAGGGCAAAATTTGCTTTCGTAAAATGTTGCTGGTTTATTATGGTTTCAGCCTATTTTCAATGTCTTTAACTCCTGGTTCATTTTTTATTGAAATCATCAGCTGCATAATTATGGTTTCGGCCTATTTTCAATATCAACTCCTGGTTCGTTTTTTATTGAATCATCAGCTGCATATTCTTGGGCATATTATTTTGTAGATATTTTACCTTACATTTTCAGACACGAATGACATTACCATATTGCTATCAAAGCTTGCTAGATTTGGAGTTTCTAGATCATATGTTCTTTTGCACGACTAACTTGGCCAGTTGCTTTCAGCTTTGCATGGCTTGAATTGGTTAGTCATAGAAGTTTCATGCCAAAATTACTCACAGCAAATGCACAGAAGGGATGGCCCTATTTTCAAAGATTGCTGGTAGACTTGTTCCAGTTCATGGAGCCATTCCTTAGGAATGCTGAACTTGGAGAGCCGGTTTGTCTCTACTTTATGAAAAATCTCCATGTTTCTGAACCATAATTATCCGCTGGTTTAGTGCACTTAGTCTTTATTTTTGTGAATTTATCTTTAGGTTCACTTTCTATACAAAGGGACGCTCAGGGTGTTGTTGGTTCTACTCCATGATTTTCCGGAGTTCCTTTGTGATTATCATTTCAGTTTTTGTGATGTCATCCCCCCAAGCTGCATACAGATGCGAAATATAATCCTTAGTGCATTTCCTCGCAATATGAGGCTACCAGATCCTTCTACTCCCAACTTAAAGGTCTGTATATAGACTTAAATTGTATTCCTTTTGCTTGGGCTGTAAGATTAAATTCTTAATTGGCATATTATGTGATAATTTAGATTGATCTGCTGGCGGAGATTAGTCAATCGCCAAGAATCCTTTCTGAGGTTGATGCAGCTCTTAAAGTGAAGCAGATCAAGAGTGATGTGGATGAGTATCTCAAGGTAAACATGAATGAAACTAAAATAATGATTTTTTGGAGGTGAGAAGAAAAAATAGAGAAAATTTGTTTGTCTGGGAGAGGGGGAGAGGTCTCAAAGTAGTGGCCATTTGTCAGTTTTAAAACAGTGGTTTCATAACTTTCTTTGTATGATTCTCATGTTATTCCCTTTGCTTGTGTCAATCTATGCCACAGACAAGGCAACAAGGGTCCTCATTTCTTGCTGAGTTGAAGCAAAAGCTTCTGCTTTCTCCAAGTGATGCAGCTCGTGCTGGGACTCGTTACAATGTTCCTCTGATTAACTCCCTTGTACTTTATGTTGGGATGCAGGTACATCATTCCAACTTCAGTTCAAAAGTAATAATTAAGAAATTGTGCTTTCTCTAGTGTTCCTATATTTCCTTTTACCCAGTGATGCATGTTGTCTAATTATTTTGGTTTTGGAATCAAATCCTTGGGAAATTTTGTCTAGGCTATTCAGCAGCTGCAAGCAAGAGCCCCCTCTCATTCACAATCTATGGCTAATATGACTGCGTTCTTGGTGAGTGCTGCTTTGGACATTTTCCAGACGTTGATAATGGATCTGGACACAGAGGGCCGCTACCTATTCTTGAACGCTGTTGCCAACCAATTACGTTATCCGAACAACCACACACATTACTTCTCGTTCATTCTTCTTTACCTGTTTGCTGAATCAAACCAGGTGCGTATGGCTTCTTTGAGCCTGGGAAAATTTTCCCTAAGATTAAACTGCCATGGTTCAATAACCAAATATATCATTTGCTCTATGCACATTACTGAGTATATTTGTTTGGCAAACCGTTGCGCACCAGTAATTGTTTTGTCTGTCCTATAGACTTTTTTTTTTCCATTTTTAACGTGAAGCCATAACAAGCCTTTATATGGTGTATCAATTTATCAACAATGAAGACAACTACTATAAGTAATGACAGAGAACCCACACCATAGTGGGGCTTAATTTTGATTAATGACCACGTCCGAGGTTTTAGCCTCTAATAATTGAGCAAGCCCTAGTTCTTTTTCCCCACTCCTTAAATGAACTCCTATTTGTCACTAGCACTGATTGTTTATGTACTTAATGCTTCGTCTAAGCTTCAACTGTAATGGCCTGTATCTGATGTATTCATTCTACTTTGAGCAGGAAATGATTCAGGAGCAAATCACTCGAGTCCTGTTGGAACGCCTAATCGTTAATAGGCCTCATCCTTGGGGTCTTTTGATTACATTTATCGAGCTCATCAAGGTAATGTTTGTTGCTCCATACCACGTTATTTTATATGGAAGACGATGCCTTATTCTTTTAACATTTCTTTCTGTAAAACAGAATCCTAGGTACAACTTCTGGAGTCGAACTTTCACAAGGTGTGCACCGGAGATTGAGAAGCTATTTGAATCAGTCTCGAGGTCTTGTGGGGGCCCAAAACCTGTTGATGACAGTGTAGTATCTGGCGGAATACCAGACAATATGCACTGAACCTTTGTAGTAGACTGCAGAAACGACATTAAAGTATAGGAATGTGAATGTAGATTCTCACTGTTTACTTTCTCCATACTGTATATTGATTACAATCTGAATAACTTAGTAATGACTGAATTTCTCACTTTGCCAGACCGCTAAATTTATTATGGCATCGATATTACATTCGTGCTTATCATGCGTGTTGGTTTATCTAACAAATGCGAGAGGATGGATGTGCAATGCGAGAATAGGATACATGAACATGAGTTTGACGGCTACTAAGGGGTATATCTTGTGAAACTGCTGGCTAATCTAGGGTTAGTAGGTAGATTTTGCACGTCTGCCTCGATGCTCTGCCCTCGTAAACTCAACTGTGTACTAATAACTATTTTCATTTTTGTCATGTGGATTTCCCCCAACAAAATTGTGGTTTCTGTGGATGGCTTGGGAGCTAGAAGCCTCTGTTTTTAGTTGTGACGTGCCAATTATGGCACTTTTTCTATGCTTGCAACCTCCACACGTTTTTGGTATGGAATGGCACTTGTCTGCTTCTGATTTATATGCGTTAAACAGAAGATCACAAGAGATGAAGATTAAATAAGCCCATCGTATTGAGATACAACATGTGCATTCGAGTTGTATTTAGGAAATTATGGAGGCTTTGTCTCAGGATGAAAAGAAGAATAAAAGGCAAATGCTTTGGTGTGGGAGCATTTATAAAGCTTCAAATCCAAAAAGTGTTACCAGTTTCGGGAAGTGATGATTTGATGTGGGGGCTTGTGACTTATGTAGAAGGTATCCAATGCATGTTTCCCCTGTTCGGAGTATATGCTGAATTTGTTGCACAAGAGTTCAATATTCTTATTTTCCCGTCGCAATTAATATATTACATTATTATAAATACGTAAAAAAAATCTAAAATTTTATTTGATGTTTTTTCTTTCATAAGATAAAAGAATAGATCTACTAAATTGTATGCTAGTTCCGCCTGTAGCAAGTACATTTTGTGATTCCCAAGAGGGTGTAGAACTATTAAAGCCCGATTCATTTCATTGATTTACTTCTTGTCCCTAAATAAATCTCTTTGCTATTTTGGTTAAGATGAGGCAAGAGAGAGTGAATCACCCTCCCACATCAATTGAGGAATACTATCTTGTTCAGCGCAGCACCAAGACTTGACAAAAACTTGCATGAGATGCCACAGAGCTAGAGAAGTTGTAATGCACAAACTCTTAAAAGTGTCCAATGGCAATACAGATTTGGGATTCGTTCTCTCACCTGCTGAGTTCTTGAAATTTCTCTGTTTAGTAGAGAAAAATGGTCTGAAACTAACACAAATGCATCTTTCAACAAGATCATTCTTCCTGATTGCAATTAGCAAATCCTCTTTCTTACAACACCAGGATCATTAATTCCTCTTTGAGAACAAACCTGAACACCCTTGGGAAATAGCCTACTCCATTAAGTTCTTAGCTCTTGATCTGTCACCAGCCTTCCAGGAAAGGAGGCTACTATAAACGGGAAAAACAACATTAACCCTTGGATTGTAACTACCTACTGATGGCTGGGAGAAATTGAACATGGATGGTAGCTTTTTGGAATGAAAGGATACACAGCTGCTGCAGGAGGCCTGCCTAGAGATTGGGTGGGAAATGGCTACTTAGTTTCTCAGTCATGTTACTAAAACTAAACTAATAGAACTTAAGAGGAGGACTCAGACTGGTTTGAAAGGATTTAAGTTGAATTAGACTCTTGAAGTAGTGCTGAAACCCATCAATTGAGCTGATAGCTCATAAGAGGAACCATCCTTAGGCCACATCGTGTATGACTGCCAGAAGTTGCTGAGAATGCTTTGGGAGACAAAGCTCAAGCATACACAAAGAGAAGGGACCAGCTGCGTTGATACACTAGCAAAAATGGGACATGAGCTGCAAGGCTTCCTGACAGTGTGTGGATTGAACCTTCGGTTGAGGTGTCAGAAAATCTATAGGCAGATGAGTTAGGCACTATATGACTGTAGCTTAATTTTGACGTCTTTTTGGTAACCACAATAATGTGTAGAAAAATAAGAAAAAAATAACATTCCATGCTAAAAGCTTCTAATATGCGGAGTGGGAAAAAGGGAAAATTGGCAGAAACACAGCTAAGACAGACTCATTTGAAGTCATGTGAACAGAGAACACTCTCAAATTGATTGGACAATGTCTTTAACTATAGGGCAGGTTTGGAAGCTGGAAATGATAACGTAGATCTGAATGTCATCCTATCAAAAGATAAGACGTCAGAAATAACAGAAATCCAGTTACTAGAAAAAACAGATCCAAGAAGAGGCTCAGAATTGATGAAGCTTTTATAAGACTCTCAATATTAGAGTATTAAAAACATTGTCATGAAATAGAACATTTCAAGAAAAGAACCTACTAATGGGGCCGTCCAATGACTAGAACGAGTGATTAGCAAAAGGTCATGTTATGTTCAATATCCGAAGAATAGCAGGTCTTTGACATTCCAAACATATGAAATCAGATGAAAGGAACAAAAAGGATAAGCACAGAGAGGTTCTACCCAATCAGCCCTATAGTTTCAGAAATCAATTAAAGGGACACTGATAATTCACAAAAAATAAGAATTCAACCATTGTCAATTCAAAAGTTTTTCATCATACTGCTACAACTTAAAGAACCTGCTTTCTCCTTAATTGTTACAAAATTTTACCAGAAAACAAATGTAGTAGATAAGTAACCTCTCCATAAAAGCATCCTAACCAGAGTAATTTTGTTGTTTGCCTGAATCCAAAATTCACCATGGGCCAAATCACAGTCTATTCTTTGCGGACAAAGTACAGCTTACCCATGACATGAAGTATAGCAACAAAAGCTATGAAACCAATGCTCATTACAAGCACAACATTGGGAGAAATCTTAAGTCCTGGGGCATCATCTGTGTAGAATTGGAGCATGGTTCCACCTGCTCCACCCGCAGCCCCACCCCCAGCTGTTCTCCTCCTACGAAGGTTAGCTGCAGCAGCTGCTGCAGTTCCTCTCTGGGGAGCAGCTCCACCTGTTGCCATTTCTGCACCGACAATTTCAAGCTTCAAAACCAAACACGGAAAAAAGTACAATATACCCAAAGAACGACAAGAAACAAGCAAGGCCTTGAAACTGCTAATGAGCACAAAAGAGGAACAATGAAAATAAATTAATAAAAGAAATGAAAAAATACAGCTAGTACTTAATATTACACCCACAAACAGCCATTTTAAGTGACAGGATACGAATGTATGCTTAAGAGACTCTGCACACAAACGGTATACAAAAGGTATATACACTATCAGTAACCACACCTTTCAACAAAGTTTTCAAGATACTCTTCAATAACAACTATTGGAGGCACTTTAAAAAGCTATGACAGATATTAATTGCATGATGTGTCACTACTCCCTCCATACACTTAAAGGGAAAGCAAGTGGAAAACAAACTATGACCTGATTGGTGAAAAGAGCATACACAATGTCCCTGATCAACATACATCATTTGGTTTTTGTGACTCCATTGTCAGATTATGGCCATTATTATTATTGAATTTTTGTTACGCATATGTAGGAGATTTTCTCCAAGTACAAGGCCAAAGGGACTGAGAGGATGAATAGCACAGAACTCTCCCTCCATGCATTGTCTCAATAGAGCTGCACCTTTTAATCCCATTTCCGGTACATTATACAGGTCTTTGGAAGTCCATCACAGCTTAAAAAATGGCATAACACACCGAAATTTAACCAAAATCTTTAGACAAGCCTACTGTTTTAGAACCCTTCACATCACTCAGAGCATGGTTTACAACAAATATCCTAAAACAACCAAGATTCAACAAAAATATACATGGGAGTCTGGGAGTTTTCCAACTATTCAAGCAAATATAGATGGAGGTACGAAACAATTGAAGGTAGCCCGCTCTACTATTTGCATGCCTAAAACTTTAATTCAAGTATGGTTAACTTCGCAGACTCATTTAGCACGAAATTGAAAAATAAAAGGCCAACAAACTTTCGACGGAAATTAAACAATAAACATGACAGAAAATATAAACCACTACAACACATTCTACCAAAGAATCACATCATTACTCTGCAAAACGAAAAAATAAATCAATCTACATCTAGAGATTAATTTCCAGATCTCATGATTCCGATCAGAACTTTATCGTCTCCATGCAAAAGGCCGAAAAATTAATTAAAAGAAATAACTAAATCATCAGAAACACTAGACCGAGAAATAGTCGTGTTAATCCAATCACTAATTAAAATTCCACTGCACAAAAAAATATAAATCATAAATTCATTCGAATTAAGAAAAATGAGAGAAATTTGATGCTAACCGCACTTTCGAGAATTGAAATTCGAGGATTAAATCGATTGGATTTTCTCTCTCTAGGGTTTTCTAATTTCAGATCGATCGATCAATCAAAAACTTACAGAATACTTTATTATTCAAGGGTGAAGTTATTATATATGGGTGAACACATGGTCGGACCAATGAATTTTTGCCACGTATGTGCAGGTGGGCAGATATTTTGCTGAGTCATAATTGATTTGGGAACGAGATTTCCAAGAATTGTACCAAGAAAAAATATTAATAAATAATGATGTAGTAATTAGTTCATAATATTTCACAATCTATGTTATAAAGTTAAGAGTTATTCTGTATTAAATAATAATATACTCGGTTAAAATAATTATGGCCTGGGGTTTAAGGTTAAGGTTATATTCCTTAGACATTTTGATTCGTTAACAATAAATTAGGAGTATCAATCCATTTTAATTGTTTTAATATTTTTAAATAAGAACATATCTGTTCAATCGAAGCGTTCTAATAAAATAATTATTAATTTTCTTGAATTGTTTTAAACTTTAATTACAGTGTCTATATTGATATGAACAATTTTATTTAAATATATTACTTCAATAAAATTGTTTTGAATATTGTGGTTTACTAACGTGATTACTTAGACATTTTATATTTAAGTTTTTGTTTAACTTCAATGTTTACTATATTCGTTTTTCGTTTTTCTACAAAAAATGTGATTATTTATTTCAAAAGAAAATGGTCATTTTATTAGACCCAGCCTTTCTAAAGAGACCAGGGGAATAAGGTACTAGACTCCTTTGGTGCTTACAATTCAAATGAATCAATGCCAAAACTAAGACATTAAAAGTAAAATCATTTCAGACATAACTAAATCAGTTTATTATCTACAAAACAAGCAAATACCTTTCAAACAGCTCAGACAATAACAGCAGTGTGATTGATCCGAAAACATATTTTTCAACTTCCATATTTACAGGATCCCAGCTTCCATGGCAAAATCCACCAATATGCAGCTGAGAAAATCAATTTATGGAGTCCTTTTTTAGGTTTACAGTGGAAGAATGACTAAAGCAAGCTCTGGCTGTTGAGATTAAAGATTATAGCTACTATACAGAGACATTGCCAATCTTTGTCTGGGCATGCTCTGTTCATTTCCTAGTCTTCCTACACATTTGCTTTACCATCATAAGCTTGCTTAGACTATGCGATATGTAAGCATCAGCAGTAGAAAGGAACTGGGACTATAATTCATCTTTATGACTCCATATGGCAATTACTCGGGAACAAATTCAAACTTGGTTACCAGAATCTTGAACGAACTTTGCTTCTTAAATTTCCTCTCATATGTAATGTACAGAGCAGCACAACCTTGCAGCTCTAGGCAGTGTGTTCCTGTAAGATTATGCTGCTAGATATCCATCAGATATATATTCAGATGATGTGTGGTATTGCCTTTTCTTTGTTGCTGTCATGACTCACTGCACTATGCCAATTAGGACTTATCTTCCCAAACATTTTGCAAAAGATAGTAACTAGCAAGAGCCAATTAATGCTGCCAAGAAGACACTTGGATAGAATCGACATTGAAAAACAAGATAGCAACACTAGTCAGCATGTATAAGGTAAGAATATAAATAGTATCAATTTTATTCCAAGAAAGTCTGCAAAAATTATCAGCTTCTTGTGCATTAACTGTCCTAAATAATCAGAAACAGCTGCACTGCTAAAGCACATTGAAAGCGTCAAGTCTATTTGGGGCAAATAGGTTATTGCACATTTATGTAGAGTGTGAATATTTGACAACCTAATTCACCAACTCCTCTATGAATGACCAAGCAAAACCTCTTAACCAACAAGATATACAAGCATAATGTCTGGAGAGAGTTGGTTGCATGTTGAGACCACTCATCATTGGCATTGTTATCATCTAAGTTTGATCCACAGTTTGCCAGTATAGATCAATACCTCCTACCCTCACTTCCTCCTCAAAGATCTACCACCTTTTTGTCTGATTCCTGTCCCTGTAAGGCTAGCTGATAGCAGTGACCTGGAATCAGGCCGCCACTTCAATTCTTTGAGAACAGAAAATAAAATCGCCAATTCTGGTGTTATTTCACTGTCCCTAACATTGTTACATGAAATTACTTTTAGTCTATCAAGCTCCTTCCAAGAAAGAACTACTGATTCTAATCCTTCTGTTGTCAGTAATGAGCATCCTTCCAGTGAGAGAGATCTTATAGTCCTACAAACAAATAAGCATCCATCAACATTTTGAATTTCACACGATCAGGAAACAGTTCTACAAAGTGCATTTCCTGCACTAAATTATCCATCAGTAACTCTTTTTGTCCATAATAAATTTGGGAGGAGCCACAGAAAAATTCAATTTTCTCAGTTTCTTTGGCTTGATAAAATTCAATCCCCAACTTTAGGAAATCAACTTGTCAATGCCAACCACTTTTCAATAGACAATTGGGTTACATTCAAAGTTTTCACATATACAACACATGGTGCAAAAATAGAATCATCAATATGGCGGCAGATGACTAGCATATTCAAAAGCTTCAACAATTGATTAATTGTCCGTCTAAATTTGTATAAAAGCAAATTAACCAAGATTTGAAACGCCACTTCAAAAGATGAGAAGGTAAGTTTTAGGCAAATTTAACTAAACAGCAAATTTCGTATATTATCCTGTCAAGAATTCAACTTAATTCAATATTTTTAAAATTAACTACCAAAGATCAGTTCACCATGGCATATCATGATATTTTTGAAAATGGTCTGATATTGACTGCAATTGTTCACAGATGGCAAAAGATTTTCAACTAGATGAGGGCACAAGGATGACACCTTCTAGGCAGAGCTAATTGCATTTTTATTTCCTTATTGATGCAGGCACATATAAAATTCTAACTTTTTTCAATGGCCGTAGACATGCCAGCAATTTGAAGATACCTGAGCTCATATCATAATCATAACAAACTCAATGACTGTAGAGTGCAATACTTATTAAATTTAACCTTGCAACCATAGCAATACTTGATATTTCTTTCGTTCCTACAAGATTACATAATCTAACAATGGAAAAAAGAATAATCAAGCTCAATTTATATGGTGAAAAGCACAATTTTAGAATCATAGTTCATACCTAAAAATAGTTGCAGCAGCAAATATACTGTTGTCCAATCCCCAACAGTCCTCGATAACTAACCCCTTAATTTTCCGACATACTAAAAACAATGCCCTAACACCCTGTTTGTCCCGCATTTGACACCGCCTCAAATGCAACTCCTCGAGCATCGGACATGATCTTAAATGCTCATCTGGTCCCGGATTTTCATCAATATACTTACACGACTGGATCCTGAAAGTCTTCAAGTTCCCACAATATGACAAAGCCGACAACCATCCACCTTCCATCCTATGATTGCAAAGTGTCAACTCCTCCAACATCTGACAACACAGCCCAATCGCCTTAATCCCATCGTAACTCCCCTCACATCCCACTAACTCAAGCTTCACTAATCGTCTACACCCCTGTGCCAATATGGTCATTCCAATATCTGAAACCACTGAATCATAAACCCCACTTAATCTCCCAATCAATTTCAATATTTGCAAATTCCGGCACTTATGAACCCCCCTCAACGCCAAATCACCACAATAATGCAACTCCATCTCCTGCAACAACTCACACTCCTCGGCCAAGCAACTTAACCCTTCCTCACTAACATTCATTAAAACTATCCTTCTCAAATTTCTACACCCCTCAGCTAATATCCTCAACCCCCTATCAATCCCTTCAGAATCCAAAATGTCTTCTTTTCTAACAAAAAAACCATCACTTTCCAACACCCCAGAATTCAAGTAAACCTCCAGTAGCTTACTACTCAACAAAATCCCCGAATTTCTCTCAAATTTAATACTAGCCGGCACAATATTGATATCAACCAAATTCGGAAACCGAAAACTTAACCTCCCCGACTCCAAAAACTCCCAGTCCAATAACTTAATCGATTGAATCAACTTTCCACAAAGCACACACCACCTCTTGCACACCAATGAATTGGAAAAGTGCTGTTTTGCGTCCGAAATTCTACTAAAAACTTTTAGCAACAATTCATCAGACAGCAACGTGGAGTAATCAGGCGCGGTGGGAAGTGGGTTAGGGTTAAATGAATCGGACTCGGGTTCCGACTCTGAGTGAGGAGTGGTTGACCCGGAGTTGGAAATAGAATGGAGGCGCATTTTGAGGATTACATGCTTCAATGCCTCGTTCGGGTCAACGCTGTCGCTCGAAAAGGCGTCGGACCAGCTCCAATGCCGCTTCTTCTTCGCCTTGCTCGGGTCAAAGATTGGGTTTTTATCAGGTGAAGACGACATTTTCGTGAGTTAGGGTTAGGGCTTCGGAGCCTCCAAATGCTTAAACGCATCGCCGGTGGCCGTTTTCCTCGTGATGCAATCAGATGAAACCAAGCATTCCCAACGACGTCGTCTCTCTCCCTCTAGAAATATATACAATATATACGTGAAAATATAGGCGGTGTGTAATATATTTTGTCAGTGTGTGTGTGTGTGCGTGTGAGAGGTTGAAGAAGGGAGCTGAGAGTTTTGCTGAGAAAATTGAACGGGTTTTCGACTGTTTCTTTTTTTCTTTTTTTTTTTGTGTGTGTATGGAATTTTGCTGCAGGTGGGAAATTGGGAATTGGATTTTCTTTCCTAATTTTTTGTGCAAAATGAGAAATAAATGAGCAGATGAGATTTGTGGGGCGCCCATTGTTTTTGCTGTTATTACGAGGAGCAAGCGCGAGCTGTGGCAATGAACACGGGTTTTCTATGTACTTCACCAATCATATTTTGCCACTTCATGTGAAGCATGGCGTTCGTATGACGTGGCTATTGGTAATTGGCTAATGGAGTGAGAATATTTGCTGATAATCTGAGGGTTTATATATAGCAACTAGTTAGTTAGTTGAAGGGCAGATTTGGGGTACCAATAATAATACAGACAAACCACAAAAGACAGCCTAACTAGTAAGATACAAAAAGAGGATTTGAGGAAGGTTTTAGTTGGTGAGTTAATCATGTGAACGCAGCAGCCTTTTTAAACTTTGTAACCAAAAGGGCTGAGAATTTTAAAATGAATTTATCTATTGTTGCTGCATACCTATGGATTTGTGTGTTAAGGTACATACTAGGAAAGATTTGCCAATGCAAACATTTTTCTTTTAACTGCAAAGAGGGAAATTCATTTTAAATATTTATTTTCATTTATTAAGTCATAAATTAGAAATATATGTGGGAAATTCTCACATGTTTTTAATTAATGAAAAAATAATACACTTTTGCACTTTTTCTTTATATATATGCTAAAATTGTTGGCACCGCTAATGCAAACTACATGGGCTTAATTAAAATATTGTATAATCTTTTTATAATATAGAAGTATTTGTTTAAAGGCTTTCTTCCTTTTTATTCTATTACTTTTTTGTATCCCTTTTAAGCACAAACAAGGCCAGCCCAAGTGGGCCTCAATGTATTTCCAACACTAGAATTATAAGTGCAATATGTGTCAAGGCCCAGATCTGTTGCCAATGAAAGTAATCTATAAATGGGCCTGAAAGACGATTAATATCCCTTAACAAATATGCTAATTAAGATTAGAAAAATAATGCTGAATACTTCATTAATTCAAAGTCTCTTTAAAAAAAAAAAAAAAACAGAGAAAGGAAATATAATTGATTCTTCCAATACAGAGAGCTGTTATTGTACAAAATTTCAGGACATTCATCAAAAGCATTGGCTCAGAAACCGGAAAACATGTATTCAATGTCTTTGAAGAAGAAATATATAGTTAATATTGGAAGTAGAAAAATAATGTAAATAATTTTTTATGGACCCAATATAATTTGGAGAGACTAATAATCTAAAAGTCAAGAGGCCTAAGAGTAAGGGTCCTACTCAACACCCTTCTATTGGAATATAGGGTACAAACGAATTTAGTCGAATTTAAAATATTTTAATCAAGTTGAATACGAATTAAGTTTGAATATCTTGATTTTTTATATATATTTTTTATTTTTTCACTAATCGATTCAGGCTCAAGCTAAATTTCAAATTCTATCGAACGAAAAAATATGTAATATTTTTTTACTTTAATTTTAACTTGACATTCAGAGAATTATCATCGTAAAGTAATTGTCTTTCGTTGGAGAATATTTATTCGCTTCGCACTATTAAAAGGAATTGGCAATTTCAACCTGGAGGTTAATCACAAAGCATGTATTCAATGTTACATGATATATACTCCATTTATGTGTGTGTGTGTGTGTATTGTGTGAATATTTGTGGGCAAACAATTCATACATTATATGTAAAAAAACTCAACCCGAGTTAACTGGAATGGGCCTGGGCCTCGAGATATTTCAGACGTTATATTGGTCTTTATTGACTTTCTGCCACTTGATTAATAAAAGATTTCCCCAGCCCCAGATCAGGATTGTTTTTGGAAATTCTCTATGTATGGAGTATATTAAGAGGCTATTAATGGGCTGGATCTTTATATGAATCTACTCCGATTGGATGATATTAGAGCCCAATTTTGGGGAAATGCTAGCCCGGACCCAAGTCGGTCCAAATTAGAATCTAGTTATATACTATATCCGAACATAGGCATTTTCGAATCCTATTTAGCTTCGCCAAATGTAATTATTTAAATTCAAAAGTTTTTACTTAGGTAATAAAAATTGATGAAAATTTGTGATAATACTTATGATTTAATTGAATTCTATTATTATGTTAAAAGATAAAATCAGTTTGACTAACTGAATATTTAATTCTAAATGAAGATATTAATATATAAAATTATCTTTTCGATTCATTCAATCTTTTTTATTCTTACAACGTGGCGTATTTTAGACACGCCTTCAATATTAGCAATGTCTACACATTTTACAATGTAGTCATTGTAAAAATATCTTGCAAACACTGTAAAATTATAGCTTTTAGCCAACTACAATTTTAGAAAACTAATTCTTCATAAAAAAAAATTTTCTCACTAAACTTAGTTATTATTATTTATACTAAAATTGGAATTTAGATAATTAAATTTTAAACAATATTTTATAATAATTTTCTTTTCACATCACGATCAAATTTTTTACACACATTATAAAATGTTACATAGTTATATTATAGATGATTTTGAAGTACCCCCAAAATGGGTTCAATTATTTCATTTCATAGTTTCTAATTAAATTTATATTTTATTTTTTAAATTCATAAAACGTGTTTATGATATTTTATCTAAATATTTAGTACCGTATTTATAATTGAAATAAAGAAAAGAGAAATAAAGTGAAACTCAAGCCTATGTATTGGAAATATCTTAAGTATGTAAATTATAAATATTTTATTGGCATTTGTTTCTATTTTACAAAATGCATCTTATGAAGGCTATTTGTGAAAAAAAAAACACAAACCTCAATTAGGTATTTATAATACCTTAAAAGATATTTGTAATTTAAAAAAATAACTGAATTTTTTTATAATTAAATTAAAATTCAAGAATATTTTTTTTTAATTTACTCATAATACATAATACATCCAATAATATTAACAGCGGAATGTAGCATTTCAAGGGCGTCATTTGGCAGCTTCCTCCGAGCGCGTGGAGGTGACATGTGGAGTGCCTCCCATCTCCGTGTCTACAGTACCTTCAATCCTTGTAAGATTTAGGACGCGTGTCCCGGTTCTTGCATCACTTGCTCCTGTCCAATGTTTCGATTCCCGACGCGCACTCAATCGCCGCCTCTGTAATAGATTTTCGTCCCCATACATGGCGCTTCCAAAACCTCTAATCACGTGTCTTTATTTCCAAATTTTATATTCCACGAATTGAGTATTTATGTATGGATGAGCGAAAAAGTGTATTTTTCATTTTTATTTCAACTAATATTCAAAAATAAATATCATTCATGACCTAACAAAGCCAGTGTGACTACTTAAAATGCAATTGTACTGTATTTTTATCTAATTTAATTGAGTATAATATGATGAATTTAAGTGCACCTTCTTCGTAATATAACTAAAAAATAGAATCTTTGTAACATTATTTCATTATCTGTCATGATTGACAGATTGAGTTAAATATGTAGTTGCAAAATAAACCACAAAACACATGATTATATAACAGGCTTACAGAACTTTTGCAATGTTTAGTTTTATTTTTAAAAAGAATATATTTTTATGTTTTTAACTGAAAAATGTGTTATTTTGTTTTAAACAATTGTATTTCAAAAAAAAATTAAAAAAATATTATTTTCAGGGGATATTTCAACCATATTTTTCAAAATCATGCACCATGTTATGAGAAAATACTTGCTATTTAAAATTTGAAAATAAGTACAAGAGAACAACTCAAACAGTCAAATTTTACAAATCTGTTACTTTTTCATTTTCCAGGAATTACCCAGTGAAAGCTTTTCAACAAATATTAACAAAACAAAAATAAAAATAAATCCCAAGATAAAATGTAGAGTTGATTCTTTACAAACTGAGCTTTCACACGTTTCTTAGCCAAAAGTACGACTCTTTATTTTAGGTGCTTGTAATTTGTATGCATCTTTCTTTTGGGCATGTACATATATAGTAAATGATTGTGTAATAAATCGGGGTGGTTGTAGTATCTAATGATTGATTTACTTTTACTTAATATTTATTTTTCTCCCTCCACGCAGTCAAGGCCCAGTAAAAAGTACCCTCAGCACACAAAATCTCTTTCATGGGATACCTTATTTCTATCTCCCAATGAGAAACTAGCTTTCACTTTCTAGCCATGGACCATACACTTCCCTTCTCTCTCAAATTATGCTTCTTCTTATCTCTATGAATCGCAGTGGATCCCCTCCCACTGTCCTTTCCAGTCTTAAAAACCCCCCACACCCACATATATTGAACCCCAAAAAGAGAAAAGAGTTGCCCTTTTTCTTTACTATGAACAATACCTTTTCTTCCCCAAGAATACATATATTTTGCTCAATCTTTTTACAAATGGTGCAAGTGTAATTGACTTGTAGTATAAGAAATTATCTTGGCGGTAACTTGTCTGAAAATGAATCAGTGTGTGCCGAGGTGGGATCTTGACGAGAATTTCGCTCCGCCTAGGATCAATGTTCATGCTATTTCAAATTCATCCAATTCCTTGCCTCCTGTCCCGTCGTAATCTCTTTTTCTCTCTCTTTTTGCTTATGTTACTAAAGTTACAGTATAGTTTCTAGTAAAAGAGTTGTTACAATATAGTTTGTTAATGAAGACAATTTTTAGTACCGATTTTCACTTAAATAATGTCTGCAGGTTGGACTATGAAGTGGCAGAACTAACGTGGGAAAATGGGCAGTTAGCCATGCATGGCCTAGGCCCACCGCGCGTGGTGAGCAAACCTACTGCATCATCCTCTCACACCAAAGACGTTACCTGGGATAAGCCACGCGCCGGGGGCACGCTCGAGTCAATCGTCAACCAAGCCACCCGCCACCCCCAACTCAAGTCCGCCGTGGACGGCGGCGGAGATATTGACGACGAGCTGGTACCTTGGTTTGACCACCACCGCGCCATGGTCAACCCCGCCGCAAGCGCCTCCATCACCATGACTATGGACGCGCTCGTGCCATGCAATAATAATATCCGTAGAAATGATAATCAAGAACAATCAACACACGTGCTGGACTCCGTCCCGGAATCGGCACTTGCATGGTGGGATGCTCCACACGGGTGGGTTCGTGCACCGCCGCCGCCGCAACCTTGGACGGCGGCGTCGGGGGACCTCGTATCGCACGTGTGGGAATCAGCAGTTGCAAAACTAATGGGAGCGTGAGCGAGAGCGCCACGTGCGGGGGGAGAGAGAGCCGCCAAGTGACGCTTGACACTTACGAGAGAGAATTGGGTGGCGCGGGGTTCACGTCTACTTCCCTGGCGTCGCCGGAAAACACCATCTCCGGCAAAGAATATACCAAGACCTCCGCTGACGACCATGACTCCGTTTGTCACAGCAGATCACAGGCATGTGAAGTTTGCATTACATACGCATCTAGTGAAATTCTAATATGCAAGTCATGCTATCAAATAAGAAAATTATATTGTGCCCAAAATTCGAGCTTGCGGTTTGAATCTTTTAATATAATTTTGTGTTTAGCTTTTTGTCTTGTATGTTATACCATATATAAAATATTTTTTTAAATATATATTTAAAATTAATCATGAAAACGTGATATATATGATGAAAGTCGAGAGACACGATTAAGCAATCCTGAAAAAACAATTATGTGGCAAATGAAATTCTGACCAGATTAGCTATGGACTAATGGACAAAAAATTTCCTTATATGATGAGTTCATTGCTAAAAGTATTTTAGTTCTTGGGGTGAGTTTATCTATGTTCATATATGTTTAAAAGGGACCTTATATATGAAAGTTATATGTGTATGTCCAACAGTATTCTGCGTGTTAAAGATTTGAAGTATATTTTATTGCAGAGGGAGGCAGGTGATGAGGACGGCAAGAAGAAAGCAACTGGAAAATCCTCAGTTTCAACAAAAAGGAGTAGGGCGGCTGCTATTCATAACCAGTCCGAACGTGTAGGTTCCCTTTCTCTATTCAGATTGGTGGTGAATCTTTGTTTAAAGTTTTCGACCATAAAAAGGATTGTGTGTTTAAAGTTGTCAGAAATTAAAGAAAAAAGGCATTTGTGCTTTTGTAGTGATAAACTACACGCCTTTTAATTTTTTTGTCCAATAAAAAAAATTATGTTTAAATTAATATAATTATGGTTAAAGAGAGAGGACATTTGATACACAGGGTTCTTATTTGTAAATCTATTCATGTTATCAGAAAAGAAGAGACAAAATTAATCAAAGGATGAAGACATTGCAGAAGTTGGTCCAAATTCCAGCAAGGTACGAAAACATCGATCCAATTCTGTACTGCAGTTGGTATTCTATTTCCGTAATAACACCAATACACGTCAATTATATAATATAATATTATTAATATATATTTGATGTATATTAATATTATTGTAATAGGAAATAGAATATAAATTATAATAAATGATCGAATTATGAAAACATGTGGAATAAACTTTTTTTGAACTATTTTTTTATGGTACGCATGTAGAGTAAAACTTATGAACAAGCTAAGGCTGCCCTATTTTCATTCACCTCATCATCATTTATGTTCTACACAAAGGTTGGAATATCAATTATTTGGCCTTAGTAAGAAATTACCTGCCATTGCTCAATTGGCAAAAGTTCATACTCAAAAGCTGTACAATACACCAAAGATGTCGGTATTAGTATAATTTGACATTAATTTCTTTATACTTCAATTTGTTACATAATTATTGAATGCACTCAATTAATAATTGGCACATATCTTGATTTACGCAATTACTATGTTTTCACAGATAATCAACGCACAAAAAACTTGCACAAAAAAATTATTATTAAAGTTCCATGGATATCAGCGCTGGTAAAAAGAGAAGTGATGTAAATCAAATACCCCCACCCCCCGCCCCAACCACCCTCAAATTAAAAAAAGGAAAAATCTATTGAAGAGGGCCACACTACTTTTAGACACACTCATGTTCAGTGCTTTTAATACTTGTTTTGGCCCCCATCAATTTTTGAACTACTTATTTATTGCACAGCCCTAAACTCTGTTTAATCAAAAGTAAAAAGTATTTACTTCTTACAAAGTAAAATAAAAAGTTAACCAATAAATTTACCATCAACTCCTGTCCGGTGGTACCAACTTGACCCTTTTATGAGCAGTGAAGTTAGAGGTTCAATCCATTCCCATTTCCGCCCCCCTCTCACCAAAAAAATAAAAAATAAAAAAATCTAACAACCCATAAATTGAAGACATTAATGATTCAAAAGAGACTACCATTCTACAAGTTAATCATGTTCTGTAAAGTGGTCCAATCCTTTTGATGCATTGAAATACAAGAGCTAAATTTTGGGCAGGGTGTAGTGATCCTAGTCCACACACAAATCTTGAAACTGAGACAACTAGACAAAGAGTTGGTTGTTGCGAAGACAACTGAACTGGAATCACATAAATTTAGTCCAGGGTAGGGACTTGAGAAACTCTTCATATGCTGGTCTGCTGTCAATCATTGATGTGGCTTTTATTTCATCAATCTGTTGTACGCTATATATATATATATATATATATATATATATATATAGAAATGATCATCTCCCTTGAATAGGAAAACTTTTCATTTCAGAAAATTTGTGGTGGCAAGTGTTTGATCCTCCCATCTTTGAATTAGTTTGGAGTAATATCAAATCATCATATTTAGATGTCCAGGAATGATTAATAAATTAAATTAACATTTTTTGTCCAGTGGAACTAAAACCAATTAAATAAAGACACTCTTACAAAAGGTTGGTGAATAAGCTAATTATGATCTATTAGTTTCCTTTTTCTGCATTATATTTCGAGTTTTAGAGTGGCACATGTGCCCTACACATTGCTAGGGGATAGTTAAAGAGGAAAATATGACACATAAATCTAGGCATATTGCTGGCTTCTATAGCAACAATTACTTTTATGGAGGGGACATATATTAATTATTTGGGAGGGCATTGTTCGACTTGTTAGGAAATAATTGTTCAAAATATAATATTTGGACTGTTGTATGGTATAAAAATTTATATTGTACTTTGACTGATAGCTATATTTTTAATTTAGCGACAGATTAATGATTTGAGTTATTTTTACTTTAGAAATACCATATATGTTCACAATTTAGTTAATCTACAATTGAAAAAAATTAGCAGATTCATTTTCACATACTCTTTTCTTATGTGCCCATAACTAATATGGATTCCTCCCATGCATGCATAATGTTTTTGCAGACTGATAAAGCCTCAATGTTGGATGAAGTAATAGAATACCTCAAACAACTACAAGCTCAAGTCCAAATGATGAGCAGGATGAACATGTCCCCCATGATGTTGCCACTAGCCATGCAGCAACAGCTTCAGATGTCTATGATGGCTGGAATGGGAATGGGAATGGGGATGGGAGTCATGGACATGAACACCATTAGTCGTGCCGCCGGAATGCCGCCTGTCATTCCTCCGGCCGCGGCCTTCAAGCCTGTGCCATCGTGGGACAATCCCGGGGACTGTTTGCCGACCCCGGCGGGTTCACTAATGCCTGACCCTTTATTAGCATTCCTAGCTTGCCAATCCCAAGTGAGTTTGATTATCAAACCTGATTTTTATCTTCTCAAATAATTCAGTATATGCTAAAATTAGGTCTTCAAATTAAATTTTAAAAAATGTAAGTTAAATTTATATGCATGTTTTTATTTTTACTTTTTAAAAATTTTGGCTTACATTTTGACTGATATATATATATATTTGAATGCAGCCAATGACCATGGAAGCTTACAGCAGGCTGGCAGCTTTGTATCAACAATTCCAACAGTCCCCTGGTTCGGGTTCGGGTTCAAAAAATTGACTATAGAAACTTTGTAAAATTCTCTTGCTCAACCTTTTTTTGCAAAGAGATCTAGTTTGGGAAAAACTTATCTTAGGATGGATGCACTTCAATTAATGGATATTCTTTAGTTTTTCTTTGAATTTGTTTTCTCCAAGTAATTGGAGGAGTGTTGAGCAATGTACAAGTATGGAAGAGTTTTTAATTTTATTTTTTTTTGTTCGATTTTTAATTTTTTTTTATGATTTTGCTCTTACATTCTTTTTATTGTTCTGTGTTATGTTTGAACGTATCATTCGTGTTTTAATGAAATTTTAAACAAATGTATGCCCCCCAAAAAAAGATTCTACTTTTCTATTACCTATGGTTTGACAATCTGCCTAAAATTAGTTGGTCTATGTTTGATTATGATTAAGGGAATATTTTTTTTCACTTGGAATAACATTATATTGTATTTGAGAAATTTATTTCTTCCAAATAAAACGGGGACTCACTATATATCAACATATTATGAATTAATTATAATATTAATATAGATATATCATTAAAATTTATAACATATAATATTAAAAAAGACTGATGTGATATCACTAATCACACAAAATACTTACATAATAAGACAATCGCAATAAAAATTATTTCATCCCAAAACACAAATAAATATTACTTTCATTCTCAATTCCATTTCTAAATTACATTCCCTAAAATCCTTTTCCCAAAACACTCAAAACACATTCAAACATAGCCTTGATTTATGGTCATCTCATATTTGAAATTAGGTTTTTAATCGATGTAGTCTTTATGGTAACTACGAAGCAAAATATATATTCAATTCGTTCTGAATTTTTATGGTTTTAGTTTGACTTGACAAAAACTTTACAGGAAAGTTAAAAACATAAAAATTTCATATATTTGTAAATTATTGTTTACAAAATAATTGTTGAAAGTTAACTGTAGCATATTTGAAAGGTATTTTTGAAAAAAGAAAATCATTCAAAAGATGGAACTTTATTTTACGACATACGCAATAAATAAAAACAATAAATGTAGAAAATAAAAAAAAATAGTTTTAAAGTCCTCGTCATTTTTTGAGATAAAAGGTTTGTCTTACTACTTTCTGTAGGAAGAATGCACTACACTTTATTCTAAGAATCAAGTCAATTCACTTCTATAAAGATAAGAAAACTTTCTTCTTCATACTCTCATATTTCGTCTTAAATGATTGAGTCCAAATACTATTAAACATAATTAATTTTGATGCTAACTTTTATCCGCATTGATAATAAATGAAAACTCCATCTGATATCGATCAAATGCTTCTATACGAAATTGTTATATTTGTAAGGTGTGTATTTTATTTTTATTTTATTTTTCCAATAATTTCACCATCATCATTAGCAAAATCATTGTACAACCAAGTGGGAAGAAGGAATATGATTATTCTTGCATGATTAACATTGTTCTAAAATCAAGAATCACAAGGGGGAATTGAAAATGCTTACTCTTACATTCCGTATTGAATTTTAAATAAGAAAATACAAAAATAAATACTTTCTTTATTTTAAATAACACAACTTCATTTATTATTTATTTAATTTACTAAAATTTAAGATCCAAGCATCATCTTAATTCCATTGGGCGATGTTACCTTTATACATGCATGGAGAACATTATCTTTTTCTTTTTTCTTTTTTCTTTTTTCTTTTTTCTTTTTTCTTTTTGTTGTGTGGTTGAGACCATTATAATTATTCGTATATACCAAAGCAACAGGATTGTGATTTTTTGATGTTACATACAAGTTGCAACCCACTTTATGAGTGCAACAAAAGAAGATTGGGGTGGCACAAATGATTGGAGACTAAGGGGAACGCTTGGTCAGTTGGACAGCCACATAGTTTTTGTTGGAAATCTAAGCTCTGTGGTTCCTTGGAAGCACTTAGACATTTTAAGATTCAAATGTATAACTTTTGTTTTATATATATATATATATATATGCACTGTGTATCTATCACCAATAATCTTTTTTCATATTAATATTTTATAGTTTACATATTCAAGATTATGTTTATTTTTATTTTTTTTAATAAAAATATAGCTGATTACCAACTTAGTTCCAAACGACTTGAATTTATAATCAACAAAATTGTATGTCTAATAACTTACATATAATTTACTTTCAATATGTATTCAAAATTATGTAGGTTGGAGGTTTCAAATTCGTAAGATTTGATAAAAATTTTGATTATATGTTTCAATAGTCATTTTAATTTAGTTTTCAATCATTATCAAGAATTTTAAATTTATCCACAGTTGTAGTCCTTTAAATTTTTTAAACTCCAAATTGTTTCCTCAATTTTAAGTCTTTTTTTTTTATCTAAACATAAACTAAGATCACTTGCAGGGCATTAATTGAATTCGATAATTTTTTGTTCATTCACTACAAGTGATTTAATATTAGTCACTATCACACGGAGCTATTTGGGTGCCGTCATTTTTGTCTGTTTTGTTTGTAAAAACTAAAACCTGTTATTACAAACCCGGGGGGGGGGGGGGGGGGGGGGGGGATGGGGTGGTGTGGCGCGGAATGGAGTGTTTTAGTAATAAAAAATCAATGATGTGCGGCGATAGTAATTTATCTTTAATGTCGGCAATAATAAAATGCAGGGCATCAACCTTGTGAAATACTATTAATCCGGAAATTTTTTTTGTTTGAATATGATGGTTTAAAATTAAGAATTTTAAATTTATAATAATATTTTTTTAATATTTATACGGACAATATTCAATTATTATGAATTTCAATTTTTTTAATAATAAGATAGTGTTTTTTTTTTCTTTTCAAAATATCTAGATTGATTTAAAATTCATTTAATATTAAAGTCATTTGAAACATTATAATTTATGAATAATACTTTGCAACAAAAAAGTACTTAAAATAAACATATATGGCTATTTTAAACGTAGTCACACCAATAATTAGTTTAGGATTTTTTTTCTCAAATAGTGAGGGGTGCACAAAACACATGAGAGCATGTGCATGGAGAGTCAGTGGTTTCATCTCTGCCATTCTGTGTATTGGTATTGCTACCTGGATATTTTTCTGCCCACACAAACAGATTTTTTTTTTTTTTTTCCTAAATAGATATTTAAGAAGTGTCTTCATAGATTCTGTAATCTGTTCTTGCAGTCTTGGAACAAATAAAAATTAATTAATTAAAATACCATCACAAAAGGACAAAATATCATTCCCCAACCACTTCATGAGACCCATTTTATATATCTACATTTTATGGCCAAAGGTGTAAGAAAATATCAACAATTTTTGTTTCTTTTCCCTTTTCTTTATTTTTATTTTTGAACAACTTCTCTTTCTTGATTAACATCACATTTTCTTTCTCTGTGGTCACAATAGGGATGAAATTAGAAATTTTAAATTGAGAATTTTTTTTTTTTTCAAACAATAAATAGAAATATTTTTAAGTTTTTAAGAAAGTAAAATTTTATTTTATGGAGTTAAGATTGGGGCGCTGCCCTTAGCCCACCTCTTGTTCCGTCACTGGTCACAAATGAGTGGTTGCAATCTGGTTTGGATTAGAATCCAAATGCATCCGATGGGTGGGTACAAAAATAGATTGGACATAAAATGAGTTTGACAGGGGAATTGTTCTAATATTATCTTATTGTTTAGGATGTTATGTCTGTCATTTCAATGGTGCTAGTGAACATAATTATAAACTGACTATTTATTTATTAGTAATTTCAGATTTTAATTGATGTGTATTTATTAATGGACGATCCATTTCTAAACCCACAGCCCAATGGGATCTATTGGATCCGACCCAGTTAAACCCAATCTCAAAATTCAATCCGTTGAATCTAGTACTAAATCGATTCTGCCCAGTAGATATGGTACCATGTTGCTGCCCTTAAGGTAGTTACAATTATTTAACATGGAAAATACTTGTAGGTTAAACGTGACGAAATACCTTACATTTATTGAAAATATAATGAATAATTTCCACATTTTCATTCAAAATATGACTTTAAATTCGAATAATTGATGCTTTAATTAAATGAGTTACAATTATTTAACATGGAAAATACTTGTAGGTTAAACGTGACGAAATACCTTACATTTATTGAAAATACAATGAATAATTTCCACATTTTCATTCAAAATATGACTTTAAATTCGAATAATTGATGCTTTAATTAAATGAGTTACAATTATTTAACATGGAAAATACTTGTAGGTTAAACGTGACGAAATAACTTAAATTTATTGAAAATATAATGAATAATTTCCACATTTTCATTCAAAATATGACTTTAAATTCGAATAATTGATGCTTTAATTAAATAACGCGATACTCATACGTGTATATATATAACTTAATTACAGAACATGGATAGAATTGAATAGCCCGATATTTAAAAACATATTGGGCCATTTAGCGAATGCCCATGATTTATAAAGGAATTCCATCTTGATTGTGTGATAAAGAATGTGGGCCGAATATGATTAATGACTGACCATTTCCGTCGTGGTCCAAGAACGATAGGCCCAAAATAATGATCGAGTAATTGTTGGGTTTAAATAGGATTTGTATAAAGCAACCCATATACACTCAAGACGTATTTTCTTTGAATTTACTACTATAGGTTCTCATTTGCAAGCAAAGCTCATCAGGCCTATGGCCAATCCTCGTAGAATATTTGGCTAAATTTATTTCTATATTTTTATAAACTCTTAGATTTTATTTGTCAAAATGTTTTGATAAAATATAATTATGAAGATTTTAAAATATTAGTAATGATAATTTTTTAATTAAAATTATTAAAATTAAATAAGTTTGTTAAAATAAGATGTTACTTTGAAAATAAGTTAGCATTGAAGTATTTTTTTTTTCAGGAGCTTATAAGCTTTCAAATAATATTTTTTGAAATTTTATAAATTTTTAAACAACTTATAAGATATTTTGAACAGTTTAAAAGTTCAGTAAAACACCCATTAAATCATCATTTTACTAAATTTCTCACAAAATTCTAACAACAACAACGGTTTTTTCAGTATGAGATGTTATCATAAGATTATGGATGTCAATGAAAACGGTTTAAATTCAAACTCATTCCAAATCTGACCCATTTCGGGTCATTTATAAAATTATAAATGAGTTCGAAACAGATTTTGATTTTGATTTTTAAACTTGCCCCGACCTAGACCCATTCAATTTATTTATTGTATGTATTTTAATTTATTATATATGTATTTATGTGATATAATTTAAAAAAAATAGTGATATTTTTTTAATATATTTTAATATTTAAAATTAATAAAATAAGTCTAATGGTTTAACCCATTTGATTTAGGTTTCGGGCGGTCTCGAGTTTGATCAAATCCACCCAATTATTATCTCTACACATGAGATTATATTTAATATCATAAAAATTATTTTTTTTCCCTCAAATTTAAAGAACACGCTTTGAAATTTTATTTTTAGTCATAATTGATGTTTTATTTTTCCTCATTTAAATTATTCTAATGTAATTTTGTAAGATAAGCTTCTTAGTTTATTCCATGCTCCACTTCTAGTTATTTATTTTTTGGCATACAAGTCAGCTTAGGTAATTTTTTTTTATTTTTTATTTGTGGTTCACAATATTTACTTTTTTAAGATTTACTTAACAAAATTCGTTGATAACTTCAAATACAATAATAGCAATTAGTAGTATTGTATATTCAGTTGACTGATAGAAAAATTGTAATGAGGCCATTTTAATTCAAAATCAATATTGTATATTTGGTTGCCAATTTTTGTTTAGGCAAAGCCATTTTAACTGAAATACTATATTTTTTAAAAAAAATATTGAGGTGTGATGTGGTGGAAGTACCTTGGTCCTATCATGTAACTTTTGGCAGTCTTCTTTCTTGTTAGAAAATAGGGTGGGGAATGGGTTGGATTTAGGGATGATTTCTCAAAATTTAAAATTTGCATATTAAGATTTTTAAAGATTTGAGATTCATTCATTTTAGACTTTTCAGGTTCATATTAAACTCATTAAATTCACTTTATAATTTTAAAAATATTAAAAAATATTTTTTGAAAAAATAACACTACTGATTTTTTTTTATATAAAATGTATTTTTAAAAATATAATATTATATAAATACATATATATTAAAATAATAAATAAATTAATTAATTAAATAGGGCGGGTTCAGGACGGGACGAATTTGAAAATAAAAAATCAAAATCCACCTCGAACCCATTTATAAGTTTACAAATCCGAACTTATTGTCATTCTTATGAAAAAATGATTAGAAGATGGGATACTGCTTACAACGTGAAGAAACAATTACGAAAATTAATCCAAAGATATCCCTCCGACATTGATAGATTTCAAAGTTCGTCAGGATTAATCCGAAAATATCCATCTGACATTGATAGAGTTTGAGAGAAAGTTAATGCTCAAACATTAAAGACGTATATTAAAATGATAGAGAATGATGATATTTATATTCGAATGTCAGAATGTAATCCAATATAATATAATACATAAATTATTTATATTTTATAAATTTATGGGATTGGAGGTTCCTTGTGAACCTCTTGAACTTAATTTTTAATTTTTAATTTTTTTTTTTGAATTTTGTGGACTTAAAATTTGGGCCTATGTTGAACTAAATCACATCAAGGTGGAACCAGTTGTCTAACCGAAAACTTTGCCACTAATACATAAACAAAATCTAGTCTGCAACTAGCTAGTATAACATCTAAGATAACTTTTTCAATAGTCCAATTTTTGAGTTAAATGAATTCGAATAATAAAAACTGAAATTATAAAAAATAAAATCGAATTTCAGTTTTATTACCAAATAATTTGTCACAAACAAACTAAGAAATAAAAATAAAGTCAATCATTTTTATTTATTTATTTATTTTTTTTGTACAAGAGGGAAATTACATTTCCAGAAATCAAGAAATCTCATATCCTAAACAAACAATATGAATAGTAAAACTAATTCATATATACTATTCAACTAACTAAAATGAGAACCGTATGCTGCCACAATAGTTGGTTGCTTTTATTATGCATTAAAAGATAAAGAAACATATCCTTCACAGAATCATGATAGGATGTAGATTCTTAAATTTTTTGACTTTAAAATTGTCAAAAAATTAAATAATAAAAATATCATTCAAGTGGTAAAAATCAATTACTCAACAGTCATAATTAAAAGATTTCAAATCCAAATCCTTCTAAAAAGACTAAAATATTAATATTATTTCGTAGTAGTGCCTTCTCACTATATTCATATTTATAATTTAAATTTATTATATATATATATATATGTATTAAATGACATAATTCATCTTCTTCAGACGAATTGTGAAGAACCGACACTTGAAAAGTGTGGTCGTGCACTGAATGTTGCACTAAAAAAGAGATGATAAAACTGTGTTTGGATTTATTATTCAATTATTGCTTGTTCTTTTTATCTTGCCAGTCAGGTTTGGACACACGGATTTAATTCCTATGAAACAGAAACCTGTTGACTAAGAAGAAAAAGGCCGTGAAAGAAGGCCCAATAGAAAACTATAATAATTGTGGCCATACACAGCCTGTATGGGGAAGATTATATGGGCCCTAACCTTTTCACGTCAACATAATGTTGGTACTCATGATATTGTACAAAATCGTACTTGATTTGATTTCAGCTGGATTTTATTGTTCTTCACGTCCAATCCCATCATTGATGTTGATTGTTTTCACCTAGCACACAGTGAATAAAGTTAAATTTATGCATTATTTCAAAAATAAATTAACTACTTAAATGTGTGTATTCTTACTCATTAAGTCTATTTATTAAATATATAATAAATATAACATTTACAACATGTAACACTTATAATATTCATTTTCTCAAAATGAATCCTCAAAGGTAACAACCCTCGAAAAAAAAAAATGTACATTCGCCCCGTAAGGACAGTGTAGTAGTAAGCAATTGGGAAAAAACACAGTGGGCTCGATTCTTTCTCAAAAGTAGGAATGTTGTGTGACTACTAGCTCATTTGAGGATTCTGTTTGTGTTTAAGGTGGGTCCACAGGATAGAATAATCGAAACGAACGTCCGACCTGAATGCTCGTCCATCAAATTTACTTGGAAACCGAACAAAAAAAAAATCGATCCCTCCTAAAATTAGTCGAGGCCGAAGCCTTCCAGGAACCTCAATATATATATATATATATATATATACACACACACATTGAAACAAACAAAAACCATGATATTTATCAGGTGAAAAAAATTTCACATGGGGGGTTGTGTGGTTTAATTTCCAGGAAACCCTGTACCCCGTCGCAAATTGCAAGTTGCAAACCAAGATTTTGATGGTTTTATATATATATACACATTGAAACAAACAAAAACCATGATATTTATCAGGTGAAAAAAAATTCACATGGGGGTTATGGGGTTTAATTTCTGGGAAACCCTGTACCCTGTCACAAATTGCAAGTTGCAAACCAAGATTTTGATGGTTTTGGCCAAGCCATTGCACGTGTAACTTGTACTGTATATATATATAAATATATATATACTCTCTCACTAGTGCAGTTAATATTAACACAAATCTCAAGACAAAGTTTCCCTTCAATGCCTTCTCTTCCCTCCGTGGACCCAATCTCTGACCTAACACATTTCAATACTACCTCCACATAATTTTATATTTATTTTCCAACTCTTTACCTCCAACCCACTGTCGGCGGCCTGTAACAACATTTTATTTTTGCAAGGGAAATTAGAAGAGGAAATAATTTCTTATCTTATGTTAGAGCAGAAGGGTCAATTTTCATTTGGGATTGATTTTCTTTGAATAATTACTTCTCCTATCAGAAAAAATTAAGATGGACTTCATTTTCCAACTTAATTATGTAATTTTGGGGTATGAAATTTTGAGGGAAATTTAGTGCCCGTTTATTTTAATTTTCAAAGGGCTTCTTCCAATTTTAACTATTTAAAATTCTGAAAATATGTTTATTTAACTTATTTTTATTAGAAATACATCTTATTTTTATTTTCAAATCTATTAATATTTTATATTTTTTATGCCCCAATCAAAATTATTTTCAAATTTATTAATATTTTATGTATTTTCATAAAAAGTTCATAAAATCAATGAATTTTTATTTACAAACTTATATAATCAACTTAGAAATATAACTATATTCAAATATATTTTTATTTTTACATAAAAAAAATCCTTGTATTTAATTTTAAAAATAGTAAAAATATAAAAATGAGTTTGAAAATAAAAACAGAATCTTGTAATTCTACTTAGCTCAGACTTTATTTATTATAACATGTAGAAGGTGATTAAGCTATAGCCAAAATGAATTTACTACCCTCCCTGGATACTTCTGGATTAAAAACATTTATCGACAATTATTATAAAATAGTAGCTGCTTATATTATATGTGATCCAGCATTTATTTAAAGCAGAAAACTAGCTGGTGTGTCTGGAGGTTGCCTTAACAATTAGGAGGCAAATATCTTGTAATTTGATATTCTCCTCCCTTCCCACCCACCTTCCAAATGCCCAAACATAACTTTATATATTCCAATTAATTACCATTAAAGAAACTACTCCTCCCTTTCCTCTCACACTCACCAACTCTTCCACCCCCAATCATATAAATCCCTCTCAAACCTTCTCTTTTCAATTCCACATAAATTTAAAACAAAAAACCCTAATCCCATTTCAGTTGTTCCCCCTTATCTCAAAGATCCACCAAAAAAAAAGAAAAAGGGAAAATCAAGAATGGCCGCCTTAATATCTCCAAGAAAGCTCAGACATGATCTCTACTCATACTCGTACCAAGAAGACTCAAACACCCCATTAGTTATTTCTGTTCTTGCTTCTCTCATTGAAAGAACATTGGCCAGGAATGAAAGGATAGCCAAGAACTGCAAATGGCCGTTGTCGAAAACCCGAGTTTTCGATTGCAACGAGACGCCGGACATGACGATTCAGTCCTATTTGGAGAGGATTTTCAGATACACCAGAGCTGGACCATCGGTTTACGTTGTTGCATATGTTTACATTGACAGGTTTTGCCAGTTTTATCCTGAGTTTCGGATTGGAGCCAGGAATGTGCATAGGCTGCTCATCACAACAATTATGGTGGCATCGAAATATGTTGAGGATATGTAAGTCATTTGTTTCTTCCCTAGTTATCAGAATTTACTTTGTTTAATTATAATCAAATAAAGTTTATGGTGACAAAATTCTCAACTTTTGTAGAATATTTTAAAAAATTTGCCTTTACAGTTAAAAAACTTTTATAATTTGGCACAGAAATATGTGGTTTTTTTTTTTAGTTAACCACACAAGAAAGTGGCATCAAAAGAACTGTTCTTGATGTGACTAAGTTCAATGATTCATTTCTTGGTTTAAGTTAAGAAAAAAATGAAAAATACTTTGACATGTTTAAATCTGGTGGGAAAAATTCATATATATATATATATATAATATTTGGAAAGTCTTGCCATGTATACTTATATTTTTGTCTTATGATTTGTGCAGGAATTACAGAAATTCATACTTTGCTCGTGTGGGGGGATTAACAACAAATGAAATGAACAAACTGGAGTTTGAATTTTTGTTCTTGATGAAATTCAAATTGCATGTAAATGTGAGTGTTTTTGAGAGCTATTGCTGCCATTTGGAGAGGGAAGTGGGCATTGGAGGCGGGTACCAAATAGAGAGGACTTTAAGGTGCGCTGAAGAGATCAAAACTAAACAAAGGCAAGAAACCAGATACAATGATCAAATCGTATAAAACGGGTATAGCGGGTTTAAAGATTTCAACTCAGATTTGTGTTGGTTCTGATCCATGAGAATCTCAGCTGCGAACCAATTCCATTGACATCTCCTATATAAGCAAAAATTTGATACAAACTGTACAGAAAATTGTATAATTTATATCTTTTTTTTTTTTGGGCTTAATAATATAAATGAATTCTGATTTTGTTATTCCACGGATCTTTATTAAGGCGTGGCTTTGTGATTAAAGTTTCAAGTACTTGAGTGTAATGCTTTTGCTTTATTTGTGGTTTCAGAAACAGAGTAGGAAAAAATAAACAACAGCCCACATAACATACATGTGGCTTCGGTGTAGTAACTACCAAGATTTCCACACACACACACACACACACAAAATAAAAAAATAAATTCCACATTTATACATTCTATATCTTAAAAAAAAATTAATGAAAGCATTTGAAAAATTAATAGCCATGGAATGTAACTCATCATCGAGCATTAATAAATTGTGACGACAGTTTGTTTTAATTTTTTCTGCACTTATTTTCCCTATGTAATGAAGAACCATATTGGACTTAGGGAGTTGACTGTCTTTGTGTTTACTGTTTCCCATTGGTCGTGAGACTAGTGGTCTTAATATTCGCACATCATTGTATGTGTCTGTCACAAATATGATATGAATGTCATGTAATCCTTTTGATGGGCCAAATTCTAGCTGAAGGGTAAATCTGTAATCCCACTGGGAAATAAAATAATTAGGAATAGAAGCAAAATAGTAAGAAAGAGCGGGGTAACAAATTTGGAAATTAAGAATTATGCATTAGCTCTTAAAATTGACAGCTTTTAAAATTCGTAACTAGAGTATTATATATATGTATAACAAATATGAATGTGTTATAATTCTTTTGACGGGCCAAATCCTAGCTGAAGGGTAAATCTGTAATTCCTCTGACAAAAAAATAATTAAGAATAGAATAAAAAAAAAAAAGAAAGTGAGTGAAATAAGAAGAAGAAGATTTAATATTATTGTGATGCCCTCCACTACTACCTTTTAACAATGAAACTATAGTATAAAAAATAAAGGTTTCAAAAATGAAACATAACGCTTAGTCTTGGGGCCGAACTTTGTTGCCTATATGCCAAGGAGATTCGTCCTTTTTAAATTATAATTTTTCCTTTTTTTTAGTCAAGATAATTGATTAAATCTGGTAAGAAAGCTGATAAAACCCTATTGAGAAGTCTTCTGCAATCATGTAAATCCACAGCCATACTGGTTTGGCAAGGTTAAAGTAAATGATTTTTAAATAAAAAATTATATGTTTGGATGATGATGAGATTAACCATCTAAAAAATGGGGGAGAGTCAAAATTGACCTTTTTTTAGTTTTCAGTTTTTTTTTTTTTTTTTAATTCAACTTAGCAGAGTAAAAAGGATTATTGACAATTTTTACATTATAATTTTTAAACTTAAAACACTAATTTTTATAATTAGGGTAGACCACAAAAAATTGTTTTTTTCATTAGTGCCATGTATTGATTCATACTTATATATTTATACTATTTGGGTGTGGTAGGTGCTGAAATAAAGGGTAAGCTTCAATAATGCTTTAAGACATGGAGAGTTTATGCTAATGATGGCCTTATTAAAGAAACCAAAAATGACAAACATCAAAAATTGAGTTTGAGTAGAAGAAATATTATAGAATTGAGAAAGAAGGACGCAACTTGGAAAATTCCTGCCCAAAATCTAATTATTGACAAGAAGGATATCATTATTAAGATTTGCTAATAATTATATAATTAATATGTTACCCTCCACCCCATCATTTGTTTTCATGGTTTAAGCACCCTTAATTATCTCACTCTTAATTTAATAAAAGTCCAACTCAGCTTGTCACCCTTTAAGTACAATACTAGGAATAAACAATATTGATCTAAATTTCTTCCCTAATGAAGCTCATAAAAGACACAATTTCGTCTAAACTTCAAAACTTTGTCTTCTTTCATGGTTTAAGAACACATTGTCTTCTTAAACGAGACATTAACCTACCTCGAGATGGATGTTTTTTGAGTTAATTAAGGACCTTCAAAGGACAATTTTTTGAGAGAATACTTGACATTAATTTTAGTTCATGATCGGTAGATGAGGCACATATACGTGCTATATTCTCATATCCGATTATGTACATATATATATATATATATTAAATAAGATAGTAGTTGATTTTTCAATATTTTTTAATTGACTTCAACCCATAACCAATTAAATCATATTTATATGTTATATTTTCATATTTGATTGAAATATTTTTTTTAAATAAAATACTCATTGATTTCTCAATTTCATTTTAGGTGATATCAACATACTATATTGTCTCATTGTATTCGATTAAAATATTATTTATAGTAAAAAATGCAATTTTCAAGTTAAATTTTTAACTACAATTTATGATTCTGAAAACACTTTCACATAATTTATAGATGATAGTTAGGGACCATGACCCTAATTTTAATTTTTACAAAAAGAAAGAATTAAATGCATTACAATATCCTGTATAATTTATTTCAAGGTATTCACTTGAATACTATCATGCATAACTTTAAAATGCATTTATCGATATTTATGAATCTAAGTGAAGAAGACCGGAAGCCCCTCTATGCAAATGCTAATGATCAAAGAGTACACCGGATAATAGGGAAAGGGTTTTTTTTAATCTAAGTTTGATGTAATTAGATCCTTAGCATAAAAATCGAGAAAAATAACGTAAAGTAGAAACGATTTAATTATCCAACAAAATACTAATGAATACTTAAGGATAAATAATGACATCAAATTTTCACTATAAGTAAAGTATCAGCAAAACAAAGAAAGTTCTAACAATCTCTAAATACAAGTTAGCTAGCTATTTAAGACATTATTAACGAGCCCAAGTCCTCAACTATTTTTATTAAGTGGCTTGGGCCTAAGTCCTAACTACCCATCTAAAAATAACCCCAATACATGCCCAAGAGCTAAATCTAAGGGCCTTATTAATATTTCATTGAGCCCATTCCTTTCAATATTTTCGATTGGAAATAGGAGATAGCGAGTGGCAAAAACCAATCTAATTCTGAACATTCTAATCTTGTAGACACATAGTGGTCCAGAATTTTAGCCCAGCTTCTTGGACCAGATAAAAGTAGGCCCATTAAATAAAACCACAATCCCTGGACAAAATGTCATTGTCCTATTACAAATATTTGGTAATTATTAATTATAAATTATAACTAAGGACCTAAAGAACAGTATGCAGTTTAAGAACTACGAAAAATAAATAAAATGAGAAAGTCATAGAAAACTTTGTAATAATTAGTAGGGTTCACCACATCTAATTTTTCACAACTTAAAGTGCCTTAGTTATAAAATATGAAGCAAGTCTTACCTCTACAATATTGTGTGGTTTGGAGTACAAAATAGAAATTCTAGAATTGATGATCTTACTTAAATTGAAGTATTTGATGAGAATTAAAAAAACAATAATAATAATGAAATGAAACTAATCTTATAACAACTAGTTCTTTAATTGTTCCAAATCATGTGGAATTTATTTTTCTATACTCAAAGTTATAACTATATAAATAATTTAGCTATGTATACATTAAATAATGATTAGGTATAATATTTATATGAATATGAATTAAAGTTCTTACCTTTCATAATTAAGAGAACTTAGGCTCTTTTGGTAAAGTAATATATAATTGTATTTATTAAAATTTTAGATTTTTAGGCTCTTTTGGTAAAATAATGCATTTTTCTTGATTTTTGTGTGGAAAGATATAAAAAAAATAAAATAAACGGTGATGACTAACAAAAACAGAATTTTGATAAAAAAATTAATCTCAAAATGACACTAGAAGGCAAAGTACTACTATAATATCTGTAAGTTGAAGGATAAAATGTTTAAAATTTATTTTGGAGAGAGATAATATATTAAAATGATCAAAATTTAGGAGTAAAGCGACATTTATCTTTTTTTTTTAATCAAGTTGAGAATACTAAATATTATAACAAATATTAATTTTATATTGGTGAAATTGAGATTAATTATAATAAAGGAGCAGGGGCACTTGGCACTTATAGCCTCAATGAGTGAACAAGTTACTATTCCCAATTGAAGACGACCAAGACAAGAAGGTACTCATTTTGTCATTACCTTATGACGTTTTGTCCTAATTGAATCCTCTGGATAATGACATCCATGTGAATTGGAGGCTAAACATGTAGCTTTACTTGACCTTAATCACCCTTTGTCCAATCAACCTCCTACATAACAAGAAAACATGATTATCTTATTTGAATTTGAAAAAATAATTCAAAGAATTTTAAATCTGCAGTAGCTTAAGAATTATATAAGGTAAATTTCAAATTCGTTCCTAAAAGGAATTGACAATTTTATTTTTAAATTATATTTTCATCCACATTGACAATCATGCATAATATTAAAATTCTTGAAAACTTTTGAATTTCTTATCACTTTGTTCTTTGTTTCAATTTCCCATAAAAAAATATAAATCATCAATATTACTCAAAAATTGACAAAAGATAAACTTAATTCAATAAAAAAAAAAGTTTCTCCTAATTGTGAGTTTTCAGCTATTGAAAATACTTTTTTATTATATATCATATCATAAAGTAGCTAAGGAGCTAATGAGTGTAGCTAATGCAACTATAAAACCTCTATTATTCCGATCAAATGAAAGAATAAAATAACAGGTGACCAATTGATTTCCTATAACTTTTGACCCGACAATTTCTAAGTTTATGAAGGAATAAATTAAGAATCTACTGCTCCTGTAGCTACTAAGCTCTTGATATGCCAATTCCAATGAGGAATAAAATAGCAAATCTATTGATATTATACTTATCACATATATACGAGACGAAAATGACTTGATTGAGCTAATTTTTTATGAACTATTTATTATTTTTTATAGAGTTATTGAAAGAGTTTTCTATAGTTTAAATATTTATAACAAAATTCATTTTCCACAGCTCATATATTATTTACTCTGTAGATTAACAGCAACGTGTTATGATAAAGCACTAGAAAATTAAAATATTGTCTTATAATAATTTAAAATAGAAATAAAAGATAACATTTAGCAAAACTCTTCTCTACGTAAATTAGTTGAAAACGCTGACCCCAAATCCTCGCCTCGGATTATGACTTATCTGTTTCAGTTCGAGAGCGACCACCACGTGCGAAGTGTGCAAGAATTCCAAACTGTAACCGTCAGTCATGTGAAAATCAAACGGCCAACGGTCAATAACCAACATCAACGGCTAGGTTATCGGCGGTTTTTCACACATGAATCTCTTTCAATTACAGTAGCACAGCGTTTGGATTATTATCTTTAAAAAAATTCAACAAAGGTTAATTGACATGCCTTATTTTCAGCCAATCCCATGCCCACCAAAAACAGTTTAATGGGCCCACCTCATGGGCCTATTAACTGACAAACGCAAGGCCCCAAAATTATGATGCATATATAGAGTAAATTTATAATTATCTTTTCTATGCACCTTCAATTTTCAAAATTCTATTTTAAATTAAATTTGATCAGCCTTAAAGTTATTTATATTGCAATTGATTTACATATGTTACGCTAGTTAATCAATTACTAGACAAATGAAATTATACTTATTATATAAAAAGTAAGTCTAACCAAAATGAGTTTAAATAAATTTGTAATTCATTATTGCCTCACCATTGGAATGAAATTCAAACATTCTTTTTTTATTTGCATGTGCTTGAAGTTAAATTGAGCTGAATTTTTCCTAGTTTTTTTTTTTTGGTCTATTTAAAGGAGGAGATTAGATTTTTAATTTTTTTTTTATCGAATCCATAACCAATAAAATTATAATTGTAAAATATATACTAACAAACTATCTTTTATTATATCAATTTTCACTAGCTGTTTTCATGTAATCAATAGAAAATTCATGGCTAGGTTAAGATAGCTTGAAAATTCCAAGAATCAAAAACCCAATAACTTGAAAATTCTTCTTAATCAACATTTCCTAGGTAAACTGTTAACTTTCTACAAATTCTTTGTTGTTGACCCCACATAGACGCAAAGTGGATGTGCCCATTTTTTTTTGCTCACTCTATAAATAGGGTTTGTCACATACACAAATCACTCCACCATTAGACCAAGTGCCAAAATCTATTCATTCGAGAACCCTAATTGATTTCCCTCCACTTCTTGCTACATGGCTTTTGTTTTGCATTACTCTCTTTTCACTTACTTAGCTTTCTTTTCTCTTGTATCAAACTTTTGCTATTGCTTCAATCCCAAACTGCTAAATGTGTCCAAACTTCAGTCCGGGTCCGACTGGTCTCCCGCCCGAGCCAGTTGGTATGGAAACCCTACTGGTGCAGGAAGTGATGGTAAGATGGAGACCTCACAAACACACACACACACACACACACACACACAAAAAGAAAAGGTTTTAAGTCATAAAAATCTTTGACTAGGCATAGTATTATTTTCTAAGGATTAAAGTCTGTGTCACAAAGAATTTTAAGACATGTTAAGTGCTAAAAAAATGTTTTCCTTCAGGAAAATGTATTGAAAATATGAGAGTTATTTAATTATAATTTTGTTGTACGTGTTAAGGGGGTGCATGTGGATATCAAGATGCTGTTGAGGCAGCACCATTTTCTTCCCTAATAACAGCTGCTGCTTCTTCTGTCTACAACTCGGGCAAGGCTTGTGGGACTTGTTATCAGGTTTAGCTAATCATAGTCTATATTTTCCCTAATAAATATACGACTTTGCAAGGAAATTTAAATTGAAATTGTGCTTAAATATTTTTTCGAAAATAATTTCATTTTAGGTGAAATGTACAACAACGGCAGCTTGCTCGGGGAATCCGGTGACCGTTGTTATAACAGATGAGTGCCCCGGCTGCGACTCACAATCTATTTTATTCGATTTAAGTGGCACTTCGTTTGGAACCATGGCAACTTCTGGAGAAGCAGATCAACTTAGGAATGTCGGGATTGAGCAAATACAATATAGGAGGTAAATTATTCTTAAATTTCACAAACCATAATATAAAATTGATCTCACTCTGGTTGTGACAATTTAAAAAAATAAATCTTGATTTTTGCTTTCTTTAAAGATTATATATATATATATATATACTTGCACTAGCTAACTTTCACTCTAAATATTTGAATATACCATCTACCAATCTCAATCAAAATATTTAAATTAGCACGTGTTCAGTACGTGCTAGAAATTTGAAATTAGACATAAAGAATAATGATTGGTTTTTATCACTTGCATCACATCAATTGAAATCTTGTATGGTTTAATGGTTTTCATAGAGTGGATTGCAACTTTCCTGGAGTATCAGTGGCGTTTCGGGTCGACCCGGGTTCCAACGCCAACTACTTTGCAGCCGCCATTGAGTATGAAGATGGAGATGGCCTCGCCGGAGTTGAGCTCAGACAGGCGGCGGACTCGAGTGGCGCGTGGCTGAAAATGCAACCTTCGTGGGGTGCTGTTTGGAAGCTGGATTTGCCATCTAACTATCTGGCTCCATTCTCTATTAGGCTAACTGCTGGCAATAATTCTGGGAAGACCCTTGTTGCAAACAACGTTATACCCGCCAATTACAAGCCCGGACAAACTTATAGATCACTTGTCAACTTTTGAGGGCTGGCTTGCTTAGTAGCATTATAATTTTAAGTGAATTAAATGCAGTTTTTAATTATAGGTAAATATAAAATAAAAAAGAACAAGTTTGTACTTAGCAGTTACACAAAACTTTCTAGAGCGGACCTTTTTTGTGGTCTTGTCTCTTATCTTTCTGCACTTGTCATAAATAAATTGAGTGTTTTTTTTTTCCAAAAAGGATAGTTCTTAATTTTCTTTCAAGTAATTCGAACCTAAAACCGAGATTGTATACAAGAATTCAAGAAGTTAAGGTTATATTTACTGAAATTTTATAAGTCCACATTTTTTTAGTGATTGATTTATTTATATTGTTATGTCAAGATATTAATAATAAATTTAGTATAATAATAAATAATTAAATAATATAATCAAAATAAAGAACAAATATATGAAGTGAGATTTAAACTTGATATTTCATACTTAAAAAAAGAATTTTGAAGTCTACCTATTAATTGTCCGAGTAATGCCCATTGGGCCAAGGGGTTATCAATTCTAGACAAAATCTCACATTCTTTTAAAATGGGCCGCTTGACACACCCATTCCTTTCATTTGGTTCATCAACACAGAAATTATATTATTCAGACTTTAGAATCAGGACGTTAAAAAATCTTAAAGGTATATAAATGGTTTAAAACAAATTTAAAATATTCTATAATCTAACCCATTCAAAATTTGAATTTGATGTTTATGTTAATAGGTTATCAATCCATATCCAGGCCCGTGATGAATTTGATGTTTCATCATTTTCTAAAAATATATATTATTAATTAAGTTTGACCTAACAAGATTCACACAAAATGTGTGGGTATTTGTCTTATTTATGCCGCTTGATAATCTTATTCTTCATTGTAATTTATTAATTATTGATTAATATATTAAATTGATTATTGATTGATGTAATGATTCACTACATATATTTTTAAAATTTGAATTCTTATTATACATAGAGTTTGATTCATCAGCAGTTGCTTCACTGATAACGCATTTCAATATGGATCTCTCGTTCATATTTTTTAACATTTGGATTTGATATTATCAATATGTAATAAAAATCCCACCGAATACAAGTCAGACCCGGATTCTTTGAATTGAAAATCAGAGCCATGATTAGGACCGAACTCCATTGATTCATATCGCGATCCTAGTTCAATGTATGTCAACGTTTGATCTGATCCTCAATCAGCTAAACCCATCACTACTAAAATTAGTCCAAATTTGATTTGGTTTTAAGTTCAAATAATTCACCCTTCATTGCTTCTGCACTTCAAATGATGAAGCCATCCATGTGAAGAAAAATTTGTTTAGATAAATTTGGTAAATTACTTTAATAAAAATATTCTGATGAATGAAAATTATACCCTTACACTAAAAGAGTTTTGCTTTGTATACAAATTAGAATCTCATATATTTATTTATTACTAACCCATGGATATAAATATATATATATATATATATACTCCAAGGCATAAATCGATATGTTCGATATTCCAGTATGTGTATGTCATCTAAACTTATATATCCTACCAATTTTAAATAAACTTGGCTCAAATACCAGGGATAAGTCGCTGTTGGTACTAGCGTTTCCTAATTGTGTTGAACAATGAAGATTATTGCCGACCTTCTTAAGCCTATCTACGTTGGTGTTGTATTCGTAATTCTTATCTCATTTCTCCCTAATTGTTGTTTTTCCATCAGAGCTGTAAAACACAACTATTCTACCGTGGAAAGTCTTTTTTCACTAGCCGTAGCAACGTGGTACGGAGACCCTAATGGAGCTGGAAGTGGTAACGTGCATTTCAATGCATTTAGGATACACGAGTTTTAGTGTGCACAAATTGCGATTCTTGTCTACTATTTTTGCTGAATTTTCTTAGCCCTTTACCAATAGTGAAAAAGAACTGCTGTTTTGCTGTACAGTTGGAGGAGCATGTGGGTACAGTTTCAACGTAGAGAAGCCTCCATTCTCTGCAATGATATCTGCTGGAAATGCCAATTTATTTCAATCAGGAATGGGTTGCGGGGCTTGCTATCAGGTTCGAATATAATAATCACTTTTTCGCTTTATTTTTCTTTGTTTACTGCATTCATAAAGAGAAATCATTTTAACCTTTTACTTGAAATTCTCAGGTAAAATGCACTCAGAACCCTGCCTGTTCCAGTAATCCAGTGACCGTAACCATCACGGATGAGTGCGCTTGTGACTCTGAAAATGTTCATTTTGATTTAAGTGGTGCTGCTTTTGGTGCAATGGCGAAGCCTGGCCAGGCTGAAATTCTGCGCGGAGCCGGAACATTTAATGTTGATTACAGAAGGTGAGAGGCTTTGCATGCCTCCTACATCAACATAGGGGTGGGAGATCAATGTAGTTAGTGTGCTCACGAAATTTTAATCCAAATTTGATTCAGTCGAACCCAAACTCAAACTCAAAACTCATCAGAGGAGAAATGTAGTTATACTTATGCGACTGATTCACATTTTAAGAAGAGTGACCAATCATGATTTGAGTGGACTGGACTAAACCGACAAATATCTTTTGAACTCAAACTGAACCAAACTTGCACAAGCAACCTAAATTTTTTGCAATAGGGTCATGCAAAAAGCCAGAAAGAATTGGGCGTAAACCGACATATAATTTTACATCAGTCTAGTTGTATGTACTATTATTGATTTTAGGCTGAAATCTTTGACAGGGTGCCCTGCGACTATCCAGATACGACTCTGGCGTTCGACATCGACCCTGGCTCAAATTCTAACTATTTCGCCTATGTAGTTAAATATGTGAAGGGAGATGGCGACCTTTCTTCTGTTGAGCTCCAAACTATGAACTCGAACCACGATGAATGGCTTCCCATGCTGCATTCTTGGGGGGCTACTTGGAAAATTGACTTGGCTTCCGGGGTGAAAGCTCCATTCTCTATCAGGCTAACCACACTGCAAACCAAGAAAGTCATTGTTGCAAAACATGTGATTCCTGATGACTGGGAGCCTGGAAAATCCTATATATCACTCGTTAATTTTGATTGAGTTTTTGTTATGGTCTGTAGTGGATTGTATTGAAATCATTGAGGGATTCAAGGAAATGAAGTAAATTGACTATTCCATATTTTTGGTGCGTTATCCGACTTTTTTTATTGCTAGTAGATTTTAATGAAGAATGTTGTATAATGCCGAGCAATTGTATACACTACACCAATATTATTACTAATTTCCATACACTCCACTACAATATTCTTTCTATAATTTGGGGAGTTTATTATAATTAAAAGCGGCAATAAATTAGTGATAAAGACATATATATAATTTCTCTATAGTTTCACTATATTAAGGTTAATGTTTCAAACATGCCAATTATCTCCTTCTCAACCATAGGCGTGTAAGTAACATAGAATAGATGCATCCACAATTACATGAATAATCATGCCATATGTTTTATATTTGACCTAATTTTATGTTTATTTGCACAAGCCATTCGGCCAATAAACTCTCTTATATTAATTAAATAACATTGTAATTTCTTTTAGTACTTCCAAGCAAATATATGATTCTTTTTTTTTTTTTTAACTGAAATTCATATTTGAGCTTCACGTTCGAGAAACTCGAAATATTTCTATATTTTGATAATATTTTTAAGGGACCAAAACTAGAAGATGATTGTAGCGCTCAACGTATTTATGCAAATAAATAGTGGAAAAGAAGCTTAAGACAACCGACATACATGGGGAGGCATAGGCTGGTTTTCTTGGCTTGGAGTTGAAAGAGATGTTAATTAGTTTGGAAGTTAGAACTTAGAGCCACTCTCTCTTTGTACTCTATTGGACGGAGGAGAGAAAAGTACTCCTCAGTCCACTCCACAACTGCACACACTTGTCTATAATAATTTTCTCGGACATATATAACTATGTACCCACCACTCTCCGCCGTTGATTTGGTTGATTGAGCGGCGGCGCCACCACTAGAAATTTATAGAAAAAGTCTCTCACACTCTCATGTCATGCCCCTCCTTCCACTTGTCACATACTCTCCACTTACACTCCTATTTTTCTCAACCTCTACCTCCCATCCACAAACAGTTACTCCAACTAAAAACTAGGAGTGACATTCTTTTCACCATACACCCTCACAACAACTTCTACTACAAGAACTAACTCTCCCATATCTCATTGATCTTCATCTTTCCAATTCACATGTCTTTTTTCCTTGTTCTTCTACTTTCTTATTTTTCACATTCTACTATTGTCCATGGCTTGCATAGATGACCAACAACCAAATTTTAAGCACTATTGTAGAGTATGCAAGAAGGGTTTTATGTGTGGGAGAGCTCTTGGTGGGCACATGAGAGCTCATGGGATTGGGGATGAAAATGGGATTCTTGATGATGATGATCCTGCAAGTGATTGGGAGGAAAAATTTGGAGGAGGGAGTGATAGGACTAGTAACAAGAGAATGTATCAATTGAGAACAAATCCAAACAGGCTAAAGAGTTGTAGGACTTGTGAGAATTGTGGAAAGGAGTTCTTGTCTTGGAAATCCTTTCTCGAACATGGGAAATGTAGCTCCGACGACGCCTCAGAGTCCCTTGTGTCCTCGCCTGAGTCCGAAGGCGAGGACGACGGTGGTGGTGGAAGACGTGGCAGCGGGTGGTCCAAACGGAAGAGATCGTTGCGCTCAAAAGTGGGTTGTCTTAGTTCAACCTATCCACCAAGTGAGGAGGATGATCTCCTCCTTGCTAGATGCCTGGTACAATTAGCTAACACGACAGTCGATCCACCGGTGGCCGAGCCCGAGGAGTCCTGCGCTTCCGCCAGCAGGGAGGAGGAGAGGCGGAACCCTACGACATATTTCGGCCCGCCTAAGATTAGGGCAACCTTTGATCATAAGGCAAAAGGGGTTTCCAGCCCCAAAGGGTTGTTTGAATGCAAAGCATGCAAGAAAGTCTTTAATTCCCACCAAGCATTGGGGGGACACAGAGCAAGTCACAAGAAGGTCAAAGGTTGCTACGCAGCAAAGCAAGATCAACCAGATGATAACAGTACTTTAGCAACAGAAGAATATGTGATCACAAATGAAGAATTCTTGATCCCATCAAAACCAACTTCCTCTTTCCAATTTGAACAAAGCCCTGCATTGGTGGGAGCTGCAAGGAGGAAATCAAAAGTCCACGAATGCTCCATTTGTCACCGGGTCTTTAACTCGGGGCAAGCCCTTGGCGGGCACAAGAGGTGCCATTGGATCACTTCCAATTCACCAGACACATCTTCTTCACCAAAGTTCCACTTCCAAGATAACATTGAGCCAATCCATCATCATCACCATCATACATCCAATATCGACATATCTGACAAGCTGGATCTCAACGTTCCGGCTTGGGCCCACATGTCGGGACTAAGGCGGGACCCACGCAACCCGTTGAGCTTCGAGGTGTCTACAGATATGCATCTACAACCGTGGAATACAGGCCATGACACGAAAGACAATAGCCCAAATCCTCACTCCCAACAGTTCCAACTAAAGAACGAAGAAGATAATAACAATACTAACAATAATAATAGCAACGATGTGAGCAACAAAGTTCAGAGCGACATCAACTATGTTGAGGACGAAGCAGACAGTAAGTTGAAGTTAGCCAAATTGAGTGACTTGAATGACTTGAAGGACATGGACACCAGTGGTAGTTCATCTCAGTGGTTACAAGTAGGAATTGGCTCTACAACTGAAGCTGCTGCTGATGCATAATATTTTTGAGGAAAACCATAGCTAGCTAGAGTGTATATTTTTGTATTAACACTGTATAGGTTCAAAACACATCATCATTTTTGTCTATCTTGAGAATGTACAAGCACCTCATTTAATGTAGATTTCTTTGTATTCACTAGTTGATCAACTCATATATCCTTTGCTTGCTCTCCCATTCTTTTTTGTATATGGATCTACCATTTTGGTGAGAAAAAGAAAATGAAAGAAAAAAGTACAATATATATATATATATATATAAAGTACTATAGTTTGAAGTAATGAATATACATATACATTTTTACTTGTTTGCATTCTTTTAAGGATCTATAAAATTGTGAGAGAAAAAAAAGAAAAATAAAAAGTATAAAAAAATAAATTGCTGAGTAATATAATCTGAAGTAATGATTTTTTATTTTTTTTATGTACTAAAATTCAAGGAACAAACACTTGAAAATATTTTGAAAAACAGAAAAACAAAAATCATTACTTAACTTACATTTTTATATATGTGTGCAGATTTTAATATGCTTGTTTGATAAACTTGTCAAAGTAACATTATTCTCTTTCAGACTGGATCCATATTTCATATACCATATTCTACAAAGATGCATATTGCAAATGGATGGCCATTGTCCTGATTTAAACGTAAGGATCAGGCCCAGCATGGAAAAGTTAGTTTGTTCAAGATTGATGTTGGCCCAAGAATCTACCCACGTGTTCTTTGTTAAATGCTTTGGCTGCGTTTGAGACCAAAAACCAATTAAAAAACGGACAACAAATCAAATTTTTGAGTGATATTGAATACATATTGTACTGTCAATAGCAACTAACTTCAACAATTTATTATTCTAGAGTACACACATTCTATAATACAACTAACTTCAACAATTTGTTATTCTATTGCACACACATTCTATATATTATATCAATTTCGTAAATTATTTTTCATTATCAATGATTTATCGGTAAAAATAATTTTTTTTTTATTTAAATTTATTATGTCTCGATAAATACTTTCGGATATGATCGCAATTCAATAGTTGACGTACTATATGTTGTATTGGATATTTAATGAGTAGTTATAGTTGACCGACTATTAATCATACAATACTTATTTTTCTTGCATGCTCGAAGATTTCTGATTTTTTTTTTGTAATATTGGGTTTCTATAAAAGCTTTTTGAATGGTGTAATTTTATCAACCAAATTTCATAAATTCTGAATTCTGTCATTTCTTGATCCTAATATTATTCAAATATTATGCGCAAAATTGAAAGTGACTGAAACCTGTCACTCCTAAAACCATTAACTCTCTCGAATTTTAAAAAATAAATCATATTAATGATCTTAAGCCAAAAAATAAGCAACCAACTTTCAACTTCTGCTGGCTCATTGAATGAAATGTGCTTTGTAGTTTAATGACAAATCAAAGTATGAGATAAAGAGTGTCCATTAAGAAATGGGGGCTGAAAATTTGTCAACATGGGGAAACATAGTCAACGAAGATTAGTGATGGATAAATAAATGTGTAGACCATCACAGAAAGGAGACTTTCTTAGGAATAAAAATGTCCACAGAATTTATGGAAACTACCCAAAGATAAGAGGTCAATTGACTTTACTTCATCATTTTTTTTTTCTCTCTTAATTTTCAATTCTTCAGTTCAAAAAATTAATTTTAGGACCCTAGATAAACAGTGCATTGAAAAATGTTTGAAGTACGAATATGAATGATTATAATTTGAATCCACGAAAAATCTAATAAAATTGTATAGGATTACCGACCTCTATATATTGATGTTCCTACAAGAAACAAAACGAGCCACATGTTCAATTTGAGCACGAATATATTATCAACATTATACAATTAAATTATCTGTAGTGCGTTATTAACAATGAACATTTTTTCTGAAATTTAATTGAATTGTAAGTTATAGATAATTGAATATAAAAAAAAAAATATTCCTAAGAACGGAATCGCGCTTCCTTGACTTTCTAGAGTAGCACATTTTTAGAGAGCATCTTTTGGGTTTGGGTTTGTGTTTAGTAGCCGACTTTGGGTGGAAACTCTTGTCAAGAATTACATATTTTTTTCCATCTATTGTGAGAAAAGTAAAAGAAAAGATACCATCTTTTAGTTATTTATTTTTAATTTATTATTATTATTTTACATTTTTATTGTGTGATTTCTCTTCTAACATGCGTCGCACACACATATATTTATGCATGATATATATATATTTATATAGAAAGTCAATTTTGGAGAAGATTAATTTGGATTTGTATAATTATATTGGTTAGGTAAATCACACTAAAAACTCAACCCCTAAAATTCTAGTTGCGGTTTTCTAAAGCCAAAAAAAAAAAAAAAAAGAACAACAATATTATTACATATATCTCTGTTGAAGTTTAGTGTAAATATGATTACACTCATTCAGATTGGAATAAACTATATTTAATATTTAATACATTTGTCGTGGTCAACAAATAGATTCAATCGTTAGGATTTTTTGATGGATTATGATGACATCAATAAGAAAATCAATAAAAATCTAATTTTGCCCTTGCCGTTGAGGTGTGATAATTTCTTGAACTAAATTTACCTTTATAATTAGACAAACTTACATGAGATTTGACCTAAATACATGTAGATCCCAAAAATATAAGTTACATTCATCTCCCCTACTATTCTTAAATATAATTTCAGCTGTTTGTTACACCATTGACATAATTATTGTGAATGACAAGTTTTAAATCTACAAATCTTTATCTAATTCATAAAATATCCCCTAAATTTGATCATATTTACAAAAGTCCTTCGGCACTTATCTAATTTATACTAACTTCCCTTTGAAATTTGATAATTTTAACTTATGATAGAATTTTGAAATTATATTCTATAGAATAAATAAATGCATTCCACATTATTTAATAAAAAAAATTAATATTTTAAAAATTAATTACACATATCTCTTACATTTTATTTTTTTCTATTACATTTTCTACTATTTTTAAAAATTAATGAGCACTACAACACTTTTATCACCATCATATAATAGTTTATCAACTATTTATATCCAAGAACCTCATTTTTAGAAGTTAATTAAATTTTTTGATTTGACACAATCATAATGTTTACAAGCGAGGAGAAGAAATACTAACTCAAATCTATAAAAAACGTATAGTGTTATGACTATGAATTTTAATTTTAATATTTAACTTGTTTTCTAGTTCAAATTGTCTTTAAATATTTAAAATATTTTATTATTTTATTAGGATGAACAACTAATTGATGGTGTAACTGAAAAATTTAAAATGTTTAAGGGATTTAATTATAATGTGACGAATTTTACAGAGGTCACTATAATTTGGCCAAGCCTCAAGAAAAGTTTGTATAATTTTCAACAAAGAGCAAAAAAAATTTTTTAAAAATAATTAGGATTTTGTAACGGCCATTGATATCAAGGGAGATGAATGTGACTTTTTAAACCTGAGGGTTAATCTCAAGAAAGATTTCTCTAATTGTTGAAAAAAGAAAAAAGAAAAAAGAAAAAGTAGCAAAAGCTTGAGAAGAACTGAAATTTTAGTTGCATCAATTCAACTTCATCACCTGTAGCAGAGACAATGATTTATCAGAACAATTTTCAAGGAGTTTTATAAAAGATAGAGTAGATTTTAAATATGATTGAGACTAAGTCCCAAACTCTTGCAAAGATTCAGTTCCATTTTGCAACCTTATTTTTCCCTTCTATGCTATGCGACTTAGACTCATGTAATAATTACGACCAAAAGTTTGGGATTCAAATAAATTAAAATTTTCACGTGAAAACGAATAGTCATTTTATTTCATAATCTTGCCACTCGTTAGAATTGATATTAGTAAGATTAATATCTCAAAATTTTATAATTAATGAAAGATATTGGATTCGAATTCCACTTATATATGAATATCTATCTATTTTTGTAAATAAATTTTAATATATGTATCGAATGATGTAATTAATTACTTTTTTAAATGAAAATACTATTGAGTGTGCCGGGTACACAAATTCAATAAATGAATTATTATGATAATATCTTCATGTGATTAGTATTTTAGTTTTTCCATTTTCTGTTGTTCTCGTATTATTTTTTAAATAGAAAAGATTCCACTAAGCAAGAAAGGCAATTACTATTTATTTATGCAGCAAAAGATTCTGCGGAGCAACAAAGACGTGCTTAATTTTGACGTAATAATTAAGCATTGTACAGATGAGTGGATGTTGTGCTTCATTTTTTTTTTTAAGGAAAAGAGAGTTCATTTTATATAAAAGCAAATATTAAATTTAAAACCTTGAAGAATAAATTCTATTTGTCGTTTGGTTCAACACTTCTACACGCATTTTTTGTGATTTAGGCCTAGAATTTGATGAGGGAAAGTGAAAAAGAAAATCTAAATGAATGAAAATCGACCTCCCCCACATTTTCCTGTATAATTGCAAATTCAATATTTATTTTACAATTTTTTTAAATGTAATCAAATATAATAAAAAATAAAAGTATAAATGAATTTACAAAAAAAATATATCATAATATATTCTTACAAGCTTTAACTTCATATTTTTTCTAAATCCAAATAAAAAACACGTTTTTTCCTTAATATTTTCTCACATAAATTTCAAGATCCAAGTGAAGCCTATGAAAAATAAAAATAAAAAAATATGGAAGTTGGTGTAGTTATATCTATACATGAAATGAACCTTTATTGCACATATTATGGTTTGTTACTACCTTAACGACATTGTTTTAAGTCTACTAAAAGTCATTTCGGTGAAACCTAGGGATGGAAACATAATTAAGAACCTTAATTACACACATGGTGTGGCTAAAGAACTTGAACACTAAATCCACCCATCACCTACATGAAATATTGTCTTATTTTCACTCATGAGAAAATCAAATTGTACATCTTAGTTAATCGTTGTTTATTACTTCTTAAATTTTAAGAGATTTAAAAAATATATTATAAAAACGATATATCAAATAAGTATGAATATTTGGATTGAATGAATCGAAAATGATGAATCACTTATATAATCGCAAGGTCTGAACTAAATAATTTTATAAAAATTCACTTATATAATTGTAAAATCTAAATAACTTTATAAATAATTTTTATTAATTAAAAGATAATCGAAGACGCGTATACGCTAAAGTTCGTGCAAGCTTCCAAATGAAACAGACTAGGTCCACCATTTTGCCCTAACAAAACGGCAATTACTTTCCTACAAAACTCCATTCTCAAAGGAAGGAGGTTAAGTTTCCTGCCCATTTCCCACCTCCATTCCCATCAGACAGTTCAAACCAAAGATCCAAAATTAAAGCGAAATCTTCTGAAAAAACAAGTATAGATAGTCACACATTTATAATTTTCCAATTTATTAAACAATAATAATTGATTAAATGCATATTCCCACTTTGGTCAAATGGGCATGCCAAAACTCAATGCACTTGATTTTGTTAATACTTTTAAATCCACAGGTAAAAACTGTGACAGAATCTGAATATTTGCAATCTGATTAAGTGATTAATGCTGCTTCAAATTGAGGTTAATCACATTTAATTTCAGTAATTGTACTCCTTTTTTTTTTTATGTTGACCTGAAAGCCCTCCTAATTGTCATAACAAAATCAAGATTTTCACTTTCTGGGACTTTTTTATTTTATTTTTTTTAATTTTTAAATTCTTGAGATATGATAAGAGTAAATTACTTTTTATCTTTTTCTGAGTCAAGGATCATTCTTTAATGGAGGGATTATTTATTCTTGTAGTCTGGTCCAAGTGTTTCACCTCAATGCTCTTTTGTGGTTACAACTTACAGACAAGAAGCCAGCAGTTTGCTTGACTTGTATAAAAGCAAATCAGGTTTAATTATTCTTGTAACCTCCCTTTAATTCCAAGAATATCCTTGTAATATTTGACATAATTGACCATCTATTACAATACTATATGGTATTTGATTCTACTTTCCTTTGGGAAAAATATGGTCAGTGAAAGTCAAGGGCTTTTAAGGAAATAAAAAAGATAGGATGGAATTTAATGCGAAGCTCGCATGTTACATGTTTGTCCTTGAACCATTGTGCTTAAATTAGTTTTTCTTATTAATTGCTTTTTGCCGTTTTAAAGAAAATATAACTTCAAATATAATTCAGAATCTTATTTGTATAATTCTTGAGAAAATATTGTATATATATATACACACAGATTGAGATAGCACTATTTCATATGTGTATATATTCCCTGGGTGGAGGAATGCTTGTCACCTACTCCTTTTAGCTTCCACACTCTATGCACTTGTGCAAATTCAGAGAGCAAAAGGAACTCCAACCCTTTCACACAACTCTCCAGCACTTCCAAAACACACACACACACACACTGACTGTGTGAAACTCTGTTTTTGGGTTTTTGTCTCTTTTGTTTCTGTATAGGATGGAGAAGAGACACAGATGCAAACTCTGTTTCAGAAACTTTGCTAATGGAAGAGCTTTAGGGGGCCACATGAGATCTCATATGATGAAGTTTTATGAAGCAGAAAAAGTATCAAAGCAAGAAGAAGGAGAAGAAGAGCACCCCTTTGATGATTTTCAATCAGTTCATCCATATTCTTCAACATCATCACCGTCATCATCTTCATCAGAAGAAGAAGAGGAGGAGGAGGAGGAGGAGGAAAGCGAAGAAGTAAAAGGGCTCTTGAGTTATGAGTTGAGAGAGAACCCCAAAAAGAGTACACTTTTGGTGGATCACGAACTTTCTTTTGCTGCAGGTTCTGTCGTGCTTCAGGACAGGGAGAGTGAAACAGAGTCGTCAAAGAAGAACCAGATTTGCAGAAGATCCAAAAGGGTTAGAAAATCAAGAATTTCGGATTTTAACAGGCTCAGCATGGATGGATTTTTTCAGGTGAAGAAATCAAAATTTGAAAAAGAAGGAAAGAACAACACCAATGAGTACTCATCATTGTTGGAGCCTGAACCCTTGAGTTCAATTTCGGACACCACCCCGGAGGAACATGTTGCTCACTGTTTGATAATGCTATCTAGAGACAAGTGGAAAAGGGATGAAATAGAATATCAAGAGGAAGAAGAAGAAGAAGCAGAGGAAAAGAAATTCGGAAATGATTATTCTGAAGATTCTGGCGTGGTGAAAGTGATAAAGACTACTAAAGTTAAAGGAAAGTATAGATGTGAGGCATGTAACAAGTTGTTCAAGTCTTATCAGGCTCTTGGTGGGCACAGGGCAAGCCACAAGAAGATCAAAGTCAACACCGCACAAGAGGCGGCACCGCCAGAAGCGGCGGAGAAAATGAGGCCCAATGCGAATTCCGGCAGTGGTTCAAAGGCGGTGGCGGTGGTGGAAGAGAAGATACATGAGTGCCCTTTCTGTCACAGGATTTTCTCATCAGGGCAGGCACTCGGGGGCACAAGAGATCACATTTTATAGGTGCAGGAGCAATTTCAGCAAATGTTAGCACTACTAGCCCTGTTAAACAAAATTCAAGAATTGGTGAAACTTTGAACATAGATCTGAATCTCCCTGCTCCAACTGATGATGATGAGGCTAGCCAAATTGCGGTTTCCGCAGTTTCTGATGCAGAATTTGTCCACCCCATTAAGCAATGATGATGAATTGCTTTAATTTTTTTGGCACAAATACAAACTGATTTAGAGGTAAAAGTTATGTTCTTTTGCTTATTCCATGGATCTGAGGCTTTGATTAGATTACTAAAAGAATGGAACTCTTTAGGCAGTTGGTCAAAACAGGCTTCTCTTTCATTCACAGAATTTGACTGTAATTCATTTTTCTAGGACTATGTTCTGTTACTGTAACACCTAGCTAGATTTTTCATTAATAGACAAACCACATAAATTTATTTCAGTTTCAGTGTCCTAATTATTACAGTCCGTTTTGGATGCTTACATTGTTTGTGGATAAAATAATTCGGCATTCTTGCAAATGGGATTTATGGTACTGCTCCTAGGTTCCACATGTTAGCAGCCAACTGTTTTTGCAAATCCCTTTTCTTGAATAAAAAAATTGCATTCTTAAAGGAAGTTGATCGAGAACAGGATATTTAATCACAGAAAAAGCAAACTTCCACCTGTCAGTGCTGTCAATATACAGTTGAGAAAGTTCACTAATTCCGAACTTTTTTCTTTACAGTTTTTTTCTTTCACTCATCTTTGGTTTCTGTAAGTGAGTGTCTGAAAATTGTTTTACCAAGGCAGTTATGAATAGTGAATGCTAATTGCTAATTTTTTTACTAAGTTGTTGCATCAAATGACCATTGATTTGATTTTAGCAATTAATCTCTTTGCCAAACTTAGAAAAATGGCAGGTAGAAAGTCCTAAAAATCCCTGGTTTTAGTGAAAGGAATATTGCTTGTTCGGTAGCATGGTTGGGCATGAGCGAAGTATCCGGCTCATGCAGGGCTAGTGAGAAAAGTTAAATCACATTCATGAGTTGATAATAAATGGCCCCAACCTCAACTCCTTTCTGGATGAAGGGATTAAGTACTTTTCCATAGTATCTTTTTTTTTTTTTTTTTTTTTTAAATTGTTCCTTTTTGCAATTTTTGAAGGAAAAGAAGTATCTTCTATGTGTATAGATTTCTCTGGCTCCTTATTTATTGCCAAGAGATTCGGTAGACTTTTTTGTCCACTGGAATAACAACTTTACCTTGGTAAGAGTTGAAAATGGTAACGTCAAATTTAATCCATAATGAATCATTATTTGGAATGAGTCTAAACTCAACGAAGTCAGTCTTGAGGTGGATATGAGTTTTAATTTTTTAAATTCAATCAGATCGGACGTAAGTAACGAGTTTTAGTGGATTCGGCTTGAACCCGTCTCATATTATTTTTATTTTTATTATGAGATATATTTAATAATTATTAATTAATTTAATCAAATTGATTTTTGAGTTGAGTGATTGTTCACAATATAATATAATTAGAGCAATTCAAAAATTATTGTAAAAATATTTATAAACTTCAGTTTCAATTTGAAAATATTATAATTGATTTATATATTGTGCCTGATATAAATATGTATTTTGAATAAACTAACTGCGTTAAGATTGAAGCTATCATACATGGGTAGACTATATGTAATATTTCAAAATAGTAGGTATATAATTTTATTATATTCATCGCTTATAAAACAATGCTATTATCATATTTAGTAATTAGAAAAATATAATCAAAATCAACTAATCTATAAAGTATGTCAAAATTCAATAATTATACGAAAATAAAAATAACTATACAAAATCAAGAAATGTTAAAAAGAAAATAACTTCTAGAGGATTTGTGGGTCTATGAGGGTTGGACCCGATGGGTTTTGGATTCAGGACATGACAAGGTAGGTTTCGAATTTACCAAATCTATTTCATATTCGCTCCGTTGTTATCCCTAACCGTATTAGGCTTTCTGTTGATTTATTATGTAACTGATAAGTCTTGTAGTTGAGTTTGAGTTTGATTTTCATTGTATATATTTTAATTTTATTATATTCATAAATTGAGCTCAACTGGCCTCAATTTTTTTTTGAATAGCAAACACACTCGCATAATAATTGTGGCTAACAAGCATAACTATTGAAAAAATAGTGCTTATTGCACAAACATGTTCATCCTTTCGCACATCCAATGCTAGTTGGACACATGCATCTGTTCATTTCGTTTAATTAGCAGTTAAATGACTGAACATACACATTTTTTGTATAGTTAGCAACTGACTATCAATATTTTATACAGTCAGTCCCTATTGTTTGGTGTCTCGTATTACATGGTAAGCAATAGCACTAGTAACATTTTGATAGAAAGAAAATAAATTAAAGTTAAAAAAATAATTTATTTTATAGAAAGATCTATATAGTGTTAGCCTAAGCCCTAGTCGAGGCCGAGGCCGAGGTCAGGCCATTGCATACATGTGGGTTTTGGTCCAAATCTATTAGAATATAAATCATCTTATTTTTAAAGAGTATTAGTACCCTTTGGGATACAAACTCAAATATCATACTTGACTATATAAAGTGATCTTAATCTTTATGAATTTTTAACATGAGATGATGACTTTTCAACTTTTTACCATTGCCTAATTCAATATTTTATGCTATTTTAAGTGACTGAATTTGATTTTAATTTTTCATTCACCCAAATTTAATAATGAGAAATTAAATATACTAAACTACATGTAGCACTTATTTATCATATGAATGGATATGAGTTAACTCCCAAGTGTTCTTCTGAATCTTCGTAACTTAATTATTTTATTGAATCAAGATCTTGAGATCTCAAGGTTGGGTTGCTGTTGTGAGAATTCTTAAATGTAGGTTCTAAACACATTCCCTTTGATATGTAGTATATTTGATCTTTAGGTCGACCTTTAATTAACGGATCAACAAAATTCTCATTTGATTTTTTATACTACTAATTTGTGCCCTTTTGATAGCTGACTGAGTATCACAATGCATCATAATTACGATTTATAGGCACCTATTCAAGCCAATAAAGAATATTCTTTAAATAATTATAAAGTCATTACACTTCTCTAGCTTTATCTAAAGCTGCTCTGATTGTATCATAAATCGAGCTATACAAGTTTGTTTTGAAAGTTTTTATTACACAATTCCACTAATAATGATAAAAACATAACAATTAGTGGACTTAAGAGTGTTTCGTTTTTAATATATAGTTCGCATCACAGTATCTTTCTAATATAACTGGATATCTTATATAATATAATTCATAATTTGAGATGAATATTAGATTTCTAAGAACCCTTATCAAAGCATTTCAATTGTCATTGCTTGAATTAATTGTAAATCTACTGCAGAATTTTGCCATACTTATTAAACTTCTTTAACTATTGTTTCAATATAATAAGACTACAATAGAAGAGTCCATTGTATGTCACAATGATCTTGATCTCCAAATGATATTTGTTACATCCATATTTTTCATATAAAAAATATTTTATTGATATTTTCTCGGTAATCATAATGATATCGTAATTATTATTCATAATTAATATATTATCAATATATAGACAGACAATGATATAAGCGTGTGATGCTCTTTTTATATAAACGCATTTGTCACACATTTTAATTTAAAACCATTAATAATGTAGTATTGATGTAACCTACTGTCATCAAACCTTAACATAAAATTAGGAATTAGATCCATATGAAAATATGTAGTTGGAGTTAATTAAAATTACCATTGCAACTTTTAAATATACAAAACTAGAAATATGTAAAAAAATTTAAAGTAAAATTTGTTATTTTTTATTGGAAAAGAAAAAAAAATGAAAAAAAAAATATAGTTGAAAGAGGATAGAAAAATATGAATAATGGGATAGTGGAACACATGTCAACTTATAAGAGGAGAGATAACTTGCCAGAGCAAATTTTGTGAGAGACACCAATAAGTTCCTCTTCAATTATGAAAGAGTATAGATGATAAAATTGTAACTTTAAAACTAATTTAAAAAGTATTATTGCGTATAAGGACTTGACGGTAGGGGCAAAAGACGAATTAATGAAAAATATCAAAAAATATTAACAAAAGACGCATTAATGCAAAATTAATTGAGCCGTATAGATCAACTATGAAGTAGGGCAATCTAGACATAGTAGTTTTCATCATTTATTTTGTGGAACTACCATTAACCCCTGGACATTAACTCTCCAATTAGTATAATATTCAACCGAAAATTTTAATTTTCTTGGCCTCCAGGGTCTGCTTTTCAATTTTATAATTTTCCATTGCCTTAGGAAAAATTATTAAATTATTAAATTTTATATATATATATATATATATATATTAATTTGTCCAAGCCAACCAGAGAGAGGCTACAAGTTACAAGTCAAATCATTAAAAGAAGGGAAAAAAAGAAAAAAAGAAAAGAAAAAAAGATACTTCTGCTTCATATTTCCACACCCCATAACAAAAATCTTTCTGAAAGTCAAGATACAAACACTTAAGTGTGCAACACAATTTAGAAAAAAGGAAAAAAGAAAACATGTGAACAGTAAGACTAAATCAGAAATTCTCGAGAAATTTCCATTTGAAGTTATAGTAAGCTAATCCAAAAGAAATTGTAAACAATTGTTACATCATCTCAATTGATACATAGATCAAATCAGTTATATATTAGTAGTACGTTGTAATCTCTATTTGCAAATAGAGTAATTAACATGCACTATTTAGTTATTCCTCTTTTTTTCTTGAGGTAAGAAAAAAGAATTATCACACTATATTATCTACAAAATGCCTAATAGGATTCTTTTTTATTTATTTATTTATTTATTTTGTAGCTTGCTAGCTTTTCCCATGAAAATATTTGAAGTAAAAGAAAGTGTACTCAAAGCAGCCAATAAGGGTAAGTTGGAGAATATACCAATTCTCTTTTCTTCCTCCCAAGTGCCATGTCTCTCTCTATCTCTCTCAGACACACACACAGGCACTCACACACACACACACACACACACATATATATATATGTATATATATATATTATATTCATCGTGATGCAATTTTCAATTTTACCAAGAAATTCGTATCAAGTATTCGAATAAATCATAACCAACAAAGTCCAAATATCATAATAATCTCAAAATTAAATCCTCAAAGTGATATGGCTATAAATTGATATTACCGATTTGCCCATAGAGACTTGCCAAAATAACCAAACACTTCATCTACATCTTTTTTTTGCGGATCCCGACCTAATTCAGGTCGGGTGGACTCAAACATGAGCTATCGATTTAGGAGCCGGACATAACCCCTTGAATCAACATAATTGCGATATATATACCCAATTATTTATGAACCACATAAACCATCTATTATAAATACTATTTTATTTAATTGTCATAAGTCAATTGGATTTTATTTAGTCGCTTCACCTATCTATTTTTAAAGATTTATATATTTTTAAAGACGTCATGATATAAACTATCTTAAATATAAAAAGTTTTTAGCGGCATTCCATCAAGTTTAACATATATTAAGTTTTTCATGTTTTTTGAAATTAGAAATCTATCCAACTCGAGATTAGGTTCACCGATTTTTCTCAAATCCCAGAATTTAGTCATTTGCAATTATCTAGATTATTTTTTTTCTGAGTATTGCTTCTTTAGTCTTGAAAGGGCAGCTTTATCGTGGAAATGCAAGAGAAGAAAAAAAAGAAAGGGAAAGAAAGAAATTTCAAGAGATGGCCTTATTCATTGACCCTTTTTGGTAATGCATATATGTCTGCTAATGCTCATCTAATCAGCCAAAAACACACATTACCAAGCAGTAAAAATGGTTATGGGATAGACAGCATTTTGGTTGGGTGGCTTTTATCGTTGGGTGTGGGTGGTCTTGAGTCGGCTTGTCGGTTCTTGTTCCATTATTATTCAAAAAGAAAAAGGAAAAGGAAAGAAGAAAGCTAAAGGCAAGGGTTATTTCTCATTCTTATACACCATCAATAAGTGGTGGATAACAATTTCTTTTTTTTTTTTTCAGTTATTCTTTTGGTAATTCTAAGATGATATTCTAATTAAGTTGGGAGTAAAATTTATCCTACTTAATATTTTCTTTACATCGTATTGTAAAAAATTGATATTTTAATTTGTTATTGTTGGATCAAGTGGTTGTTGTCATATTAAAATATTTTTTTTTAAGAATTGTCAAATATATATTAATTATTACATCTAAATTTAAATTCATTGATTTAAAATAATTAATCATTCATAAATCAAGATATTAAATACTAATAAAAAAAATTACTATATAAATAGAGTAACATACATACTAATAGAATTCAAATCCAAGACTTTTTTCTCATGAAACCTCAATCGTACCGACCGGATAAGAGCCCCTTAACGTGTTAAAAATTATTGTCATTAACAACAATTATATTCCTATCGCTTTATTTAAAAATCAGTTCAAAAAATATATTCTGATGATAATTCGATCTTTCCAAGATTCAACCAACAACTATTCATTAATTTTGCACGTCACAAATAATTTTATCTACACTCAACGCGTAGAAAATGGTTGACTGAATAAGAGTATATGTAACCTAAATGAAATAGATCATTCTTTGTCATCTAAATTGTTTGTATATATCATAGCCATGAAAATTTTCCACACCATGACATGAGGTGGTGAGGGAAGAGATTTCCTCTTGGCTGTTGGAAGTTGAAATCTTGAATGGAAAAAAAGAAACAAACAAAGAGACCCTTAGTTTGCCTGCTTATGACTTCAAAATCTCCACCAAAGAATGAGTCAAACAATTTGGTCTATCTTCAACCCCTAACTTCTTTTTTTCTTTCTCTTAAAAGTGCCAACAATTACCACACCATCATAAAACTTAGTCATTGAAGCACACATCCTCAACTATTTTCCATATCTTTTCAAATTGGTTGGGCCTTGCCACTTTCGATGTTGTGTAAGTGCATTTATGTTAAAGAGTATAAAGCCAGAAAACACAATGTGAAAATAGCCAATGGTACTCGGACATCCTATTTTAAGTCCACTGATAGTGGCATCAGCATCACTATGAATGATTTTTAGGCCTTTTCTTGGAAGAAAGTAGATAGAATTGTATGACTTTTTTTATGTTTCTTTTGGAGCAACTGTAGGCATTTACTGTGTGTTGCTGAAAAAATTCTGGTATTATATAGCATCAATATTGGTATGCAAGAATAGTTCATTATCATTTGGTGTTTGAATTTTTTATTATAATTTTATATTGGATATCACATTTCATGGAATGAGTCAAGCCTAATCCATCAAATTAATAAATTTCCATTTTGCCTTTTGCCATCTTTCTATCCCAAGTTTTTCCAATTCCGCTCCAACCCCACAACTAAGGATGACAATAGGTTGAGTTTATTGAATTCGTTGCAACACTCATCCCGTTTGGGGCGGATTTTAATAATGTAAATGGATTTGAGTCAGGTCATGAGTTTTTCAATTCAGACCCAACCCGATCCAAATACAACGCGTTTATTTTTTTAAAAAAATTATTACATATATTTATATGATTTTTTTTAAAAACATAGATTTTTTTAAAAAAATTAATAATATTATTTTTAAAAATATAATTTTTAATACTTTTTAAATTATAAAACGTATCTAACGAAACCTACCTTGAATCTAGATCCACAAAAATTTTAATAGATCAAATCTCACTCCAAACAAATTTTATTTTTAAACCCGACATATTTTCATTCCTACCCGCAACCCCAAGCCCCACCCTCCAAACTTCTTATTCTTCTTTTCCCCCTGGTTTAGTTGACTAACTAGCAAAAATCATATCCAAATTAAGTGCCATTTATTTCATACAAATTTGATCAAATTACTAGAAACAGTTGTAAGGGACACATTTTCTACACCTAGTAGATTGTCACCAGATTACCTATATAGAGAGAGCTACAATATTTAATCTTATATCTTGATATAATTAGGTCAATTGTGCTACCCTATTATTGCACCAGATTTGCTTAATATAATGAGAAATCAACTTCCAAAAGAGCTCCTTCGCTACAGTCAATTATTTCTATTCTTTTCAACAGACATAAATCTAGACTAGAGCCCAATTATTTGGTGTGAAAATACCAATCGACTCAATAAGATTTCCTTGTAATTGTGCAAAGGAAAATCATATCAAGTAGAGCACACAATTATTGGTGATATAACTTATCATCAATTCATACCTAACGAATAAAATTTGAAAGTAATCCCTTACCAGTCGAGATCTCTATAAGAATGTGAGGTATTTAGTCAATATATTAGTCGGTATTTCTTTTTTTTTTTTTTAATTTTGAAAATATTTATTTGTACATTGTCCTTTGTATCTTTACAATAGTTAAGTGAGTAAAAATTACCAATATAATTTATATTAAAAACCACTAATCTTGATGACTATAACACTTCTTGGCGCATCTCCCTTTAAAATTTAATCTTGTGGAAATGAATGTATTAGCACTAAACATTCGGAAGTACGGTATAAAATTGTATAATTATTTAACTAACTATCAACATGTTATTGCAGCAAATTTACCTAAATAACCCTACAAAAATACAAGAGGTTAGCTTAGCAACTCTAGATAAGACTAGTGAACAGCTAAAGAAGACAAGTTTAGTTGTGGTTGGTTAACTTGCATTGCCAATGGAGATGCCCCTATGTCTTTACTTTTTCATCATGGGTCTAAAGTATCAAACTCATTAACAAGGGGAAAAAGGGAGTTGGAGTGCTTAGTTGTGACACTCCAAATTAAAAATGTTATTAAAGTTTAAAAGTCTTTGTGCATTTTAACTCTATTTAATTTGGGGGAATTAATGTTTCAACTAGGTTAGTGCGATAGGGCGTGACAAATGATGTCAAAACTAGTCGCAGGACACTATTTAGTGTTTAGTTTTAGGGGGAATCGGACATGTTGAACGGAAGCTTATTAACCAATGGGTGGTTGGCACCAAACTTCATTTTATTTTGTAAATGTTATGTTTAGTAATGTCTATCGATATATATCTCATCACATAAATTATACACACTCACATAAAAATACATGTAGGTGTGTGTAATTTATGTGGTGAAGTGCACATCTGTTGCATATCACCGAATGTAGTATTCTTTCTAGCATAGTTTATATTGTCCACGTTTTTTTACTTAAAAAAATAATTATTTTAACCTTTTATTATTCAAAAAATACACAATGTATTTTATGTAAACTTAATTTCGTTCATGTATGTTGCAAGAAAGAACCTATAATTAAAAATACACAATTAATTTCTCTCTTCTTTTTTAGAGATTAACTGTAGAATAAAATCACAAAAAATCTTCTACTCATATTATTATTTAACTTAATCAAATTAAATTTGAACAAGATATGTATTGTTCTACTCATTTATGCGCCTATATGCTGCTATGGCTCCTCAATTCATTATTCAATCCAACAACTATCCAACAACCATTGCTTTTAGGTTTAATTCTTCACATATTTTGGTCTCGTTTTTCCTGTTTCAGCAATCCTTGAAAATTTTTAATTTAATGTTTCCAAAGTATGCTTTTCATGCACCATCCAGCTAGTCGACATTCCCTTTGATTCACGCTACAAACACCATGATTTCGATGCCCACTTTTGTCAATTTACAAACCATACTCAATGGCCTCAAACTCTCATGCCTACGTCCTTCACATGTGACCTTCCCCAACAATCCCATTAGATTGTTGCTTTTTACTCACACGCATAAGATCTACAATATTTTGCATCTTATGACACTAATGACCTCCAAGTTGACTCCTTTTTTTTTAAGCCCATGGTTGAAAAATACAGTGAATTTTTTTTTTTTTTTGGAGTTATACATATAGAAAGGAAACTCCTTTTTTTTTTTTTCAATCAGTTTTAGGAATTTTGATTTTTTGTTAAATTTATTTATATTCTCTACTTTTTTTAAAAAACATATATAATATAATATAATATATACATACACATATATATAAATGTCGTGTCCAACACTCCATTAAGCCCATGTTTTCAAAATCGGATCGGATCGGACCGGTCGGTTCAACCGATCCAACCAAAAATTGGAGGTCGGTCCGATCCAACTAGGCCCAAAAATCGTTTGATCAGTTTGACTAGTCAACAACCGGTCAAAACCGATTTGATCGGTTTTCATCTTTTTTTAAAAAAAAATATTTTTAATTTTTATAAAGGTTTAAATTTGATATTTTGTTATATTTATGTGATTATTTGGATTTTGTGTTTTGTTATATATTTTTTATATAGTTATTTATTTATTTTTACATTTAAAATATATTGTATAACAATTAATCTATTATATTATTATTTTACATGATAAAATAAAAAAATATAATCAATTTTTATTAAACCGATCCGATTGGTTGAATCGCTAATTATTAATAAGATCGATTTGATCATCAATCCACTTATAAAAATATTGCATCAAGCTTGTTAATTACATGTCAAAACATATTTTTTTAATTAAATATCTGAACATATCAAATAGCGTGTCTGGCAAATATCGAAACCATACTGCTATGTCTAATGCGACATAAATATCTCCATTCTAAAAGCAAACGTTGATGACTAAATGTGTTCGAGTGCAAATAAGAGGAATGAAATTCATTTTAGTGGCAAAAAATCACATACTCGATCCACAAGCATAGCTTTCGTAGTGAGATACTATATACGTAATTCTCCCAAATTTTGATATTAAATTCCGGCTCTTTTGACTCAATATACACTTTAAATATATATATATATATATATAGTCTTTTTAATTATGCACGTAATATTTTAAAATTTAACTGTTTTTAAAAATATATGTTTCTTAAGAACTTGGCAAATTGGAGACCATATTGGCATTCATTTGGACATGCGAATCAGACTTGGGCCTATCTTTGATGTAAGTTCAAGCCTTAATGCCAATTTCGTCCATCAGAAGCCCAACTCAATTCCGAAACTCAGATATTCAAGTACCAGCCCAAGTTGCAGTATACGTATAATTATTTTTATTTTTATTTTTATTTTTATTTTTATATATACGATAGCTTCCATTTTTGCAACATTAAATGAAATTGAGGGCTCATCGCAGCCATTTTCTGTCCAAAAAATAAACATCAATAACTCTGACCTCAAGTATTTTATCTAGTATTTACTTTGTGATTAATTTTTATTGATTTAAGTGTGGGATAACATTTTTAGTTTTTCTATGCAATTATAAGTAAATTAGTAAAAATATTAGCTCCCTCCCTCCCTTCCATTGAAAATTGGGAACTTTTTATGACAATTGTGAGGAAGTAAATTTTAGGTTTGCACATAATTGACATCGTACGTACTATTACTACTTCCATGTAAAAGATGCACCCACTTCTTGAACTGAATTTGATGTCTCAAATTGTGTGTGTGTGTGTGTGTGTGTGTGTGTGTGTGTGGATGTGAAAATAATAATAATAATCCAACAATTTTTTTCTTTAATATTTTCTTCATTTGCCTGAGAAAATAAATCAGAGTGAAGAAATGCTATGACAAAGTGACATTAGCATCGAGGATGATAGAAATTAACCTTAAAAAAAAAAAAACTCTTCCTTAAAATTGTTTTGTCCATTTAAACTTCATCGAGTGTCAAATTCAGTCATATTCCATATGAAAAATTCATATTTAATTTATTTTTTTATTTTTTTTTGGAAAAAGAAAAGAATAGAAGTAAAAAAAGTCTAATTACAATTTATGTTGAGGTGGGAGTAACAAGGGGACCATTGTTCAATTCAATTCCTATCATGCACTTGGTGCCAAAAATTAAAAGGCTCTTTATACAAACTTTTACAACTCTTTTTATTCCCCATATTCAAACTACAATGATGCTACATATCAATATTCTCTGCCTTCTTTTGTTTCAAACTTCTACCCTAATGTTACTTCAAATAAATTCTTAGGATGAAATTCCTCTTAACCCCAATCTCTTTATTAAAATATCTAGGAATTAACTACCAGTATTCAAGATTCATCAAAACCCTTTTCCCAAGGGCAAACTAGTCTTTTCACAACAATGAGCTTTAGTGAGAACTGGTAGAATTTTATGGGTTTTTAGCTGTGGGTCAGCGCAGATAGCCGTTACACTACCAAACATTTGAAAAAAGGGGAAAGCGAAAATCTTTAAAAATTCCGAAATGACCGTTAAGTCTTATCATCTGTTTTCATCCTCAAAAACACACTGCTCTGCTTTCTCAGCCTCTGTTTTCAGCTTATTCTGTGACCAAATATTTTTCAAGTAGAAGAGTATAGATTTTTCTGGATGGCGAATAATCTCGTGTTCACGGACGAAGAAATGGCCATCGACGAGGGCCTCGGGTACCCGAAAGCCTACGCCAAGCTCTGTCGAGACAGGAGTTTCGGGCCCTTTAGCCATGGCCCGCCTTTCACTTTCACTCCTTATGCTTTGGTGCAGCAAGAGGTAACATGGATAGATTTCTCTTTCTAAGATGAACCCATCGCTTAATTAAACTCAGAATCACATAGTATAATGGAATATCCGGATATGGGCTTTATTTTTTAAAATGTCTTGAAGCTGAAGCTAGGGTTATATGAATTAGCCTACTTACGATGGTAGTTACATGAGAATTCTGGTGCACATTTATGTTGCTTGTATTAGAGGAAGAAATGTATTGTTCTTGATGAGGAAATTGTGCAGATTGTTGTTTTTAGAATATAAATTGTATCAAATTGTGGTTAGAAGTATGTTTTGTTTCACTTGGGAGTTTTTGAACTTCAAAACAAAAATGTAGAAATGAGTAGGTTTAGAGGAAATACTTCACGAACCCATTATTTGGTTGCTCAGAAAATTGAGTAAGAAAATACTGAGTTTAATTTCTTTGAGGCCTTAAAACTAATTGTTTATTTGGAGGTGAAAATTGCATACGGCTTTCAGATGATAATTCTTCTTGAAATTCAAGAATAATTCAAAGAATCGTAGTTTCTTATCTGTGATTACAGCTTTTAACTTCAAGAATGCAAATGAGTTTAAACTTAAAGTTTCTGTCTTCGGAATTTCTTTACTGATCGTTAACAACTTATCAAATTGGACTACAGTAACTTGTACACTCTTCTTTAAGTTCCAATTATTAAAATTCAGTTTTTAAGTGGCAATTTGTTCTGTTCATTAGAATTACATCATCAGTTTTTAAGGATTTGTTTTTTAGCCGGTCTTTAAATAATCCATTTTCATGATGCAGGATTCAAGAGCAAAGGAATTAGATGATATGTTTCCGATCATTGACCCCAAAGCAAAACCTACTACCAAGCCCAAGATCTTTTTGAGTCTCTTATGGAAACAGCTTAATCATCTTGGGTAAAGCAATTCAATTTTTTCTATATTATCTTTTTATTTCAATTATCTTGAAGCAAAAATTCAAGGAGTGTCTCATAATTTATGTAAAATCTAAAATTCCAGGAATGCTGGTTTTGATCCAGAAATAATTCGTGTGGATCCATATGGCAATGTTCTGTACTATCATGCTGATGCTGCTTCTCCTCTTGCATGGGACATTGATCATTGGTTTCCTTGCTCAAGTAATTGCTATTTATATATGTCTATTTTAGATTGTATATTTTAGAAATGTCAGTTTAGTTGAAGGGCTTTAATTTGTGATTTTGTGGTTAAAACTCAGGAGGAGGATTGACTGTTCCAAGCAACCTCAGAATATTGCAATGGCAAGTCTGCAGAAGAAAGCATAACAAGCTAGAGTTTCTTATACCTTGGTGGGATTTTCAAATGGGCATATCCATTAACCAGTTCTTGTCCATCTTCGCTTCATCCAACTCAGATTTCAGGTTGGTAATCTCATTACGATTATTTTCACAATGGACCAAAAATCAGTGGTGATTTACTAGGTTAGACTGGTTTGTATTTCAGGCGCAGGGCATTTTCATGGTTGTTTTCTGAAGGTGAAAGTGAAGAACTGAATGCTTCACAGACAGTTGATTCCCACTCTTTCCCCCAACATTTCTTAGAATCAAAAGGTAAAATAGGCCTGGCTCCAGCTGCTGTTGTTCTGTCTCGACGAGAATCTTTTGATGCTCCATTGAAATCACTGGATGTTAACAGAAGGCCTAGATCAAGCACCCCCATTGTAGGTTAGTAGCAAATAATCAACTACTCTACCTCTTGTTAGTTTGAATGTAAAGCAAATTCAACAAGCTTCAACTATTTGCTTCTCCTAATGTCTTCATTTGATTGTGGCAGCTGTAAAGAAAATAAAACAACTTCAAAAAGAAAATGAAAACGCAATAATGGTGACCAACCCATATCAAGCCATTGTAATGGCCAGAGATTCTTTGAAACAGAGAGAAGAAACAGCAAAGATGCAAGTAGAAATACAGAAATTAGATAATGATGTCAGTGAACTGCAACAGAAAACTGAGGAAGAGAAAGTTTCCATCCAAGAACTGGAGTTAGTGCTGATAAAGAAAAGAAGACGGGCTGAAAAGTGTCGAAGGCTAGCAGAGTCACAATCTTCCTACAGGGCAATGTTGGAGAAGATGATTAGAGATGCCATGCACCAGTAAGATCATTAAAAACCAAACTGTATGAGTAGCATAAAAACTTCTTGTTTAACTGAATTGTTTCATATCTTTTCGTCTTGCAGAAGTGTTTTCTATAAGGAACAAGTGAGGTTGAATCAAGCAGCAGCTAGTGCTCTTTTGGCCAGACTTGAAGCTCAAAAAGCAATTTGTGATTCTGCTGAGAGGGAACTTCATAGGAAGTATAAACAAAGAGATGAGCTAGAGAAACAGATAAGACCTGAATGGGAGCAGGCAAGGAAAAGGTCAAGAATGGATGATACCCTTAATGAAGAGAAAGATGGTAAGATTGCTCTGTATTTGCCAGGAAATGAGCCAAAGATGCAACAAGAAATGGAAATGAATGATGCTTCACTTGTGGAAAATGCCAAGAAGACTATTCTGTATTTGCCAGAAATCAAGTCTACTGCCCCTTTGCACAAGGAACTGAGAAAGTTCTTGGAGGAGGAACAGAGAACTTCAGCAGCAAGTTTACTGCAAAATGAGGAACGAGAGCGGGAAGAACTTGAAGGACACAAAGAAATGACTAACAACATTGGAACAGTGAAGCCTGATGTGGATAAAAATAAAGCCATGGTTTCAGGAGAGAATAGGTACATAATTGAAGAAAGACTTGAAAAGTTGGAGATACAAGATGGAGGGAAAATATACAATATTCAATTCCCATTTCCCCATGAATTAGACGAAGAGGAGGACGAAGAGAGCAGAAGGCAACGTGGGAAAGGAAATGTAGAGAAATGGCTGCAATTTCTGCTCGAAAATACACTAGAGGATGCTGACTTAAATACTCAAAGCACCGATGAAAATGGAACCACCAGGACCGATGAATTAATCAAGAAGCTGAATCTGATATATCCACAGAGAGATATCAAAGTTTCAAGAGCTCACGAACCACAATGTACAGAGAATGCCAAAGAGGTTGAAAAGACGGATGATCAGCCTGCCGACTTGGACAAAAATGATGAGAAAACAGAAGGGACTGTTGCAATGGAAGCTAGGAAGTCAGTCTCAGACAGAGAAACAGAGAATGGGAAAAAGCATTCAGTAGTTAACATGGCAAACAGTAACACCACTCCCTTTAAGAACCCTCCTTATAGAATTGTGCCAGAGAAAATAAAAGCAAAGGAATTGGTTTCGTTTGGTAAAGGAGCACGAAGAACAAGTAGCCCTGATGAGAATGTGAGAAGGGAGAAAATTGGCAAGGAGAGGGAACTTTTGAGGTCAGAGAGTGCCAGAGCATTTCGGCGAATCCCATCTTCTCCCTCTCTTATCTTGGAAGGCATGAAAAAGAGAGTGGACTGCATAGGAAAAAAACCCTTGGTACTTGATGATAATGATGATGATGAGGACCATGCAGCCAGAAACAGCTTCATTAAATCATCGATCAAAACATTAAAGAGAGCAGTGAGGATTTAGGCTGTCTGTGTAGCTAGTTGTTTTTTTTGTGTGTTATTTGTTGAGGGACATGCTCTCCTAACTAAAATAATGGTGTGCAATTTGTTATTTGCTTGTTTCTTATATTGGTTGTGAAATATGTAATAACAGCTTGTTGTTTGACAGAATCTATTGCTACTGAAAGATTTTTTATCTTAGTTTCCACCATTAAAGTTCAATTGTGACAGGTTTTACCTAATGTTAACTTCCACTCGAGACTCCCCTAATGAGAACAGTATATAAGCAGGACAGAATAAGAAGTGAAGTAAAATTAGATCAGCAGGAAAAATTAAGAAGGCAGAAGTTCTCAACCACCACTTTTTATCAGGAAAGATTTAGATATTGCGCCAATTGATATGAATGAATTTGTTGCAAAGAGATTGGGCCTTATCACAGGGAGATCAGCAGCATCAATGGCGCCTGTCAAGGAATTTATTTATTTAATTTTTGAAGTCTATTCAGATAAGTGAAACATGTTCAACACGGAGCAAGTTGTGTAAACTGATACCCATGTATGTCTCTACATTATTTCATGTAATTCTGACACTACAAAGTATTTCACAGCAGATGACCACCAAACTGCAAGGAAGAAGGAAGCATATAACCCACAACAATTTTGTTCAACATCTTCCATATTTACATGCATCCAGCTTCATAGTTTTACAAAAAAATATACACGCCGAGCTTCTGAATCTACTTTGCCAATATTAGGATCTCCAAAAGTCCTAATTTGGTGGCCAGGTGTTCAAAAATTCTCGACATGTATGATAAGCAGCACAATACTCATCATTCCAGCTTCATTATTGTATATGGTTTGATATTTCTTTCAGATAATAGACCTTATATAGAGGCAATACACATCTGAGAGTGCTGTTCTGTCTGAGCTGAGGATGTTACTATGTTCCTTGCTATCTAGTATTGAGCAATAGAAGTTGCTCAAGTTATCTTCTTCTCAAGATAGGACCCAATAACCCTCATCCCCACAGGAGCAGCTCCCATCCTTGAAATGGTGGAAATGCTCAGTGTCTCTAACAGAAATCTCTCTCCTAACAACCTTGGATATAAATTTGATTGTAGTATGACAGCTCTCGCACATGTAGAGATTTTTTGTTACCCAAATAGGCATCCCAGGGGAAGTGTTTATGAGCCCAAATGCAACAGCCAGTCTCTCGCTGTGCCCACAGAAAACATCAGCTTTTGAAGCCTCAACTTCATTTGCAAAATTTCTATCTGGATCACTATGGCCTGCTGCCTTCATTTTCTCATAAAATCCATGCAGGATAGCAATTAATTCTCTTATTTGGGGGTGGAAACTGTCACCGCTAAGAAAAGCATGGACTTTTCCTTTAACTTCAACCCAACTACACCCAGGATCAATGGCGAGCCCCATATCTCTCATTGTTTTCCTCAATTTAGCAACTTCATCCCACTTACCACTGTCAGAATACAGATCGCACAACAGAATATAATACCCAGCACTCCTGTTATCCATCCCAAAAAGATGCCTAGCAGCTAGCTCACCAAGTTCAACTCGTCTGTGAATCCTACATGCATTTAACAAGGCTCCCCATATAGCTGCATCTGGTGTCATAGGCATTTTCTCTATAAACTCATAGGCATCCTCCAGCTTTCCTGCGCGGCCCAGCAAATCCACAACACAAGCATAATGCTTCAGATTTGGAGCAACACAATACTCAGTTTCCATGCTATTGAAATACTGCAAACCTTCAGTCACCATCCCAGATCTGCTACAAGCACATAATAGAGCTATAAATGTGATCTCATCTGGCCTTACTTCTGATTTGACCATTCTATGAAATAACTCCGTGGCAAGTGCACCTTGGCCTCTCTCGGCATGGCCAGTCAGCAGAATATTCCATGAAGCAACATCCTGTTTCTGTGTCTTAAACTGATTCCTTGCAGGCTCCATCCTCCCACACCTCACATACATGTCGAGGAGTGCATTGGGTAGAAAACCATCAAATCCTAATCCATTCCTCAGTACATAGGCGTGGATTTCCTTTCCACACATCAATGCCCCTATCCTGGCACATGCAGAAAGCACAGAGACCAAGGTAACATCATTTGGGTTTAGACTGATTATCATTTGCCTAAAATAAATCAATGCTTCAAAGCTTCGGTTATTGATCCGAAGCCCAAGAATAATTGATGTCCAAGATACTACATTTTTATCAGGAATCTGATGGAAGACTTCTAAAGCCTTATCAATGCATTTACACTTGGAGTAGAAGTCGATGAGAACGTTAGCAACCATTAGATACCCTATAAGTCCTGTCCTTTTGGCCAACTCATGAAGTTTTATGCCTATATCTAGAAAACCAAGAGAAGCACATGCGGATAAAACACTGGCAATAGTGATCTCATCCGGCACAACACCTTCTAGCTCCATCATTTTATAAGTTTCGACAGCCTTGTTGGCCAACCCATTGTTGTTATAACCTGAAATCATTGATGTCCAAGATACCACATCTTTACTCTCAATTCTAGAAAAAACTTTTTCTGCTTCACCCCACCTTCCAAAACTTGAATACATCTGAATCAATGAGTTACCCACTGACTCCTCGGGCCCATATTCCGTCTTTGCAACGTACCCATGAACCGCCCTTCCGAGCCTCTCATCACCAAAGACCTCACATGCTGAAATCACACTAGTCATGGTCATCAAATCCGGATGAAAACAACACTCCCTCATGGAAAAGAACAACCGCAACCCTTCCAAATACCCTCCATTCTCGAAATACCCCGCAATCATTGCATTCCATGAGATCCTATCCCTCCTACACATTCCATCAAATGCCACCCTCGCATTCCATAGATCGCCACACTTTACATACATAGTGATCAAAGCATTTACAACATCAATATCTGCCTCAAACCCAAACCGTAACACATGAGCATGAATCTCCCTACCCCATTCCCAATTGCTCAAACCACCACAAGCTCTCAACACACAAGGAAAAGTATACACATCAGGTCTAACCCCAACCCCACCAAGCCACAACATTCTCCCATACAACTCAATTGCCTCATCTAGAAACCCGTTCTTTGCATACCCGCCAATCAAAACATTCCAAGAAAACACATCTCTTTCCTCCATTTTTCCAAACACATACCATGCATCACTCAGATTCCTCAACCTCACAAACATGCTCAAGAGGGCATTTCCTAGCCTTAAACTCAAATGGGTAATCAAGTTAGATACCAAAGAGTAAATTAAAGACCCTTCAGGAGACGCCCTCTTGAATTCGCACAACCTTACTAAATATACAAAGGTTTCTTCCTCTATATCATTTTGAGGCTCTTTTCCTATAGAAGTTAGGAAATTTATAGCCTGGTTTAGTTCATTTTGAATGCATAGCTGAGTTAAATACGAATTGGGGTCAGTGGTGAAGGAGGAAGTGGAGTTTAAAAGAGAATTCTGGTGGCTTTTTTTCAGGGAAAATTGATTGTTTTTGGAGATGATTTGAGCAAAATTCTGTGTTTTAAGAGTCGGCAGTTTGGAAAAATGGGGATTTGGGTGGTCGGAATTGAGAGAAATTGGTGGGGGTTTCGCTGCGACAGCCATTTATGCTGAAGCATGGCAAGGATGGAGCAAGGGTTTTAGTTGAGGTTTAACGGCCTAGTAATTTCTTGCCTACGAGACAATTTTGGATAACGCAAGCTAAAAATCCTGATAGCCTAACCAACGGCGTCGTATAGGCCTGTTCTTTGAAATGTGTTCATCTAACTAAGGTCCCGTTTGGATTCATTTAATATTTCGAAAATGTGGAATAACTTTTTTTCATTTTTATTTGAAAATAAAAATATATTTGAATTTATAATAAAAAAGCTTGTTATAAAAATATATTTGAATGAATCTAATACAGTAAACTCAGTCCATCTAAAATTTTCATATTAATTCAATTATTCAACAAGTATTTCATTTTTTCGTGGTAAACCTCGTATCATGTGTTATTCAATCAAGGATAAAAACAAAGTTGTATAAATCAAACAAGATAAATTTTCTATTTCTAAAATTATAAGTGTAGTGCACCGTTTTTAATATTCACAAATAGGTAAAAGAGTGATTAATCCAATAAAATGTACTAAAGTTCTTAGGCTATGTTTGTTTTTATTTTTATTTTTATTTTTATTTTTCAAAAATAAAACTAAATATTGTAGTACACTCTCCAATAAATTTCCCCAATCTTTTTTTTCAAAATATTTCAAAATATTCTAAACATTACATTCTAAAACACATTCAAAAAATAAAACCAAACATATATCACATTCTCCTATTACTTTTAAAAAAATGCTTCTCTCTAAACACATAAAATAAATCCAAACACAGCCTTAAAAGTTGAAACAGAGACGAAAATAGCTCAATTAATGGATGAAAATTAATAATTAATAAAGAGTGAAATAGTAACTTATCAAAATAAAAACTTACAAAAGAAAATTATGGAAAAAGGAAAACTAGAAGAGTTTAAAGTTGTTTTTTAATTAAATCATTGTTAACTGCATTTATGGGAATTATTCGCATAAGGTTGGCATTTATATTCCAAATGCACATCAAAGAGCAAACTCAAGGAACTCTTTAGAGTTAATAAAGCAAGGAACTCCATTAAGTAAAAAGGAACATGACATAAAAGAATAAAAAAAAATAGGGTTATACACAAATGGAAATCAAGGTTGTTTGATTTTTTATCGAGTTTCAAAAATTATATTTAATCTTAATTTGATGATCAATCGAGTCGAGTTTCAACAAACTTTTAATCGAATCGAATCGAATACGAATCGAATTAAAGTAACTTAATATTTTAATACATATTTTTTTATATTTTTTATTAATCGAGACGATCTCGATTCAAACTTCAAATTTTGTCGAAAAAAAAATATTTTTAGATTTGGTTTGTCAAGTGAACGAATCAAATTTAAATAAATTTTTAATAATCGACTTGAAATCGAATATCAAATAACTTTGATTTATTTTTTAATTTAAAAAAAAAAAAAGACAAAAAACGAAAAGTAAGATATATAAGTGATTTTCTATGCAGGTCTTGTTATAGAGCAAATATCTAAGTAAATTTGACTAATTCATTAGTCCAAAAAAGACGTGGCTTTAAAAAAATATTCCGACATTTGAAGTCTCCCAAGTCATATTTAGTTATTTTCCATCCCCATGGCCATGGGAGATTCTAAGCAGATTCCTAGGAATCATTCTTTCCCAAATCCTCATTCCCATCTCCTAAATCATTATTCTATTAAACCCTCATATTTTACTAATTTCCCTCCCAATTAAATATTATTATATCAGTAAACACTGATTTGAAATATTCCTATTACCAAGATACGCATAAAATGTTCTGTCTGTTATAATTCGTGTTTTGATCTAACACGCGTTTCTACAATTTACATATACGCCACTCCCAATTTTTACAAATAAAATATAATTAGCGAAAACGAGTTGCGTTTAACTTTTGTCTAATCTCTTACATGTTAATCAGGGTGTCTTACTTGCTACCACCAAATTCGTCATTAATTAGTCCCACAAAAGTCATTAAAACTGGCCTCTTGGTCACAAGCATGACTGTAGTAACAAGAATATGCTGGGAATTCTCAAACTTCAACGGTCCTTTTATACCTTTTCTAACCGCCACTTCATCACGCCAAGCATATGCTCTCTAAATATTCTATCTTTTACCAATAAAGCCACCTGATTCCCACCCCTCCCTATTGCCCTTCATCACACACAGTTCTTACATTTTTTGATCTTTTATTACATTTCTTGAATTTTCTGCTCATTCTTCATTCTAGTTTTTTATATTATTACATCAAGGGGAGGGGCTAGGAGGGGGGTGGTGATCATGAAGTTTGGCAAGAGATTGAAGCAGCAAATTGAGCAGAGTTTGCCGGACTGGCGCGATAATTTTTTGTCGTACAAGGAGTTGAAGAAGCTCGTGAGATTGATTTCGTCGGCTCCGCCGATGTTGAACGGATCGTTGGACTATGGGAAGGCGGAGGCGGAGTTTATGTACTTGTTGAATAATGAGATCGAGAAATTCAATGCCTTTTTTATGGAACAAGAGGAGGATTTTGTTATTCGTCATAAGGTTAGTCTGTGTGTGTGTGTGTGTGTGTTTTTTTATGTGCTTTGTAATTAGTTAGCAGTAGTGTGCAAGAGAACCTAGTTAGTAAGAATGAATGAAGTCTGACCTAAAATTAGTAAATAAATGTAATTATGGGTAAAAAATTAAGACGTGTGTCGGACTTTTCGTATCTTTTGTAAGAAAATTCCTCTTTTGGTTTTTATGCGAGTGTATCATGTTAATTCTCTTTGAGGAAGTAGTTGGTAGAAGGGTAGGAAAATTTCATTGGTTGAACAAAATCATACTAAATTGAGTTGTTGTATGTACTGAGTCCACGTATTTTTTGACAAATTTTCTAATTTATTATTTATTTTTTTGTCAAATGAAACACTTACATTGATTTCATACATTAGTATATATGTTGTTATACATGTTTTAGTATGGATATAAAGGACACTCATTTAACCATATGAATAATACAAATAACTCGTCCCTTCCATTTCATTTTTATTTTTCCTCTATAATTTTTTTATTCTTTTTTAAATATTGTAGGCCCACAATTCACTTGATTAAAAGCATATTCCACAATTGAATTGTTTGAGCAAAAGGGCTGCGAAAACAATCAAATTCATGTTAAAATTGTCACCAAGAATTTGCTTTGGTAAAGGGATGGCATATATATCCAGAAAGAGTTCGTGTGTTACTTTAGCAACTGTTACAGTTTTCCATAGTGGAGAGGAAAGATCATAACTAAAAAATTTCAATTCAAGATATTTTAAATTCGATTTTCCATCTGATCTTAGGAGACACGTGTCGTTGTCACTCAATACCACTTTTCCCAATCATTTAAAAATGATAAGTACAAAATGATATTGATTTAAATGGATTTGTTAATTTAGAAATAGTGATTAAAAAGTAGTCAAAAGTTATTGATTAGGACAATCTTAGGCAAGAATCTAGTATGAAAATGATTACTTTCTCTGGAATGAGTTTGAAAAAAGAAAGTATAGGTTTTTTTTTTTTTCTTTTTTTTTTGGTTGGGGGTTGGTGGGGTGCGGGGTGGGTGGGAGGAGGTTTAGGATTACATATGTTGTAATCTTGGACCATTTTTAAACTTACAAGAGTTGTCGGTTCAGGCAGGGTATACTAGTAAATGTCTAATACTACTAGATAACAACGTAAAGACTCACGACGATGGTAGTATTTGAAGAAAGACAATTACTTTGATGCAGGAATTGCCTCAGAGAATACAGAAAGTGGTTGATAGATGGGGACCAAATGGGACTCAGCCATCAGAGGTGGAATACAAAGAGGAGATGGCAAAAATTAGAAAAGAAATAGTCAATTTTCATGGTGAAATGGTTCTCTTAATGAATTACAGCAATATCAACTACACAGGTACTTACTTTTACCATTGTTCCAACCCCTTTGGACATCAACTACCAACCAGAATACTCCCATTTTTCCCAAGTTTCTCAGCACCAGCATAACCATAAGGGATCAACGGTGTTTATTACAATTGAAATGAACATAATCAATCTTGATAATCCGAAAGTATACTGATCCGATCATTATCCAAGGAAAAATGAAAATTTTGAACAGGGCTTGGATAGAAAATTGCAATATTATGAAAACCACTTCTCTAATGGGAAAAAAAAATGTTTTTTTCCAGGGTTGGCTAAAATACTCAAGAAGTATGACAAGAGAACCGGTGGAGTTTTGCGCCTGCCCGTCATCCAAAAAGTCCTGGAACAGCCATTTTTCACAACTGACTTAATCTCAAAGCTTGTCAAGGAGTGTGAAACCACCATAGAGTCGGTGTTTCCACCATTGGAAGCCACCAGAAACTTCCATGCAGAAAGAGTGGGAATGGCGGCGGTCCCTGGAGAAGGAATTTTCAGGAACACGGTGGCTGCCCTCCTGACCATGCAGGAGATCAGAAGAGGCAGCTCTACTTACAGCCATTTTTCTCTGCCACCACTCAACTTGCCTGATTTTGATGTAATTCAGTCCTTGCAAGTTCTTTCTCCTATACCAATTCCCTGATGAGAAAAAACTGTGTTAGGATACCTTTATGTTTAGGCCAAGCGAAATATTTTCCATTTCAATGATTTTGGAGTGGGATAAATTGACAAGGTAGAAAGAATACATACATGTTCCTAGTAGATAACTATAGCATGTTAGAAGCAAAGGAAGGCTTCAATCTGGGGCGAGCAAGGGCAGTTGCCTAGGTCACTTGAAAATAAGTACATGAAGTATAATTTTCTTATGAAAACCACTGCTAAATTTCTGCACTTTTGCCAAAAACTCTACCCAGTCTCCTAACTTAAAAATAGTTAAAATTGCAGTTCGACATTAACTAGGAAGATCTTCTTATGTGCTGAAATTAACAGAATAATTAATTAAGGATAAAAGACCACTAAACTTATCCACAAACATAAGTTTGGTTCCAAAAGTTTATATCTCATTGATGCAATTAGGATGTTCGGTGAAACCGAATCGAATCGAAAACCGATGATTCGATTCGGTTTCAACAGATTTCTTTTTTGGGTTTTTCGGTTTTACAATTCGATGAACCGAATTTAGGGGAAAGAAAAGAAATAAAAATAATAATAATCTTATAAATTTTCATGATGGAAGAGATCCTGCAACACCAAGCATCCACCTTTATTGTGCTTCCAGATAATTATGCAAATCTCTCGGAGATGATTCCCTTTTCAATCTTTCGATTAGGATAATTGGACAAAGCTCCCAAAATGAATAAGGATTAAGGAGATTCGATACAAGATTAATAATGCAAATGGGCAGACGGACGGTGGCGGCTGACCCGTGGAGTCTGACGGAGAAAGGGAATCGCAACTTGGTATGTGATCGATGGTGGGTACCGGTGGTTGATGGCTGGACTGTAATGACGGCAACGCACGGCGGTGGTGGTGGTTTTGTTTCAAGGAAAAAGAAGTGAAAACTAAAAAGTCAAAGACTGAATTAAATTATTTTAAGTCATAGAGCAAAAAAAAAAGAAATAACAAGTTTATTAAACAAATTGATGTTCGATTAATCAAAATTAAAAATTAAAAATTAAATTATTTTTATTAATTAAAATTAAAAATTAAAAATTAAAAAATCTAAAATTAAAAATTGATACAAAATTTTTAATTCGCCTTTAGTGCAAGCTAAAATTTTGATTTTTGTTGAATTCAACATGAACATTCTTAAATGCAATATTAAATATTAAGGATTAAAAACTTGTTTGCATCAAAATATTTCATGTTGGCTCGAATTTCAAAAGAGAGTATGACTAAGAATGAAATTGAGAAAAAAATACACATTTTAATTGAGCCAACCATCAAATTGCAAAATAGTTTAATCACATTAGATAAAATAATTTATATTTTTTTATTTTAAATTAATATTTAATCCTATATTTTACATAATTAGATGAACGTCAAGTCAAGTATATATTACTATAAATATAAAGTTCACAACTATATTCTATATTTTGGATGCATCAGACCTCATCCACCCCACCTCAACCCAACCATGCAAGCACAAATATATACATATATATATATATATATATATTTTAAATTAATATTTAATCCTACATATCATATAATTAAATGCATTTCAAGTGTATGTTACTATATATATAAAGTTCACTACTATATTTTGGATGCATAGACCCCACCTCAACCCAACCACACAGGCACAAATATATATATATATATATATTAAATTAATATTTAATCCTACATTTCACATCATTAGATGCATGTCAAGTCAAGTGTATATTACTATAGATATAAAGTTAACAACCATATTTTGAATGCATCAGACCCCACCTCAACCCAATCACATAGGCACACACACACACATATATATATATATAGTCAAGTGTATATTACTATAAATATAAAGTTCACAGCCATATTTTGGATGCATCAGACCCCACCTCAACCCAACCACACAGGCACAAATATATATATATATATATAAAATTAGTCTTGACTATATGGAATAAATTTAATTTTAAATTCTAATAGAATAATAAATGAATTTGGGTGAAATTCATCTCAAAAATTTGGTTCAATTAGAGAGTATGTTCAATCTCTCTATATATATACTATAACAATTTAATAAATTAAAAAACATGAAACAAATTCAACTTCTAAAATATTTCCGAAAAATAAACTAATTACTTATTTCCTCAAATTTTTATGTACTTATAGGACCCTGTACACACGACCACCACCTTAAAATCAGCTGCTGTCAGAGCTGCCATGAGGTAATAAAACTTGTCCAAATATACTTTAAATACTGATTTTGGTGTGCCATTGTTAGATTGTGGTGGTAGCAAAGCGTGGGTGTTAAGTTCAACAGTATCAAGAAATTTTATATAATTAGTTCAACAGACAGAGAGAAATCACAGACGACTGATATAAAAAGATAAAGACACTTTTAGATTTCAATTCTTCAAATTTCTATAATCAAGATTATAAATAATACCTCAACTTACAAACAGTGAGACTTCATAACATTCATATGAAGTTAAATCAACATTAAAACCATTTGCATATAATTCTTATAGTTTCATATTTATCACCCCTAAAACAACCTTAACTTACTGCTTATTTTGTCTGAGGCTACAGCTGCAGCAAGAAGTAATGCAGGCACCAGGACACTTCTTTTACACTGGCAAAGATGCTTCCTCTGTCAAGTTGAACCCTCTGGCCCAAACCACTTTGGCACGAATGTTATTGATAACACTTGTTATTCCTGTGTGAAGCAAACTATATGCATTGTAAAATATTGGCCACCCCAATACCACAGGCAGAGGTGTCCAAGTTATAAGTGGCAGGAGTGAAATTGGGTATGGGAGGAAGAAGGACACCAAAGAGACTGCTGAAAGAACTCCAGACACAAGAGCAGCACGGCTCAACATCTGAAAGAATTTACGATTGCGGGTTGTCATTTGCTTCATTACTTCTACTATTAGCCAGTAAACATAAGTGGCTGCAAGGAAACACCACACCGGCACAGGATTTTCCACAAACAGGCTCTCTGTTTTGCCTTGATATTTCAGTGTTACAAGGGCAAGCACCGAAGGAACCATATATTTCAAGATTTGCAAGAGAGGAGGTGTTGATATTAACTTTTGTCCCCTTGCCTCACTACATAAAGGAAATTTGCATCCAATTATATATAACATACTAGAAAAGAATTTCAATCAGGTCACATAACCCAAATAGTATAAAACATGCTACATAATTTATCCCTTAGTGGGCACAGAGGATAGAAGAGGGTCCAGTTGCAAATAATTTACACATACTATTTTTTTTTCAATTTCAATTTTTTTTTCTTCGTCACATTCCAAACCACCTTACTGTACTGACGCCGGCGGTTATCCATCCTGAACCCCAAACCAACCAACCCTCTTCCCTCAGCCCCAAAGGCACCCCACCCCTTCAAACAGCCTTTCCCACCACCCCTTCGCCACCCTACCCTCACTCCACTGAATAGTTCCCACACCTCCCTAATCTCCCTCACCCTCAGCCCTGCTGCACCACCCCCATCCCACCCCTACACCCCCACCCTCCCCCATTGCCACCATGTCTCCAAACAATGCCCATATCCTAAACCTGGCGGTTACGGTTCGAAAGTATCGATTCCACGGTTTAAGAAAATCCCGACACTTAGCCTTAATCGTCAAAATCGGTTACGGTTTCGACTCGTGGAACGCCGGGTTGTGACTCACGAGCCGGGTCTGGCCCGTGGTCAGAATAAAAAAAAAAAATTTTAAAAAAAAAAATAAAAACCAATCGGGTCGGGTCCAACGGTTCTAGCCCGTGAAACCGCCGGGTTGTGACTCACATGCCAGGTCCCGGGCCGTGGTCGGGTCTACCTTACCCCTCTAGAGCCATGTTCCACCAGCACGCAACCCGCTATCCAAAGCACCAAAAATCATCATTGACACTAAATTAAATATTTATAGCTGCATGAGACGGCAAAAACTCGTGCAGAGGCAATATTTTTTTTTTGTATAAACTTAAACTAATCTATGAGCTATGTATCAGCAGACAGACCTCGAAACGTTTGCCAAGGGAATGTGATGATCACGAGCGGCACCTTTCCTTCTTCTGTTCACATTGCAACCCCGGTAACCGTGCCTTTTAGGGTGGGCATTAAACGGGCTTTCACCGGACATTGTTTCCTGTGTAACTTCCATGCACGCTGAAAGATGTTGAAGTTGCAGAGTGGATGCTTTCTTTGGAATATTTGTTTTCTTCAGCCAGATATATTACGCTCAGGCGATGTTCACTTCCCTTTTTCTCAGTTTGACCTAGTAGCCACCCTTCATCTACAAATAGAAACAAGGGTGGGACTTCATTTGTTGCATACGCCTGTCAACCTCAGTACTGTATTTGTTTCTTTTGGACACCAAGGGCGAGTTCTCTGCATCTTCTCTTTTGACTTTGTTAACTACCTTTTGACACAGTGGTGGTGAATCTTGTTCATGGAGATTTATGTGGGACTGTGTGGGCCCTGGCCTCCCAAAACTTTCAATCTGTAGATAGACATAAACATGCATGTGTAGTTCTATTCATAAATAATACATAATTAATGCCCTCTAAGTAAATATTTAAGTAATCAACATCCCACAAAACCAATATTATAGTGGTCTAAAATTTAGTAAAGTATATGAATTTTTTCGAAAGGAAGTATGTAAATTATAAGGGAAAATGCTGTATTTTTATTTTCTTGATATTTTTCAATCCCGAATGACTTTTCTTTCTGGCACAATGGAGTGCATGTTGGGGATGCAATCAATCCCTGATGACTTTTCTTTTGTTTAATAATGTATATGTTTCCCCTCATTTTCCAATTTGACTCCTAAAGTTAAAGTTGAAGTCATCTCCGAACACGTTTTCTTAGTGGTATCATATAACATAAAATCTTAATATTTATAGTACTATAATGTTTTATTTCAATATTTGATATTGCTTTAAACAAAATAGTAAGGATATTAATAAAAGATTTTTTTTATTTCACATCTTTGGAAATAACAAATACATCATTAATAAATATATATTCTATGTCTGTGCATTTAATTATATTACTCTAAATGCTTATAAAAAAAAGTATAAGAATGATAAATAAAATAGAGATTTAAAGTTTGTCAATTTTCACTTTCATAAATGATATTTTTCAAATATATATATATAGAGAGAGAGAAAACTAATACTTTTTCATTTTACAAGAAAATATTTGCTTTTTTGTCATTTAACCCTGTTTAAAATTATATTTAGCTAAAACTAACTTTGGCTTGGACTTTCATCCATGCGCTCAAATAACTTAGTTGACAAGTCAACAAAATCACTTCTCCTTATCAAAAAAAAATCCTTCATTTTTTTTTTTTTTCAATAATAACGTGCATGAGGAGGACTAAATTATTCATATTTTGCTCAAATCCTTTTTTTTTTTTTTTATAAATTTCTGTGTTGGGATTTACATGGTCAACAAAAAAGAGCTGTTCATTTTTCTGGTTGGCGTTGAGCTCCCGACAAAATACCGAACTGGGAAGTAGTTTAGAGGCCCCACCAATGATTTTTTTCCATCCTCCAATTTACTGAAAGATGTTCGCACCTATATCCCTCCTTTTACTCTTGTTTAAACTCAAATTACTCAGTGTCTTGATCAAACTTGTTAAATTCAAGAACCCACTAATCTTAGTTACTGCCAGTAAACAACCTGGTATTCATGTGTTTAATTTTCCTGTTCTCATTCTCTTCCCTGCTTAATTTCCTTTCTGTCTTTATCATGTGATCGCGGGAAAGTGTTGAAATTTGACAATTTATGTATGCGTTTCCTGTTCTTGTTTAAATCTGTGGTTTAGTTTATACTTTTTGACTCTGTGTGATATTCAGAAGAAGAGAAACCGGCTCCTTGTTTTTCTGGTTGGTGTCGAATGAAAGGTCATTGCTTTACTTATAGTTCTCAACAAATAAAACAAGTTTTTTTTCCTTAGCAAACTTTTTTGGATCCAAACTTCTTTGTGTTATGTCTTTTTATCTGGAACAATTTATTGGAGTTGTACTTGAGGTTATTTATGTTTTCACGTAGTGAGTTTTGGCAAATCCTACGAATGACTTTGTTAGCAATAGAACTAAGCAGCTTCAAGGCAATAGATGAAGGGAGTAAAGAAAACAGACTAGACCAAAAGTTTGTAGTTATTTAGCTGTTGATTGGGACAAGGATTTTAAAAAAATGCCGCCGTGATCATTTTGTTTTTCATTTGTTGGTAGAAGAACAGCTTTTAGAGTAATACCTAATGTAAGGATATGCAATACATGGTTGATGCTGCAAGCTCCAAGCAAATAGTATTGTTCAAGAGTTGACATTGAGCACATTTTGATATGTGTATAATCTATGGCATGCTTTATGTAATTTGAAACAGCCAAATCATCACCTACATAGTTTGTTGTTGATCTTTTTAAGTTTCAGCTTAATATGCGATTCTTTTTCGTTTTCCTCAGTATCTTGTGGTTTGACGAGACTGTTTTTTTCTTGGATCCATAACTTGAAGTTTACATTTCTATATTGTACAATATGATATAGAAATCTACTGCTATATCTGCTCAATAAGATCAATCGCAATAGTTTACGTATTCCATGCCAGATCTTGTGTTTTGACACTCCTGAGTTTTTCTCTTTTTCTCTAACTTAGAATTTTAAATTTCTATCTCAGACAAATCTTAATTTAGATATCTTCTTCTGTGTTTTGCTCGAAAATAATCCTACTATCTTTTCTACTCCATACAGTTTTAATCAGTATTGAGATGGAAATGTAATAGAGCTACATTTACTTTGCTGCTATTGTTGCGTATACTTCTTTTTTGGATGTGGGATTCATTATTTGTTCACACCATAAGAGTTTTGCCATACCATATATAACTCGCTGCTTGAAGGCTCAGAGATGATCAATGAACTAGGTGTGAATGTCTGGGCTTTAATTTAACATCAATCTGGATGAATATGCAGCAACTATAGGTTTGTTTTTATTCTCTGGGCTTTAAGAACTGAGTGTTACTTAAAACTTTTGTGATGTGTGATTTCTAGGAACAGACATGAAGGTATTTTTGGGGAAGTGGTTTCCATATGATCAGAGAAATAAAATTCACGACTAATGTCGTGGTACGAGTTTAGTTTTAAGTCATGTCTTCTTTTAATTTCAATGATCTTGATTGGAGTTCGGAACCCCAACTAGAATTTTGAACTGGGACTTCAAGTTAAATGAACTGACATAGTGCTTTCCATTTTCTTGAAGAATATAACTTCAAAGATTTTTGCTTTTGAAGCAATGTTAATTTACCTGTATGTGAATGCTAGATGTTATGCAGCAATCTAATGTAGATCCATTACACTTGATGCCGCTTTGGTACCACTAAATCAGTCTGCAACATTCAAATGTCACCATTTTCTGGAAAGTATTCCTGCAGTATCCGTTCAGTACTCCTGCAGTTACTGTTTCTTGTTCACATCATCGGCCCCAGAAGTTGTCAAAATGTCGAAATCTCCTTGGCCACACCAATTTTCCATGTACTGGCAGTAAGCATAGCTCTTTATCTATGCGACTATGTCTCCATGGCAACCTGATCCAATAGCATATGCTCCTGGCAGAGTGAGAGAAATTTCAAAAGAGACTAGGAATGTTTTTGGAACCATAAACTCTGGCGAGCCAGCAGAACTTTCCATAACCAGCGCCAAACAGCTCTTGGGTGAAAGCAATTATTCCTTTGGTGCATCTCCAGTACCTTAGCTGGCCTCCATGGATTCCTGGCACTGGCCTTTACTTAGCCACGGGCATGGTTCCCGCCTTATGGCTACCAATTTGATCGATTTTCCTTGGTTCCAACATAGCCAGTCTTCTTTCCCGGAAGGACTGGACTGCTGCATTTTCAGTCTTGGTGAATCCCTCTTTCTCCTCATGGCGGATTCTGGTGCTTGACCAAATTACAAAACTCAAGGTGGCAGCAACAAGCCTCTTTTCAGTTATCAGTTCTAGAACATGGTGGCGAACCTATTTGGATTTATCATTCCTCTATCAGCGTCTTCTTCTTTCTTCTTCTTCTTCTTCTTCTTCCACCCACCCACCCATCCACTACCGTCCGCCCGCCACCCGCTCCTTGCTACTCGTCTTCTTCTTTCTTTTTCTTTCTTTCTCAATCATTTTTCTAAACTAAAAATCAATTATGTAACGATAGTAATAATGGCAGTATAATTTTAAAAAAAATTCTGCAACTATCAGTTTAAGCACATTTCATTGAACAAATTTAACTATTTTTCAAGATATAATAGAAATTCATGACACTAAGCTATACATGACACGAGTTAATTTTTCATTTTTATATTATTATATTCGAACCTAATATAATGAAGGAAGGGAGGGGCATTATCTTTCGAAACATTTACCTCGTTAGTTGAGATCAGGTAACACCATATCTAAATCAATGTATTCATGTTATGTAAGTATAGCACCAAACTATCAAGAAATTAAAATATAGGCATTATAATTTACATACTATCTTTCAGAAAAAAAATCATATGCTTTATAAAATTTAGACCACTATAATATTGTTTTGTTGGAATGTTGATTACTTAAATATTTAATTTGGAGGCATTAGTTAAGTATTATTTATAAATAGACTTATTATTTGTATGTCAATGTATACATAATACTATACACATTGAAAGTTTTGGGAGGCCAAGGCCCCGCACGGTCCCCATAAATCCATTTGGCAGAGTGGCTGCGAGCCGGATAACGGGGGTGGCGGATCTTGAAAACGGGTGGGGCTGGTGTGGGTGGGATGAGTTTGGTGGAGCCGGATCGGGTAGCAGTGGGTTGAGAACTATGATGCTTTAAAGGAGTGTACTTGTATCGGATATTTTTTGAAAGAAAAATAAATAGATACGTGTATTCAATAATTCTAAAATTAATATTAAAAAAATATATAATTAAAAAAAATATAATCATTACAATTGCATCGTTATCCAAATATATATTTAAAAGTCATTTTTTTTTCTCTATAACTAATTTATCTCAATATTTTCTAAAAAATATAAATTTTCAACACTAAACAATCACTCATTAAGATATTGATTGAAGCAATATTTGGCCAATTTCTCCAATTTTGGCTTCACATGGATGCATTTTTGGGGACAGAACAAACTATGACAGTCTCAAATCATTTTCCTTCCTTGGATTGTTTCCTCAAAACTTTTATCTACTTGTGTGACCCTTGCACAGACAGCCTACACCATAAAATCAGCTGCTGTAGAGTTGCCAAGACTCAAGAGGTTATAAAACTTGTCCAAGTACACCCTATATAGTGATTTTCCGTTTTTACCAATGTGGTGTTGTTAGATTGTGGTGGTAGCAGTGGGCGGGGGTTTAAGTGGTGCTAGTGCTTGTGTTGTTGATTTTGTAAGACTACATTAATTGTTGGACGACTTAAACCATTTCTCCTTCTTCTCCAAAAACGAAAACGAAAATGCCCAACAGTATCAAGAAATGGCATAAAATTTAACCATTTCTCCTCCTTTTTATAAATATACAAGAATTTAAGTTCAATGGATAAAAAAGTAGTCCATTTTATTAGCAGCAGCAGCGTTTGTATTATTGGGTGAGCCCATCCACTCAAGTCTGCCTGCTGGTAAACTGTGACTAATCATAGTAAAATGACCATTACTCTTAAGGGGATGCCCAAAAACTTGACTCTTAACACTAGCTATACAAACATATATAATTCGACCTTAAAAAGTGGAATATTGCGTAACAAGTATAGATTTTTTATTCTGAAATTTTTAATTGATTCACGAAGAAATTTTAAGTAATTCTCCCTCACTTTCAAAAATGATGAGTTACTTAAGCTTTTGACAGTGGGGCTTATTCGATTCAAACTTCACAGAATTCTCCTGTACAGTTGTTCAATGTCATTCAAGGATAATACAGGAAAAGGGGAAAAAGAGGGACTTGATCCGAGCTTTGTTAACAGGTGTATGCTAAGTCAGAAACAACCGAACAGAGAAATTCAGAGGGTTTAGAAGTAGAAAGATCAGATTAGGTTTCTGGAAGCGAAGATAGATCATGGGTGGATCATAGAAACATAACTTCCTCTTTTGGAAATAATTGTGTTTATTTGGCAATATATAAAGTGGTGGTGAATCATTCAAATCTCATACAAAAACACAAAATAATACAACTGACTTACAAATAATCAGACTTCATAACATTCATATTGCAGCATTTGCATATAATTCTTATAGTTGTCAACTTAACAAAGTATTCTTCACCCCCAAAACCAACCTTAACTCACTACGGCTGCGGCAAGATATAATGCAGGCACTAGAATACTTGTCTTACACTGGCAAAGATGCTTCCTTTGTCAAGTTGCATCCTCTGTCCCAAACCACTTTGGCAAGAATTTTGTCGATAAAACGTGTGATTCCTGTGTGAAGCAAACTATATGCATGGTAAAGTATTGGCCACTCCAATACCACAGGCAGAGGTGTCCAGATTACAAGAGGCACAAGTGAAATCGGGTATGGGAGAAAGATGGAGAGCAGAGAGACTGCTGAAAGAACTCCAGAAGCAAGAGCAGCACGACTGAATATCTGAAAGCATTTACTGTCAAGGGTTGGCATTTGCTTCATTACTCCTACTATTAGGCAGTAAACACAAATGGCTGCAAGGAAACACCACGTCGATGCAGGATGTTCCACAAATAGGCTCTCTGTTTTGCCTTGATACTTTAGTGTCGCAAGGGCGAGCACCCAAGTAATCATATATTTCAAGGCTTGTAGGAGAGGAGGTGTTGATGTTAATTTTTGTCCCCTTGCCTCACTACAGAAAGGAAACTGGATCCAATTACAAATAACATACTAGAAAAGAATTTGAATCAGGTCACATAACCCAATTAGTATAAAACATGCTAGATCATTTATCCCTAAGTAGGCGCAGAGGACAGAAGAGGATCTAATTGCAAATAATTCACACATACTTTTTTTTTCAATTTCAATTTTTTTTTTAATTCTTCTTCACATTCCAAACCACCTTACTCTACTGACCCCGGCGGTTACCCAACCCGAACCCCAAAACCCACCAACCTTCTTCCCTCAGCCCCAACAGCACCCCACCTCCTCTTCGCCGCCCAAATCTCACTCCACTGAATAGTTCCCACACCCCCAGCCCTGCTGCACCACCCCATCCCAACCACCCCCTCTAGAGCCATGCTTCACCTGCACGCAACCCACTTCCCCCATTGCCCCTCACACACTCTCCCCGCCTACCACAACACCTTTACACTCTCCCCGCCCCTCACACACTCTCCCCACCTATCACAACACCCCGCCACACCAAGCTGCCCATGATATTGCAAATCTGCAATTGATCACATGAAGGGTTGTGACCGAACCTAAGAGGAAATTCTGGACGTTCTCATTATCCACACACAATCAAATATTTGGAGCTAAATAAGACAGACAAGATGAACTTGAGCTAAATGAGATGACAAGATGAACTTAAGGAGGCAATGTTTTTCTGTATAAACTTAAACTATCTACAAGCTAAATCAGGGAACAGACCTCAAGGCATAGTCCCCAGGAATGTGATGATCACGAGCAGCAGCTTTCCTTCTTCTTTTCACACTCCAACCGCGAGTAAGATGCCTGTGAGCATGGACATTAGACGGGCCTTCTTCCGCCATTGTTCCCAGTGTAATTTCCATGCAGGTTGAGATAGCCAAAAATGTTGTGAATTTAACGTTTGATGACGATGACGATGACGATTAAAACTTGTGGGAGCTTTCCTTGGGAAAACCAGGTGCATTGGACCAAATACATTACATTAGTGGATCATGTTGAGTCCTCACTTTATTAAATAATTCCAACACGAACTTTGTACAATCCATGGTTGTGAGTGGATTGCACAAATGGACAAGGAGCACCTAAATCTCAGTTTAAAGGGACAGGAAGTGACAGGCTCCCCGTAGAAAGCTTTCTGCGTAAAATACCGACATTCTACGCTTAAAAATACAACACAGAGTCGTGACTCAGCACGATTCACTTGTCCTAAAGCAGAACTGACTCACAGAGTGCACTTGACAATGATGTTTGAACTTGTTGGGTTTTCCCTGGGAAGTCTAGGTCCATTGGGACAGATGTACTACATCCCTAGATCAGTAGAGTCCACACTTTAGTAAATGATTTCCACACCAACTTTGTAAAGCCCACGGTTGTGAGATGATTTGTACTAATGGACTAGTAGCACCTAAAAATTCCCAGTAACGTTGGAGTGGAGGTGGACTTGGCATCGATGAATTACCAAAATCATTATACGGAATGGGTAACGACCACTTGACCCCAGCCAAATCCTTTGAATGGCAATCAGCCAATCACCTGGACGGACACTTGCTCGTGGCTTTCCCATGTCATTTTCTTGGGCTGAAGCCAATTTTATGGACAATTTGTCAAAGAATCAAGTTCATAAATCGGTCCCACTCGACCCTTTTTCAAATTTTTATACGTAAAATATACGTACCGGTAGTTTTATTCGTTAGATATGCGGAACCATTTTTTTTATCTTTTTTCGGTAAACAACATATATTTTAGTTTCATTCATTGAAAAAAGAAAACAATCAAATGCAAATTTTATCCTACCATGAGTGGAGATTGCAATTAGGCAGGTTTGGGGGTATTTTTCAAAATTCAAGATCCGTCCATCAAAATTTTTAAAAACTCGAATTCAACAGATTTGACTTATTATTAGATTTGTTACACTTATTTTATAGTTTAAAAATATTTAAAATATATATATTTTTCAAAAAAATAATATCACTTGAGTTTTTTTCAAAATAATATTTTTAAAAATAATACCATATAATTACATATGTAATAAATTAAAAATTAATAAAAAATAAGCAAGTCAGGACGGGATTGAAAATAAAAAATCAAAATTCATTTTAAATTCATTTATAATTTTAAAAAAATCGCCTTAAGTGGGGCGATAACGAATTTGAATCCGCCTCATTACTATTCTAACCGTCACATGTGAGTCCATGTGGTGGAAGAAAATTGTGATATTCCATGTGATTGTAAAGGAATTTTGAATTGATTTATAAGTGGTTATAATAATTGTACTCGTATTTGATACTCGAATAAAATACAATACTCTGAGATATTTTTTTATACGTATTTGATACTTTAAAACATGTCCAAAATATTAATTAAAAAAATAAATGGACACATATATCCAATAATTTTGACATGTATTTTAGGTGTGTTACAAAAGCATTGCATGTTAAAATATCATAAATTTGACTGTGAAATAATGTGTAGCATTTTTATCTTTATTTAAATTTATATTAAATGCTTAAAAATATATTTTGTTATATATTTAGACAACAATTTTTTTCCTTCTTACAATAAAATCAATGAAATAAAGAAATAATTTAAAAAATAATTATCATAAATTTTATATTTTGCCTATAAATAAAGTTAATTATTTTGAGGTAACATATCCTACTTGTACAATATCCTATATAATTTACAATTTTCATATTGCAGTGTTCGTATCTTATTGTATCCTTTTGGAAACAACAATCTAAAGAAATACAAAAAACAAGAAAATTGGATTTAAAATATATCTTTTTCTTTAATTTGTGTTGGCGCATATCTATTTGAAAAGCACATGAAGTTAGTTGATCTTTGTTTTTTTATATATTTTTTAAATATTTCATATTTTACAAGAAAGTATATTGCAATTAACCCCTTTCGCAAGCCAAAAAAGGCTAACTTTATGTAATGAACCATTGTAATTGCAAATAATTCCACAAATATAATTCAAAAAACTGACCTCCAGATCGTTAAGCATGAGCAAGATGAGCAATCATGCGAAATATAATTTGTCGGGAAGGCGAAAAAATAAAAAATAAAAATTGTAACTTGTTTTAAAAAAAAAATCATTTTTCTTATTTGATTGAAAGCTTAAAATGATACTTTTGACTATGCTTTAACATTTTAATTTTTGCTTTTATTCGTTTAATATTGATTAGCAAATTAAACTTTTGTGTAAAATGTCCTGTGTTTCAATTACCGAAAAGAAAAAAAAATAATGAGTGTCCCACGTGAAATGATAAAAGGACAAGTCATCTCATATTAAATAAAAAAGAGCTAATTGCATAGTTTTTTCTTTTTTTTTTTAAATGTGTATAACCCAACCTCAATTTTTATCATTCACTACCTTGTAAATGACAAACATACCCCTATACATATAGTAATTTTTATTTATTTTATTTATTATTGTTCACAATCATTTAAAGTAATAGTTATTAGATACGTAGATCTAGTTGAACACTGGCTCATAACATGTATGTTATTTCAAAATATATAACATAAAATATATTTTTTTAATTATAGAATTTATCGCTTATGTCTAAAATAAGAGTAATATATATTACAATTGGAATAATGAAGTTCAATATGGTAATGCAATATAATAGATATTTAGAGTTTTCTTAACACGTTTTTATTAATCATATCACATAACTTAGAGTCTTAAAACTTATAGTATAAATTATTTTATTTTGGTATTTGATATTACTTTAAATAAATTAATAAGAATATAAATAAAAGAATATATTTTTTATTTCACATATTTCGAAATATCATATGCATTATTAATAATATATTCGGCATATGTGCATTTAATGAAATTACTCTATATAATTATGAAAAAGTTAAAAAAATAGTAAATAAAGAAGAAATGTTTATTGTACATAGAAATTGTTTACTTTTGGTATTTGATATTACTTTAAATAAGTTAATAAAAATATAAATAAAAGAATATATTTTTTTAATTCACATCTTTCGAAGTATCATATGCATTATTGATAAATATATATTCGGCATATGTGCATTTAATGATATCACTCTATATAAATATGAAAAAGTTAAAAAAATAGTAAATAAAGAAGAAATGTTTATTGTACATATAAGTGTACGTTTGTCATTTTTACTTTCTTAAATGATAAAATTAAGGTTGCACATTATTTGTCTTTTTCTCTTTTAAAATATCAAAAGTTAATTAATCCTTTTTTCATTTTATGAGGAGTTATTTGTCAAACCCAATTGGATTTATCATTCTTCAGACAAAGCTTGTTATGTACAAGGTTTTTGGTGGACTGTCAAGACAAAATAGAATTGTTAATGTTTTGCCCTCTTTTTTGTTACCTTATCAAGCTGCTTGAAATTTTTCCTTCATTTTCTTTTGAACCCCAGCATTGTGTGTCCTGTGCTGTTAATTGTCGCATTTCTTGTGTGATTATAATTGTCCCATAATAATTAGTTTATTATATTATTATTTTATATAATATAATAAAAATATATATATAATTTTTATTAAATTAATTAGATTGTAGATTAAATTGCTTCGACAAATTAAATCAACGACCAACGACAAAATTAATTTGATCAAACAATTGGATTACAAAACAGTGCATTTAATGCAAGAAAACTTCACGAGCATTAGTGTCGAATGAATCCGATAATTTCAATTATAAAGTAAATTTTGTTATGTCCCAATCTCTAGTAAGTGCTGTTGAAAATAAAAGTTTTGTGGGCCAAAACATATATATGTCTTTAAATTTTTTGATCATAAAATGACAGCTTATCAGGATGATGCTTAGCTAGTTAGCTTTATCTTAAAGTTGCTTTTGTGGTGATATCATAAAATAAATAATTTGTTCTTTTTCTTTTATTTTCAAGTGATCTTTCTACCAATTTCAATGCACCCAACAAATTTATTCACGTCCCCTTTGTTTATAATTATTAAATTTAAATGATTAAACATAAAGTTTGTAACAAAGATTATTGTAATAATTATATTTTTTTTTATAAGTGATCGGTTTTATTTTATTTTTCATTTTTTGAAAAATCATATACTAGTCTCCCTCAGAATAAAGTTTTTATCATTTTCTCGTAATTTTCTTTTAATAATGTCGCTACCTTTTTTCTCTCTCTTTTTTTCCCTCTTATGTTGTGATTATTACAGTCAATTGAACTTTAAACTTACCATTGTGCAGTCCCATTCCAATTGTGGACCAGCCACTAATTACCATTTCTAAAGCCATGTCAAAATGACCCCATAAATCATTTGGAAAAGGCTTTCAAGTATTTATCATTACATATATTATAGGTTTTCAATAATTAGTTACAAATTACATATGTTGATAGCATCCACATCAGTCCAAATAAAAGCCATGTGTATATTTTTTTGGAGGCAAGAAAATACACTCCAAGAAACAAAAAAATAAAATAAAATTGCTTCATTAAAAATTCATAATTGTATTCCATAAAATGATTCAATGAGACAGAATATTATAAACCACTTTTATTAATTAAAAGAGAAAAAAAAATGGACTTTTTATAGCGTTTATGTGGGAAAGCAGCTGCATTCAATCACAATAATGAAACAATTGTGGATCTACAGGTGTGGTGATAGGGTAATTTGTATTGTAGGAGGAATTATATCTAAAAATATAATATTAGGACGGCAACAACCGCGATGAATTTGATTAAATTTAAATTATTTTTATTAATTTTTTAGTACTCAAATTCGAATTTGAACTCAACGTGTTAGATTCGTTAGATTTTTTAGATTTATTTTATTATTTTTAAAATAATAAAAAATATATTTTTTAAAAATAATATATTATTTTTTTTATAAAAAATCTCACATAAATATATATAATATTTAATAATAATAAATAATTAAATAATAAAAGTTAGAGGTGAGATGATTTTAAAATTAAAAATCTAAAACCCGTTTTAAATTTATTTTACAGTAATAAAAATTCGATTTAAGTGACAGATTCAAACGAATTCAACTTTAAACCCACTCTATTGTTATCCTTACGTAATATATGAACTATATAGATACCAAATTCTTTAACTACTCTAGAGTTAAAACCTTAATTTTATTTGTGCATATTTTTTTCGTTATTTAAATCAAACTATTTGTATGTATTATATTTTAAATCAAACAATTTGTGTGTGTAATATTTTCATTCCAAGTGTAACAAAATAACTGAAATTTCAATGATCAAAATACAACATTATTTCATGTCTTAGTATGATGTCGATCATGATAGTAATTATTCAATAACAATATTTGAACCTCAGGTAATATGAAATATAAAAATTAAGCTTTTAATACATGAATTGTAAAAAAATATTAAAAATTAATTTTTTCGTGCATTTTTTAAGAAAATGCAAAAAATAAAAAACTGATTGTATAAATATTAATTACTAGAGAATATTTATCTGACTTATACTCCATATCTTTTTCTTTGTTCATATAGTTTTCTATTCCTTTTCTATTATAAAAAAAGAGAGGAATTACAATTTCGTTAAGTGCATTTAGATCAGAAAAATGTCTGGCGACAATAGAGTCGTGAAATGCGACTCTAGTTAAAAAAGATTTGCCAATTTTACGAGAGACGTCCTCGTTTGCCATAATTTATTTATTTCCACTCTTTCTATTTCTCTCTCTCAACTGAAAAAGCGTCGTCGACAATTTTTTCAGAAATTCGAAAACCCCAGATCTCTCTTCTTCCTTTCCTCTCTTAATCAGCCTTGCTATATGCTTTGAAACCGTCCTTCAAGTCAATCTACCCCGCCGGGGAAACGCTCTGACGGCGCCGGAATCCGCCACATCCTCAATTCTCGGGCGGATAGATCGGCGATCCGCTTAGAAATGAGTAACGGCGACCTCCTCCAAATCGAACCCGTTGAACTTCAATTCCCATGTAATTAATTTTTTTTTGTCTGTGTTTATGTTTTTATTTTAGAATTTTGCTTTGTGTGTGGTCCGACTTCTTTGTTCAATGGTTACTTCTAGAATATTCTGGTTTTGACTAAAAATAAGGAGGATGTTAATTTAATTTTATCCTTTTAGATCTGTGTTTTAGATTTTTTCTTATTTTAATGTTTCTTCTTCTTATTTTTTTTCTTTTTTTTGTTTTGTAAAAGTCGAATTGAAGAAGCAGATCTCATGTTCCATGCAATTGACCAACAAATCCGATAATTACGTTGCATTCAAGGTATAACTTTTGTTTTTCTTCATTGCGATTTTTCCTTTTTTATTCATTCGGAAAATATCTGCAAAATGAGAAAAGAAAAGAGAAGAAAATATGCCCTTGAAAATGTCTGATTTTTACCTTCCTTCGTTTTTTATTTTTATTGAACTATTTAGGTGAAGACTACAAATCCAAAGAAGTACTGTGTGAGGCCAAACACTGGAGTCGTGGTTCCCCACTCTACTTGTGATGTTATAGGTCTCTCTCTATCTATATGTATATTTTTTTTATGTAAGTTTGTTCATTATTCAGCAAATTAACGTTGTTGAAGGTTGGAAAAAGATTGATAAGAAATAAATTTTATTCATGGGTGCGGACTTATTCAGTAGTGATTACTGAATTTGTAAGTTGTTTGGTCATTCAGTTACGATGCAAGCCCAAAAGGAGGCTCCACCGGACATGCAATGCAGGGATAAATTTCTCCTCCAGAGCGTAGTTGTGAGCCCTGGATCTACTGCAAAGGATGTTACTGCTGAAATGGTATATGATTCTTTAGTATTTACTGTACAGTTTAATTTGGGATGCGGGAGTTTAGTAAAAAATGGTAAATATTTCACTCCTTGTTTGTTCATTAGTTCAACAAAGAGTCGGGGAATCAGGTTGATGAATGCAAGTTGAGAGTTGTCTATGTTCCGCCCCCACAACCACCTTCACCAGTGCGAGAGGGGTCAGAGGAAGGCTCCTCCCCGAGGGCCTCTGTATCAGAGAATGGGACCGTGAATCAGACTTCTGAATTCAACGTTGTGAGTATTGGGATGTTTGCGAGGATGTGTGGTTTTTAACCATCAACCACAGTCTTTAAGAAGTCCATGATCATTTGTATTCTTTTATGGCTGCAGATGTCAAAAGGATTTGTTGAGCCGCAGGAGAGCACATCAGAGGTTATATCCTAAATTTTTAGTCATTCTTTTTCTTTCTATTTTTATCACTAATTGTTAATTTGAGTTTTATTCATGGTTCTTTAGTCCATATCTTCATTCTACTTTGCATAAGTTGGTTCTAACTGGCATGGCCATTTTTTTACAGTTTTCTTTAGATGTCATTATTTGGAGCTTAGTAATTATTTAAAATTCATTTACATGATGTTTATTTTTCATTCTGACATTAGGAAAGCAATAAGTTCTTAGTCTATTTTGATGTTGGGGTTAGTTGTTCTTTTTGTTGGTTTTTAATCATGAATGGGGTGATTGATTAGCTTCCACTGAATATTTTAAGGAGATTTTAAATACTAAGGACTTGAGGGCCATCAATGTCCTTACTAATGGTGAGTGGCTGCAGTAAAAACTAAATGAAGAATGTTTCTTATTCTGTTACTACATGTATTTGATATCTATTGCAAGTCAAGATGGTTTGAACTTAATGATTACAATGAAGCTGTACGAGGCAGTTGTTGAAAGGTTCTTGAGCTTATATATGTTATGGGCTTTTATAGTACAAAACCAGGGAGATTGTGCTTTATACTTTATGCTTGAAAAACAGCATTTGTCTATGTATCATATTTCGGAGGTGGTTGAATCTCTGGCCCAGGAGGTTTAGCTGTTGATGGGAGAGTGATCAGTGGAGAGAAAAAGTAACATCATGTTGTAGTTAACTAGTCAGGGACTCTGGTTTTGGAAGATGCATCATAGATGGGTTCCAAGAGGAAAAGGAGTACCCACCAATTAAATTGTTTATGTGATATGACAAATACAGGACATTGGAGTCAGCTTATTGTGGATGAGCTTTTTAGGTGAGTTCTATAGAGTTCAGATTATACTGCTCAATAGCAAGTGAAAACAGGTGCAGATTAGGGATCATTTGGGTGAAGAAGCACTTGAGGAACAAGAGTTGCCGCACGCTATGATGGCAAACTTATTAGTCTATCCTACATGGATATCTGTGCCATCGATGTGATCATGAGATCAGGATGACACTGTATCATGGAGTTCTGGTGATTGGATTGAGATTTTCGAGTTCATTTCTCCAATGATTATTTGGAACCCAATTCTGTTCCACATCCAAAAGCTAATAATGATATTACTCAGCAGTTTAAGTTATTTTAAGGGAAAATTCTTTCATATCAGTTTTGACTTTTAATTATTGGAACTGAATTCTGAAATCTTTTGTCCTTATGATTTATTTTTATACTTATGTGAATTCATATTATCAATTAGTTAAGTGCAAACATTAGTTCCCAAATTTTGGCTAAGCTTTTTATTATAGTTTTGATCGTTTTATATGAATTAGGATGATAGATTATTATGAGAATACGATGACGAGCAATTTCTGTACTTGGTGACAAATTTGAGTACAGAAATGCTCATCAATCTGGATGAAACAGTTTTTGTGGAATTGTTATTGGACATTGAATAGTTTTGACTATGATAATATAATATTTTGAAAAGTCATGATTAAGTTTTTCATTTAAGAATTTCATGAGTGTGTCAGATTCTGAGAATCATATTTGTGCACCGTTAGGTTTAAAAGATATATATGCTGAGCTTTTAAGACATTGGTTGGTATAGCACTTGTTTTTTAGTTAAACGACATTGAAAAGGTGATAGGTATATTTTTATTTTGTTTATTCTTTTGTTAGTGGTTGAAGATATGGTTATAAGCGATAAAATATGGATCCTTCCTGTATTATTAAGGACCATAAATATGAGATTAAGCATAGAAAGCTGACAACTGGGACGAATACAAACTAAGTTTTTTGTTTCTGCATTTTAATTAAGGGTCATAGATATAAGGTTAAGCATAGAAAGTAGTTACAAATACAAATAGTTTTATATTTTTTCTGGTTTAGCCTAATTTGATGTTATATTTAAACCTTATTTGTAATTAGAGTTGTATGTTTGATTTTATCCATTACTCACTCTTTAAGTGCTGGTGCTCATATGTGGAGAAGATTGTCTTGAAATTTGGTAAAGTGTTGGATTCTTCAGATGACTATGAAAGTAGCTATGGTCCATTGTTGCATATTATTTTTTTATTCATTTGTAGGTTAAGGCCCTGATTTCTAGGCTGACTGAGGAGAAGCATTCTGCTATTCAGCAAAATAACAAGCTTCAGCAAGAACTGGTAATCATTTGTCCTCTGATTTTTTATGATTGGTTTTTGTGGATCACTTCTTCTAAGAGTAGTATTGCAATATGCGCAACAGCCCCAAACACCCCCCCCCCCCCCCCCAAACCAACACACTCACAAAAAAAAAGAAAAAAAAAACAGTAAATGTTTTTTATTTGTGTTCCCTACTGTTTTTTAACAACATTCTGGGCTGATGGGAATAATAATTTTTTTAAAAAAAAATATCTTTTTCTGTGTGAATATTAGTGCCGTGGAATTGTGCATTTAGTAACCCATCCGGGTTTCAAATGGTCACCTCGTAAAGTAAAATTGTCAGCGTCTCAACTTTTCCTGTCGCTTTGGCGATTCGAAGAACATATTATGGTCAATTTTTTAATTGAGCACCAGCTGCCACATGCTGTGCATCAACCACTATTGACTGACAAATAATGTTATCAAATGCCGTACTATAATCTCATCACATGCACTGAAATATTTTACTCAGTAAGTCCCAGCTAAAGAAGGTGGTACACTTATGCTCCTTGTACATGAAATTGGTTTCCGTCACCTGTCTCATGCTGGATGAGTTTACTCATTTAATGAATTCTAGTTTTCAGTTAATGGACCCCAAGGGAGTGCTTCCCATTTAGAAAAGTGAAAGCTTTTTTCTGACATTGAATTTATGCATGAAAGTTTCAGGATCCAGTAGATTTTATATTCTTGTGCGCAAAATTCTTCTGCTCTGCATAAATTCTAGTTAGACGAAGCAGTTGAAATTGTTTTGTCACTGTGAGAAACTTTTTATCCTATCAAGTCTCGCTTTTTTTTTAATCACATTTTGGAGAAAGGTATCTATTTATGCTCTGCATATTTTGTTAGTAAATGCAAAGATGCCCATTAGATGTGTTTTGATTGGAATTCCTTTGGTGTTCCTATATATGGTTTATATGTCAAATCAGCGTGGCTTTATATCTTCATTCATCTCTTTTTTGTGGCCTGCTTGGATTACCTTTTGTAGCTTTCTTTTCCTCTTTTTTTTCAAATATTTTTTAGTTTTCTTTGGGGGAGTCAGGGTGGGAATGGGGCGCTATGCTTGTTAATTATTGAACTTAATTGGAAGGTGGGGTGACATTTCCGTCTGATTGAGCCTTGGCAGAAATGAGAGTTTTTGTCTCGCTGCTTTCCATAGAGTATAGAAACAGCCTTGTGACACTGCTATGAAAGCCCTTAAACACTCTGCTTGGTATGTGACACTGAATTTGGACCCTTATATCAATTTATTATTCATTTGCTTATGTATGCAGGAACAGTTGAGGCGTCAAGGTAACAGAAGCCGTGGGGGCATCCCGTTCATGTATGTTATCATTGTTGGCTTGATATGCATCCTATTGGGGTATCTCTTGAAGAGAACATGATTGATGGAACTTGGTCTGCGCTCGTGTTTGGATATCTCAGTCGGCTGCTTTGTTAAAAAATTTAGGACATTTGAAGAAAATTGTCACTGATAAGAGCTTTGTATTCAGTTTAGATGTTTGCTTGACTGTAGAAAACATGCCTGAATGGGTTTGGTGGTTTTTGTAGTTGCTCGAAATGCATTCATTGTGTGACAATTGCTTAACATCCTTTAATTATGTAACTTAAGGATATATTTTTACGAAATCATGTCTTCATTTTAATTTTCCTTTTCCACAATTTTCTGGTCAGTAAGCGTTTCTGATGCTTATCTGATTAATTCTTTTGTTTATCAGACTTCGGACCATTTTCTGAAATATTATCATTAAATGGAGTTTCCTACCCTTCGGGTATGGATGGATGTTCAGTTCACGAATATGTCTAATAAAATAGACAGAGTTTAGAGTGCCTTAAGTATATATTTGTCCGTCTTAATAACCGATTTGTTGTAAACATCGGCATTGCTGGCCATGTAATCATTGCAGTCTTTATTGTGACCTCTAATTTAGATTACTATGGATTTCAGCCAAGTATCTTATTTTATATGTATAAAATGAAACATTAGATACTTTTATATGTGTAAAATGAAATGAAACATTTTAATTGTAGAGATTGATTTATTTTATGTTTTTCTTGTATTATCAATGGTAATTCTAAGGGAGTGCTGCCAGGCATAATTAAAATTAGTGGATTTTATGTGAATTTTGTTTCATAAAGATAATTGAAATTATCATAAAATTTATAATCCTGACCCTTTTATGAATAATTCGTAATTCTTTGTGTTACAGTTATATGAGTTAGCAGGTCAGATGGTTAAATCATTCATGTAATTAGTGTGACCGTAAGTTTTATGGTATGTGACGAATTAGAATAAAACACGAATTTCGTATATATTTTTTATAAATAATAATTAAAAAAAATCCCGCATTTTATTTCTAATATAGTGATTTTTTTAAAAAAATTTATTCTTAAACAAAAAAATTCGTAAATAGTAATTCAAAAAAATTCTCACGTTTTATTGTTAATATAGTGATTTATTTTTTAATTTTAATTTTATTTTATTAAGATTATATTAGACTTTTTTTTAATATATATAAATTTATTAAATAACATAATTTTTATTGACAATCTTTATTTTTATAAAATAATAAAAAACTTTATATAGATATTTTCTGGAATAGTTAGGGAATTTTAAAAACGAATTTAATTATGTATACAAAATTTCATCAATATTTTTTTAATTTATTTTAAATAATACTCGAATCATAAACTTTAAAAATTAAATGAATAATCACAAATCACTAATTTGTTACTATCCTTTATCACAATTTTCCCATTGTTCGCCACTTTCGATTTTCTTCTTTGAAAAATAAATAGCCGAATACATTTCTTAACTACGTTTTCCGACCTCTCTCGTTTTTGTTTTTTTTAAAACCATTTTAATAAAACTTGTTGCTTTCTAATCAAACACGCTCACTCATTGTATTTTTGTCATCCAATCTGTTGAAAATCCCGAGGCAGAGTTTAACCAAAAGCGCCACCGCGAAAGCTCAACCCCGAACGGCGCCGCCGCCGCCCTCCATATCTTCCTACCACCAGCAGCAGCTATGCACCTTAATTCCACATAACGCTCCTATCCTAAACGAATTTTCTCTTCTCAATGGCTCCGCAAATAGTAGAATTCGATAGAATTGCTTTAATCCCGCTCTCTCTCACCTCCCTCTGCTCCTGCCGCTCTCACTCTAACTTTCGCCTTCGGCCTACCTGTCCAGAATTAACCACTCGACCGAATTTCCACAAATTTAGGCTCAAATTAGAGGTAAATAGTAATGGCGCACGAGGGGTTTTTAGAATTCCGAGGGGTGTTTTGGTCAAACACCACCGGCGAGTGATCCCTGCCGTGGCTAGGGCCGAGCAACCGGAGCGAATTGACGACAGTGAATTAACTAATGAGGTAATCTGTTATAAGCTTTACGTCCAAAAATGTCATAAAACAGTTCTTGGCTAAGTTTTTCATTTTGATAGCCTTTTTCTTAATATATATATATATATATATATATATTATTTATCTGAATTGAGCTATTCAAAATTGTCAAAATGTAGCTGCACAAGTTCGGGGAAATCTGAAAAAAAGGCGCTATGACAGAAAAGAAATGATAAGATGAATACTATGAGCATATCCTGTTGCTATTAAGCATTAAAATTCATGCATTATTTCTTTGTGTCTGGTTGAATTATGTTTAGTTCAAGCACTAAAACATGCCCAAAGAACCGTAAATGAATTATCTTTTCTCAAGGCTTAATATGCATTCTGGATTTAGTTAATCAATTTTCCATGGGAGGAAAACTATTTGGCGGAAAACGATACTGTTACAAAGACCTTTTAGAGGAGAGAGAGATGATGGAAAAGTGCTGAAGATTGAGAAGAAAAACAAAATGAGAAAACGAAAGATTTTTTGCTTGATTTTTGTAGTGTTATGGCTGTTTTAATGCTCTGAGTTTGTCACCATAAGGCTTACTCATAATGGGTCTAATCTGGAAATTGGTGTAAGTACATTCAACTTACTATTGGTGGGTTGATTATATTGACTGATATTTTTCTTTTTCTTTTCCTGAGAAAGGGGAAGGGTCTGGGAGGGGATGAGGATGGGGTGCTTTATGCAGAATATTGGGCGCAAAACAATCTTTTTAGGATAATGTGGGATTATGGAATTTTTCTTTGGACATGTAGATTCAGATTTGTTGTAAATGATTCAATATGTTGAAAAAAGGATATGTAGTACCACCTTTTTCGTCTCTGTCTTGCCCCAACCCACCAAAAAACATGGAAGAGGGATTGGCAAATGTTGAACTATCCAATTAGCTTGTTGGTGTTTCTCAGTTCAAATTGGTTTTACTGCAATGCAATTTCCCATTTTCTCCAACTCAATAATACTTTGTATTGTCAGTATTGGGACTTGAAGGTGCAGTTTAGATGAGTTGGATGTAAGAGCTTGAACTTATTTCAGTGGAGTGTTTGAGGTTTTGCATACGTTGTAAGAGTTGCCATTGATTGCTGACAATATTGATGGCTTTTGTAACACAAGTATATAATGTAGAATGACCACCCAAAATTTTTGGAAGATAAATGTAAATTTTCCAATATTATGTATTTGTCTAATAAAGAGCACAAATAAACTTCAATCTTTGGGTACTCCTTACTTAAAAGGTATTTATATTCTGTTTCATGCCAGTCTTTTGGAACACAAAGAATTCTTTCCAAATATGAATATGTATGGAACTTGGCAATTCCATAAGTTCAAAATTACTTCTATGCTGACGCATGCCATTGTTGGACACTTATTTATGTATATAAGTTGTGATCACGTCTCTGCTAATTATGGGGGGTTCTGGAATCCAAAACAAATTTGAATTTTCTTAAATTGTAAAAGTGTTGAACATGTAAAAATTATTAAATTAGAAATATACCATGATGTTTTAGCACATTTCTCTGAGATGGCATGCACATCTTTAAGCAAGAATATGTTAGTGAACCTTCTTTTGATCAAAAAGGTTTTCGATTTATGGAGTTTACAATTGACTAGATCTGCTGGGGCCCTTTTATGAGTCTTTAACTGCTGGAAGTTTTTTGAATAATAGTTGCTTAATTGTCTGAGATCAATCAATTCAATATTGTTGAGATGTATGCAAAGTATTTGTTTCCTTGGATACATACATATACACAAGCTATTTGGTGTGAACTATATGTATGTGACAGCTCAGAAGCCCAAGGAAAAATGAACATGTTATTATACTTGTGCCTTATTCAATGGTTGAGAGGTGCTTGCCTTTATGTAAGTTAATTGGGTCATCAATAAAATCTCACTATGAGTTTCAATGAGCCCATGAAAAGTGGCATACCAAGAGAAACCTCTAGTGTGCCATCTAATTCTAGATATACCATCAGTCTTTTATCAGATATAATTTCCTGAAACAAAAAAATGGCAGCAATCCACGCATGTTATGCATACACATAACTTACAACAAGCATGTGGAAGAAACTTGTGAAATCAAATCCTTCCAACTCTTGGAGTAAGGCACATCTATCATATTTGACTAGAGGAGTAATATGCGAACAATATTTTCTTACTGAGCATAACCTGATCCTAAGAATGCATATATGAACAATGTTTTCTTACTCAGCGTAACCTATCTTAAGAATGCATTTAGATTTGTTATACACTATTTTGCCGTATGATTCTTTTAATACTGTTCAGATTGATTTAAACTGGACCACTGACATGGATATGTTGTAGGAAGTTAAAAGAGGCACTCAATTATCTAGGGAGGGCGTTTTAGATTCAGAACACCAACAAAAAACAAGTCAGTTGAGGAAAAGGATCATTTTTGGACTGGGTATTGGAATTTCTGTTGGAGGAGTGGTGTTGGCTGGAGGATGGGTTTTCACTGTGGCCGTTGCTGCAGCAGTATTTGTTGGTGCCAGGGAGTACTTTGAGCTGGTAAGAAGTCGCGGAATTGCCTCTGGAATGACTCCTCCTCCTCGATATGTATCACGAGCTTGTTCTGTTATCTGTTCTCTAATGCCTATACTCACATTGTAAGACTTTCTGCCTGACTTTTGTAAATTGGGAAATTCATAGTTATTCACGTGGATCTCAGCTTTCAATTTCCTGTAGTGGAATGAAATTACTCTCTGACTATTAAGTCCGATTACGTGAGATTACTATTTTATTGTAGTCGTCATTGGAAAACATGACAGCAGGATGAAGCTTTTTCCTTCATAAGTCACTATTGCTCCTGTTGAAAGGCAATTATTTGATCTTGCCAGTGCGAAATTTATAAGTTTCTGATGGAAGAATGGATGTCTGGTGTTGAAATGATTTGAATGCCTAAATTAGGGGTGAGAAGATTATTAACCTCAACAGGGAGAAGAAATTAGTTTATAAGGCTTGAAGGATGTCAAGATTGAAGTAAATGTTACTCCTATCTACAGTTTATTCATCAGTGGTATGTCCAGATGTCCTATGTTTGTGTTTCAAAGTTGCTAGTTGGCAAAGAATTTGGATGTAATGATTTCCATTTTCTTATGTATTTCATGGGTTATTGGATTACTTGTTCCTTTTTTCTTGGTGTAATGCCCCAAATATGAGCTCATAAATATTTGATGCTTATTAAGAGTTTTGTGAAATTTAGTCTAAAAGCGTAAGTGGAATGAGGTTTTCCAATTCCTAAAATTTATTGTATGACATTAAGAGAAGAACTCTTTTATTTATGAAATTTTGTTTTCTCCTATATTTCCTTGGAAAGTCCAATATTTTCCTTTCTTTCCATTAATTTGAAAATTTATAACACCTCCAAGATAGATAGCTTTTATGTGATTGGTTGTTGTTAAAAACGTCTAACTATTGGACTGTTTCTAGTTGCTGAGGCCTTTCAAATTTCTTTCTCCAATGTGTGCTTGATGTAATATAATGTAATAAAATAGTGATCACTTTTTTATGCATTGTGTTGATGCAATAAAGTAATGGAAAAAGTAATTTTATGTCATCCATGGAGAGATCCCATTTCTTAGTTTTTTGCATATATGTCCGAATGAGTGCAGAGGTTTAAGGGACAACTTGAATAGGATTTCTAGACGGCTATGGAGATTGGGAAGTCATTAAAGCATTGACTTTTTCCAGAGGCAATGTTTGGTTTCGTTTTGAAGGGAAATCTGCAATGTGTTTGATTTTATTTTACTGTATTGGAGAATTGTAGTATGTGTGGTTTTGATTTGGGAATGGTTGGTTGTTTGGTTTCATTTTAGGAGAGATATTAATGCTTTGTCCAGTAACATTTTGTTTTGTTAGTGGTGCCACATCAACCTTCTAATGTGCATGTTGTTTTTATTTTAATGAAAAAATAGATGATATATATATATTTATAGTAATATAGTTATTGGAAGAGGTATACATATGTATATATATTATTGATGTAGTGATTTGAATAATTATTATGCACATATATACTAATTGTAATGTATGTATATATATGTGTGTGTGTGTGTGTGTGTGTATGGGTATCTAAAAATTAATGATTAGGATGTTTTGAAAATATTTTGGGGAACTACGAAATGTGTTCTAGATGAAAAATGGTATGGTATTAAACGAATGATTTTATTTAGGGAGAATGAAAATTAGTTTTAGGGAAGAAAATCACACATTGCCTTAGTACTTCATGATTGGAAAGAAATGTGAGGTTTTATGCTCATCTCACTGGTTTGTTTGGAATTAAGTTTTTTGCTTTTCTCAACAAGAAGCTAGTGCCACAATTGCTCTTTGTAATAAAACTGAGTGATTCACTAGGAGTAAAGGGGATCCCTTGAATAATGTTTGGTTATTTTAGCATCTTCTACATTAATGTCTAGTTTAGTTGAGTTTGCTTCTTTTTTAGGATTTTGTTAGTTGTCTTGTCCTTTTTCATTATAAAAGAGGGCTTGAGCCTCCCACTATTTTGGGATATGGAGACAGACAGATGTATGCAACCTTATCATTAGAAGGTAGGAGGCAATTTTCATCTCATGAAACCTGTGACCTTGGGGATGTAGTGAAACGTCCCCAACGTTATGCCAATGCATGCCTTTTTTTTAAGGGAAACAATGAAAAAATTACTAGCATAGATAGGTATTGTAATACAGGACTCAAATAATAAAAATTTTCAGAAAATTTCTTAAGTAAATAACTGCAGAGTGTATATCTATGCTTGACTTTTTTTAATCAGAGTTTGAGTGCTTAGTATCTCCTTTTAGGAGAATTTTGTTTTAAGCCTGTTAAATATGAAAGAATTAGCTTTGTATGGATTTTATTTCTAGGCCTTCTTTTATGATTCCTCTTTGATAGTATTATTTATATGGGATATTTATTTTGTATTGGTTTATATGCGAAAGGAATGGAGTTAGGATTAAAGTGGGAGGTTTGTATTAAATAGTATGGTAATATTGGTGGGTAATATATTTTGTAAGCAAATGATGGGATAAGATAGGTTGCCACTTTTAAAAATTGATTGAAAGGTATGACTATTTGAAAGGCTGCAGGGGGCTAAGGCTTAAAGGAGTGATAGGCTTTTGAAATGACAGTTTTTTGCTTTTTTATTTCTACTTGTATACAACATCCTCACTTCCCTATTTATGGAAGTAGAATGTCGGTTCATTTGCTCCCAAACCGCCTCTTTGTGTGGTTCACAGTGCAGTTCTAGGCTTTTCTTTCTTTTGCCTCTTTTTACCAAAATTTTTCACACCACAAATTTTAATACTACATTCTAGAATGCTTGAGATAATTTGGTCCTTCTAGAAATGAGTAGCACATTCTAATACTCTTGCATGTCTCAACTTCAATTTAAATATGTTTACCTTTTGATAAATTGCTTTTGCTGATGATTATTTTTGTCTTTCTGATAGATACTATGGGAATATTGATGTGCCTGTGACATCTGCGGCCTTTTTTGTTGCGATGGCCCTCCTTCTGCAGAGGGGAAATCCTCGTTTCGCTCAACTTAGCAGTACCATGTTTGGACTGTTTTATTGTGGCTACCTTCCTTGTTTCTGGGTTAAGCTACGGTGTGGTTTAGCAGTCCCCGCACTGAATACCAGTAAGAGTTTCCTATTTTGCTTTTGATTGGAGAATCATAAGGGTTTTACATCATATGCAGAATGTCAGTGTTTGGCTTTGGTGTTGGTGCATGACTTTCAGTCTTCCGCACTTACTGTTATAAAATATGTGACATAGATCCATATGGTTGGCTAAATAAATTCATTTTCGATAAGATTTCCAGTTTTGGCACTTTCTAATTAATGCGTACATTGTTTTGTTTATATTATGTGTGCACGGATACATAGTGCATGGAGGGAGGGCTGGGATGGCTAGGTGGTAGGGTCAGCTGGGCAAGGTGAGGTGGGGGTAGGCACTGACTGGGTTCAACTGTTCCCAGAGAGGTTGACTACCAGGGCAGGGAGGGGCAAGACGTGTGGGTTCAATATATTTTAATGGGAAAATGGGAATTGCTTTAGGTGTGGGTTTTAGATCCGGTACAGAAATTTTGAGTTTTTTATGCATGATACTCCATGAGTTTTAGCGGACAGGGTCTCGGTAGGAATTCTTTTGCTCATACCGAGTCTTTTGGCCTTAGACCAAATCAACATGGGGCAACCCATTTTGAATCTGGGTCTTAAAAGTGAACCATTTTCAGGTCTATGTGTATTTAGAAATATTTTAATTATCCAATAAGGGCAGTTTAATCATATGTTTCTCGATTTCGGTTGCTGTGAGGTCGCGGAGGATGCATCATCATTATATTGAAAGATGCATGACTTGATAGATATATATACATATTGCATAAAATGTTTGACTGTTTTTTTCCACAAATGTTTATGTTAGTTGTTCTTGCCAATTATAGCGCCAGAGATTGTGAGAATGAGTTTGGACTTTATTTATTTAGTTATTTTTTGATAAATTATTGGGTTAAAGCATGGAGGGAAGTATTTCTAACATGTCATGTAGTCGCTTTAGGATGAAAATGGGATTGATTATGAAAATACACTGGGGCAGGAAAGAAGCAATGGAGCTACACAGCTATAGTTCGTGAAAGAAAATGAAAATTGAAGCAGTAAAGACTATGATCAAGTATGCTGAGAATAGTAACTTGAGAACTAACTGAAGGTCTAATTGAATTCATCGTTTAACTTGATTTATAAAAGCCCTATCCAAACTCCCCAGGTTTTCTGCACTATGCCATCTCATTCCATGGTTCAGTTGGTATATATCTTTAAAATAATATTTGAGGGAAATTTGCTCAAGATTAGTCGTCTGTATGATCATCTTCTGCAAGTAAGCCTGGATTTAAAAGTGAAGCATGTGGATGATTTGAATTGTAATTACTTACTTCATTCAAATGGTTCTGGGAAAGGGAAAATATATTGCAGAAGTCTAATTAATAAATTCATTAAGGTCTTCCATTTTTGTAATGCTCGTCGTAAATAGGTAATAATGTTTGCAGCCTTTTTTGTTTTGTAGCTTTTGCATCCAAAACTTTCGTAAATCAAAGCTGTTAATGAGTTCTAGATTCAGAGTTTTGGAATCGGTTGCACCTTTTTGGTGCCAAAAAATAAAGGAAGAAGATTTAAATGAAGATGTGAGTAAGAGTTAAAAAAGCATATGTTAATGCAGTATGTTCACACAAGTGCCCAGCAGAATTTCACCAACCTACTTTTGTATTGTTATAGCTAAACCTTTGGTTTGAGTATAGAGTGCACAAAATTTATTCAAGATGCTAGAAGTTTAAAAATGCAGCTTATGCAAGAAGTTGAAATTTAAAGCTTAGGTGTGTAGCAGAACCCACTGTACTACTATTCTCTTTCTGTAAGAGACTCTTAAACTATTCAACTCCAGATCATATCTTGAAAATAGCTAGTGAAGCTGTTTAAGCTCGGGCTATGAAGCTTTATAATTACCCATAATCTTAGGCCTTGCATTTGAAAATTCTTTCTCCTTTGTTTAGATCTCTGATTCTGTTGTCATTTTAATTATTTTTTAGAACTACTCATGTTATGTTGTGAATTATGTTTCTGTGATGTTGTAAAAAAATTTCTACAAGATTGTACTGAGTCAACATGTCGTGGTTACAACATAAATGTTTTGAACCATGTCTATGTTTGGCAGGATTGGTAGCGTCTTGGCCTCTTCTTCTTGGTGGCCAAACTATGTGGACAGTGGGTCTTGTGGCCACCTTGATCTCATTTAGCAGTATTATCGCAGCAGATACATTTGCATTTATTGGTGGAAAGGTACTTTTTCCTTTCTTGGGTGTTGTCTTTTTGCATTATTTTTCTCTTTTAAACAAACACAGCCGTGAAAACCTGAGTTTGACCTGGCAAGAAATCTTGTGAGATGATACGGTGTTGAATGGCAAAGGAACTTTGGACATTGATATATTCCGTTGGGGCACAAGGATCAAATTTTAACTACTACTAGTTTGTCTATTTGCATTTTTTGATTTTATCCTGTAAATATCTCATACAGAAAGCTTTTTCCAGCTTAGCCCGCTGTCATTTGTTAGAGTGAATAGAATCATGTTTAATCCGAAATTAGTGCATAATATTCCATCAGTAAGTGAAGTATTTGCTTTAGTTTCTTGTTATGCTTCCAATCTGAAATAAACTTCATCTGTTTGCCTCATTTGTTGGATTTATGTCTTGCTTTGTGATCATTAACCGAGTATATATAACTATCATGTGGATATATGGTCTTAATAGAATTTCATACAGGCTTATGGTCGGACACCACTTACTACAATTAGTCCAAAAAAGACATGGGAGGGAGCTCTTGCCGGATTAGGTGGTTGTATAGTGACCTCTGTCTTATTGGCCAAGATCCTGCGCTGGCCTACATCTGTCCTGAGGTGCATGGTTTATTTTTAACTTTCACACTGTACCCCAGCATTCTCATCTTGGTTCCTTTTCTTCTTTCTGTTCTCGAGTTCTGTTTCATTTTCCAGGTGGAACAGATTTTATGGTGTAAAATACGAATATATCATCATTGGAAGTTTCTCTTCATATAAATTGATGTGCTCCAAATGATTTTCAGTGCTATAGCTTTTGGGTTTCTGAACTTCTTTGGGTCTCTTTTTGGCGACCTTACTGAGTCCATGATCAAGCGTGATGCAGGCGTCAAGGATTCAGGATCACTCATACCTGGACATGGTAAGGCCTATACTTACTGATTATCTTCACTTGTTACACGGCAGACTGATACTCCCTGTCCTAAGTTGGGTTAACTTGCCAGTTTTATTCAGTTGCTTATGGTCACATTCAACACTGCTGTATGGTTGGTTAATGTTACCTTTAGACCACTTAAAAATTGCCAGTAAAACTCGATGATCACCTCATTTTACCCCGAATTGGATTACAACTCTCACAATTGATGATAACTTGTCTGTGAACAATTTCATTTACATCCTACATATTTTCTATTTGATGATTTCCAGATTTTCAATTTTCTTGTACAGAAGATGGCTTGAGGCTCTTTCATGTAAGGTGTCCTCAATTACTATGCCTGAGCCACGCCCAGTGCGCACCTGTATCAATTTGTTACAGTTAAAACTTTAACTTGGATTGCCTCCAATTTGGTTTAAGATGGTTCTGAAGTGCTATGAAAAGCAGCACTTCAATAGTCTCAATAATCAATCCTCTCCGTTACTTACCTTATAGATATGTAAACCGGTACCTTGGAAATCAGATGATCCTATTTTGTTTAAGGTGGTTCAGCTATGTGGTCAAAAGATGCTCTTCAGTAATGTAGCATATTTGGTTGAGGGCTATCTCTCTCTCTCTGCATGCATGTGTCAAATTTCCTCCTCATCCAGGTTCGTTTTTAATCAAAATTTTCTCTAAGCAGGTGGGATACTAGATAGGGTCGACAGCTACATCTTTACAGGAGCACTGGCTTACTCTTTTGTGAAAACGTTTCTACCACTCTATGGAGTTTGATAAAATGCATGCGGTTTGAGTCGGATGAGATGTTCTTTGCCATTTTTCCCTAGGTTATATCTGGTGGTAACTTTAGAAGGCATTTCTCATCAGAAGAGGGAACTGAGAATACATATGCAACTCCACCAGGTTCTTCTGATACGCATGTAATATCCTTGTCTTAAAAATATTTCGTTTTGGCATCACATGGATCATTGGGGGGCTTTGTGTAGGGCCCCAAGTGGAGTTTGAGTTGTGTGGATATCTGAAACTGGGTCAATATTGCCCCTCAGGAATGTTGCTTAGCTTGTAAAGGCATTGCCGGAACGTGAGCAGAATTTGTCTTCATTTATTGAGCACAATAATTGATCAATAAGATGATGTATTCAAATTTCAGTTCTGAATAGAGAAGACATTGTTATAATTAGTTTCAAAGCTCAGCCACTCCTTTTAAGAAGTGAATCATTATCTTTTATGGTATTTGTAATCTCTGTTCAATGACAAACATGTCTCTGTCAGTCAAGAAAGAAGAACATTTATATTGAATTTCATTATTGGAAAAAGCTCATTTTTTTTATTCACACTCTTGAAGTCTTCAGATTGGATCTTATGTTGGAAACACGTACTACACTCTATGATTTACCTATAATATACTCATACTAGGTGGAACTACGGGTGAGTGAATTATTCGTGATCTGGGGGTGGATATTCTTAACAAGTTTGTCATTAGAACTGCTGGGAAATGAAGTCGTGTATTGCTAGGTATGCTACAGAGTGTTGCATTTTTCGTGCATTTGAATGTCGATGGAATTGACTTTAGGTGGGGGTGGTGCTGATGGAAGAAGAGGTTAGGTGAACGAGGTGGTGGTGGTGGTGGTGAGGGCAGTGGCAACAACCTTAGTTACTTTATACAGATTAGTTCAATTGAATGTCTCGGAGTGCAAGTCAAAAAGGTTCTTTAATCCGAGGGTGGTTTTATTTCAACAAATCTAGACAAATATGCTCTTCTAGTCCTCTGTTTAGACTACATGTTATAAACTAATTTCTATTGTCTTAAGTTTAGTTTCAAATTTTTATGGATATTTTGCATGAGAAAACAAGAAATAGGCAAATTGTCAGATTTGGTGCAACAGACAATCAAGTGGATGGAAGATTGGAGGAAGTGTTATATTGAAAATGCACTTGATCAAGCAACAAGTGTCACTTCTACATTGTTAAGAGTAATGTCACTTTAATGAAGCAGATTGTTTAAAGCCTAAAAATATCACAAAATCATTTTCACCCCAAATCGTAAATCCCCACATCTTTAAATCTTTGATCAGTTGTTGACTAGTAATATCTAACTATAATTGACACTTGACAGTGATGTATTTCAAAAAACATGTCAACCTAAGCCTATCTGAACAGAAAAAGGTTGCACTAACTGGCCAAAATGTATGACCTAAGCCTTTGTAGTTTGTAGTTCATTTAGCACCACGAATCATCATGGGTTCTCAACTCTTTGTGCCGTCCCATGTAGTAGTCCATTTATATTCTGCAGGAAAAGACATTTGTCGCTTAGTATATATTTATTAAAAAGCCACAAAGAGATGATCTCAAACAAAGTAAGATTTTAAACCAAATATTTCTCAAAAGCAATCAGCAGACAGGACAGCTCCCAAACAAGAGTTTGCCAAAGCCTCTCTGCTTTCACGTGGATTTGTCTCTTCAACCTCTCTCAAGACATTTGCACCTGTCTGCAAATAAGGTTTTTATTTTTACTTTTTATCTATATATTGAACAGTTTTTCTTTTTTTTTTTTCTTTTTAAATTCGAACCTTAAAACAAAGAACAAAAAGAGATATAAAATTTGAATGCGTAACTTAATTTATAAACATGCATTTGCAAATAGAGTTCCAAGTTGTTGATTGCCATTTAAAATGTGGGCTCTTTGTGTGTACAAGTTGTTTTGCCAAATTTGGTCAATGAAATGCTTACTGTTGAAATTCAATTACCTCCAGGGAAAACAATTAAGTGATAGAAAAGGTATTATGTATTATCTTTTTCTTAACTTTATGATTTCGACTAGGTAAGTGGATATTATGTCACACAAGTTAGACAAACAACCATTTTTAGCAATGTCGCCATAGATGTATGAGCTACTTTTTCCTTTTTTTTCTATCCTCAAAACAAGTTATATATTTTTTTAATCCAAAGTTGCCAATTTTATGGGGCCTACTACTAAGAAAGACCTATCCTTGCTGAGTGGAGAATCCACTTTTCAAGAAGAAAAATGTCTGGTTAAAAAGGAAACAAAAAAATGAAAAAAATCAAGTCCACTAGTTGAGATAGTTCAAGTGTTTTACAGTTTTGGAATTGAAATTTGAACAAAGAGAGCCACTCAAAATGGGCTGTCTTATAGTGCATATTTGGGTTTGACCTTGATGAGATATTGAGATGACTAATATATATATTTGGAAGTCACATAATTTAGAGAAGATAAAGGGAAAGAAAGGTGTTAGAGATAGAAAAGGAAGTAACACCACCATGCAAATGGAGGCAAATCCCATCTCATCCATGCAAAGAAGTTTGTAGAAATTAAAGAGAGAGTTTGATAGTCTTGAGATAGAAGAGAAAAAGACCAATGAGAGGCAATGTTGTGTAGCTATTATAGGGTCCTACCACAAGTGGCTTTTGGACAAACATGAATGAGTGCTTACTTTTGGGTTTTGGTATATAACCAAACAAAAATATGTGTGGGAAGGAAAGAATGCGTTGTTTTAAAGCGGACTTAGAAAAAAAAAAATATGGGTTGAAGCCAAAAAAAGAAAAAGAAAAGAAATTTACAAACAATGGAGAAAACTTAAAGAAGAGTTTGAAGGAGATGTGGTGCCCCAAGCATCTATAAAAATAGCTTTTAAGATTGTGAGAGATAAGCTTTGCTTGATGACAACCTTAACTTTTTTTTGGCACACGCACACCCATGTAAAATCTCACACACACTACACATACATACATCACCACCGCCCTTTTTTACTTTACCTTTTTGTTACTTTTCTTTTCTTTGCCCCCTTTGCCTCGGATGCTCTTCTGGTTGATTTTTTATTCTCATTTAGTCTTGATTAATTTCGGTTTATTCTTTTGTTAAGTCCCAAAAAAGGATATTAGTCCTATAACTTTCTTAGTCAGTGAATTACACTTCAAGAAAGTGACACTAATTGCACCACATAATACATCTCTAACAACATGGTTAAAGTATATGGCTTTAGGTTTCTTAAAAGAAGGGCTCACAAGATAGTGAAACATTTATGATGTGACATCTAATTTAAACTAGCAAACTATTTTTTCTTACTTAATTATCATCAAATGTAGGTATTGAGGAACATATGGTTGCATGCTGTGAATCGGTGGAATTTATTTTGGTCTTTTCTTGACAAGAATTTTACAGACAATTGTTAGCATAAACGTGTGGATTTGTAATTAGAATAAAGTAAGCTAATGATTGAAAACCGAATTGACTACTCATCTGTTTGTTTTTTGGCTGAAACAGCAAGGGAATGGCATAAACTAGACAGTGGCAGAAGGGAATCAAAGAAATTGAACATAATCAAACTAATCAAGAAATGATCATACAAGCAATATAATATACTACTAACAAAACTATATTACATCTAATTAGCTATTAATTTTTAGAGCGCATATTTCTTAAATCAAAGAGACTTGAATTAACTGAACTTTTATTACATAAGTCAGACTTCATCGACAACAAATTGTATTCACTTGAGAAGAGTGGTTTTCAATCACTTGGTAAGTGTAATATCTTCAACTCTTCCAATATTTTTGAGTTATATGTGGTATTCCACTTGTTTACTTTTGTGAATACAAGATTGTGGCTTTAATTGATACAGGAAAGCTGAATTTTGGATGTAAGGGTTCTTATTAGTGACCCCATCACAACTTGGTGTTGGGAAACTGTAATAATAATATCTTTGAAAGAAAAAGGGCAAAAGCTGGCAAAAAATGTATGAATTATGTGATCATATCTGAATGTTCTTTCCTCAAATTCAAAGCCCAAAATCCCTCACTCCTAGGAGAGGCTTGTGCTTGACAAAAGTCCCCACTTCAAATTCCTTAATGGAAAGTTGCATATCATTATACTTTCCATGGAAGGGTGTTCTTTTGAGAACCTGCAAAAAAAGTGTTTTGCTTTTTAGTGCTTCTATATCTGAATGATGCTTGTATTTGGTGCTCTCTCTCCATTTTTTTTCTCTCCCTTTAGAATCTTGCTTTCAATATATTTATTAATTGTGGTGACCAAAGGCATCGACAGTATTGGCTGGTCCATCAAAGTGTTTGATTTTTATTTTGGCTTTGGGGGAGAGCCCTTTTCCCCATCCCATTCCTTTACATCCATTGCTAGCTCTTCTCATTTGGAATATGACTTGTAACATTTTGGGCCATCTGTAGCCAATCCATAGCATGATATATACTCGTTCTTGACCCTAAATGGTATTTCTATTTGTTTTAAAAAGTATTATTTGATATATATCTGATATGAGAAATCAATGTATCTGAGTTTGAATTGGATAAATCTCAAGTTCGAGTACTTGAGTTTTAAAAGACTTATGGCACTTAACACATGTTAGGCTTGTTAGGGTGACTTCAAATTAAAACCCTTCGATACTTAACTTAAGTCATGAGATCGTTTACAATAAATAACGAACTACATACAAATAATTAGATTACCTCATAACATGTAACTATTGAGGGTTTATTATAAGTGGTCCGTGTAGGTTGCACATGATTGGGTATTGGTACCATAATCTTGTCGGTTTATAGTCACATTGGATTTTCAAATCAATGGTTCCCGTTCTGGATCAACTCAACTCAGAGTTTGGGTCGGGTCGTGATCCGTGAAAAAATACGCGAACCCTACAGTATTTTTGCAATTTGGCAAAGCAACAAGAGCAAATCGGTGAATCTAACACTTGATACATCAATATCCTTCTAATTTTGTGGCAATCAGGAGTTGTTTTGAGTTAAGAACAAAATGTTGATTATAGGCTTTGGCTTATACATGTTGTTTTTTGATAAGATTGACTTTATTACTACTAATTTATGTGTTTGTACTCGAATTGAATCAAGAACATATTTCTCGATTTAACATGCCAGAATGTATTGGACAAGTTTCATTACTTCAGTTTTATATATTTAGATTGTTGTTTCCTTTTATTTGGTCCACATTATCATTGCACCCCCATCATCATATGTTATAGCACACCTTCACTCTACATGCAAGTGGACATTTCAGGTGCAAAGGATTACTGTTTTGACATTTCCCACATACAAACTATGTATATTTCCAAACCAGTATAATTAGACAAATCTCATTGTTTCCTTTTCTTAATTTGTTCGTTCTACATGAGTTGCAGAACCATACACTGTGTCGTAGTTGCATCATGATTTATTTTTCCACATGTAAATAAAAATTATACAAGAGGAAGAGTATTACTTATAAAATCCTGAAATTGTGAGTTATGAAACGATTGTGATAGGACCTACTTAGAATCCATCACAATTGTTTCGAGACTTGAAATCTTGAAACTCCTGAAAAATTACATGATAATATAATCTCATAATCTCTGTGCATGAATAAGCATGTTGTGAGTTTTAAGTTTCAACATAGGACAACCCAAAATGTGTGAAAATGACTCAAAACTATAGGAAGTGCTTTGCCATTTGTCTAGGCCCTCTGAGCTACAACTTGTAATGATGAGAAGCAAACTATAAGAACCTAGCTAGCTTTCTTAAAACCTATATTGCAGTGAAAGCAACTCTACAAATTCAGGTGGGCTACACCAAATTTTGTGGATGCAATAGTTTTTGTCTTTTCAATGTATTTAAAGGCAACCCTTTTATATTTTTTGGAAATTTCCCTTTCCATAAAGCTAATTCTTGATAAAGAAATTCCATTCAATTTTCAGTTTTAGACTATATGCGTTGCTTTCCCCACCACATGTAGACGCACTTCTCAGAGTTTGCAGAAATAATTATTTTTATTGAACAATGGTCCAGGTTGATAGTTCCAGGTCCCTAAATATTAGGACCAATTACCAGCAATTGGCTAAAGTTGAACGGGCCAACGTTTTCAACATCAAAATATCATATGTGAATTGTCAATACCTTTTTTACGCTTCTCTTTATTGTTGTCTCTATCTACATATATAGTTACCAATAGAGTAAGTCTATGTTTGGATGTTAGATTTTGTTGAGGAAAAAGAAATGTTGAAAAGTAAAATACAAAGTTTTATGATTGCAAGCAAGAAATAGCTTTTATTTAGTCTTTCTCTTACTAAAATTCAATGGTGATAGCATAAATCTCATAATTTTGAAAGTTTAGTGCGTGTGAAGATGACTATTTATCTGTGAAAATTCATAGTTCAATGATAATTAATTGAACACTTAAAGTTACTCGCATTTAAAATGCCATATTGAAAACAACTTAATTTTTCTATAATTAGATTTAACAAATAATCTATCCTAGGAGAAATTTTTGGTATTTAAAATTGCGAATTGTAGCGTTGGACAATGATTTCACATTGCATATCGGGCAAAACCATACATTTTCATACCAAAGAAATGACTTATCAATGTAATGATTCATGTTGAGGCCAAATCCATTAACAATATATATATAAGAAATAATAAAATAAAATATAATGGTTAACGATCACCCGATGAAAACTGACTCGGCCCAAGTTGTTTGAAGTTAGAATTTGATGGGACTCGACCCAAATTGTTTGAAGTTAGAATTTGATGGGAGTGGTTTCTTATAGCAGAAACTACCTCCAACACGTTTACAAAAAAATAAAACCTCACTAATCTCAACTTTCCACCAATCAGAAGTTACCTCCACTTATACACACAAAAAAACTATAAAAAAAGCTCTCTGCAGAAAAAAATGCAATAACAATAAGAAAAAAAAGATAACTATTGTGATCAAGAAAAACACCATAAAGTATTTGAATTATGAAAATAAAGCCATAGGTTTCTGTATTAAAACACAAGAAAAACAAAGGTTCATTTATTTTAACATAAATTTTTATTAGAAAATTCATAAATTTCATTTTAAATTCCGTCATTGTACATATACATTATGTACATACCTTTTATGCATGTATATATTGGGAGGAAATGACAGAACATTAATTTTCAATCACCAAAATTCCTAACATCTCGACCACCACTCCTTTCCAGTGTAAAATTTTTACCTTTTCTTTCACAAGTTTTCTCAGCTTTGCTAACAAGAATCTCATCATCATCATAATTCTTTTTTCTAGGGGTGGGGTGGGGTGGGGGTTAGGGTTTGAATGCACATATGAATATGAAGAAGCATGAATCCCCACCATATAGGGTACTTTGCAGGAACCAAAGCTAAAACTTTTGTGGTCAGAATCTTTACTGCAGAATTATGTCTTCTTGTTTGCAGGTATACGTACAAAAGCTACATCTCAACCTCAAAATATCTTTTTTGCTTCATGAACTCAAATTATAAGAACAATAGAAAAATAACAATTACTTTGGACGATTTCTAAACACAAAACCATTCTCACAATTGTGATTTTATTGTACATTTTTTTGGGGAATTTTTCTTTCTTGACCTCCATTCTACCGAATTTATTAATAGAGCGTATCACTCGTTCATTTAATAGTTCTGACTAAGAAAATTTTCATATGAGCATAGAATTATTTTAAAAAAAAATTATTCAAACCTTGAAATATGAGTATGAACGTAGAATTGTAATATCAACGGGCTTGGGAATTAGGACAAGGTCTTTATCAGAAAGTCCTTAAGCTGGAATAGTGCATTGATTGATGTTCAAGCATATCGGTGCCCAAATAAAAAAGCAAAAAAAATATTTAGTTTATTAAATACACATAATGGGTGATGTTAAAATAAGAATAAATTGAGTTAATTTTTACTATAACTAAATATATAAGTAAAATCTATGTTTTGTTTCAGTGGAGGCATGTTACATAAAAGTCAATCTTTAATTCTAAAAATGCTAGATATATAAGCATATTTTATCTTCTAATTTATAAGTACAATGATGAAATTCAAAGTATATGTGTGTGTCCTTGTTTGTTTGTGTCACCTGGTTATTTCATATATGAAATATGTAACTTAAGATGGTGCACTAGTATGTATGTATGTATGTAATTATTGTACATAAATCACTTATAAATATCATGTATATTAAAATAATAATATTCATACCACACCCAATTTATTATCGTTCGAGTGTTTGGATGATGGACAAATATTTTATTTTATCATTACTTACATATTTAATGTATTGTCGATGGAACTTAATGATTGAACCAAAAGATGGACCACATTAGTTGAAAAGGATGTTCAAGTAATTACTTCAATAAGGATAATTTTGTATATTAATATTCTTACAATAAACCAAACATAGTATCTCGTATTGGAAAATTTTACCAAAGACTTATCCATCTCAAATCAATCAAAATATAATGAGATATTTTTTGTTATTATTGTCTAATTTTGACTAAAGTTATATAATTCCATAAATCGAATGCATCTTATGCATTTAACCCAAATATATTGTTTCATATTGTGTTTTATTTAAAATTTGAGTCTGATTTAATCATAACGAAATTTAAATGAGTGGTTTATATTGTTGTGTAATACATTCAATTGTCAAATTAAATGAAGATACAAAAATTTTCAACTGAAATTCTAAAATAATGAGCTAGACCCGATCAAAGGAATTGGATATATATATATATATCCAGTCGCCTAATATGTCAATTGTATACGTGGCACGTCCAGATTGAGTGAGACAGGTGATGGTAAAATGTGGGTTCCTCCACAAATTGTGGTCTTTTTAAGGTTATCTATCGTCTTTATCATTTTACTGTTCCCTAACAGTGCAACACATACAGACAATCCATCCTTTCGTTAAACTTCTCATTTACTTCTCAATTATTTCTCCTCTTCACAAATAATATGGGTGGGGGTGGGGGTGGGGGTGGGGGTGGGGGTGGGGCGTGCGTGGGTATTTCTCACTCGGATTGTTTTTGTCTATGGATGGTGCGGATTTGGTTAAATCTGATATTCATTCAGTCAAAGTTTTAGAGCTCATACTCAAACCTGACAGATTAGACCAATAGATTTATTAAATTTATTTTATTATTTTAAAATATTTTAAAAATTATTTTTTAAAAAATAATATACTAAACTTTTTTAAAATACATATTTTTAAAAAATATCACATAAGTATAGATATATAATAAATTTTAAAAAATTAAAAAAATTAAAAAGAACATGAAGAGTTTAAAAATAAAATTTCAAAATCAACTTGAATCTATTCGTAATAATAAAAATTCGTCTAGAACAAATAGGGGCGTATTCAGATTTATTCTCGCCCCATATTGGGGACTATTAGAACGCATGTTACTGGAAATAAAATTTATTTTATTTTCCAAGCTAAAGACTCCGTGACATATGAATAAAGTACATATATCTCTTTATGGACAATTATCTCATTTAAAAATTTAAATTATTAAAAAAATATTTAAGATTTAATGTCTCTTGCATTTCACCTAAGTATAACCCTAGATGTGCTCTCTTCATTATTTTCTTTTTCTTTTTTCTCAAACCTAGCACACAGAAAAGTAATTTTTATAAATAGGTAGCGGCAAGTCTTAGGCTCCAAGATATTCCATTTGGCTTGACTTTGATACTATATCGCATCATGTAAAAATTTTAATCTATTAAAGATGAGACTTTTAATGTCAAACGTCTATATAATAATAGTCCATGATTTATTAGAAATGCTTTTCTATTTATAAGTGCCATTGTTTGTCAAAGATCATATAAGATTACACTGATCTTCTAGAAAATCACAAATCAAATACTCTATAAATTGTATTAGATTTAAAATTAAATGTTCTCCAATTTCCAACCTAGAAAATGTCAAGTTTTGACATGTTTCATTCTTCTTAATAAACCCTACTTATATTATTTTCTTGGAATCTTAACTAAAATTGACCCCATGTAAGAGCATCAATAGGTGTCGTTACAATGTAATTAAGCTCATGATTAAATCCTTAACACCTGAAAATAACGAACGGTCTTAAAAAAAAAAAACTATATACGAATTAAAAAGCAACTACATCAACATGGCATAAATTTATTTTCCGAGAATATAGGTTTATTTTACATGTTATTATTATGATTCAATGTACATTGTATAGGATGTGTACTTAAAAAAATATGTATATCGAAAAAACTAATAACATTGTTAGATTCTTCAAATCTATGTTTGGTAGAAATAAATATGGTAGTTACAAATAGCTATTTTTTTTATATTTTTCGAAAAAAAATCTTAGTTAATTTCTGAGGAAGAATAATAGTATAAAGGTTAGGTGAGCTTTCAAATTTATATGGTTAATTTTTCAAATGAATCGACTTAATATGATTGAAAAAGAATGCCAAAAATATTTTATTTCTAGGGATTTATTAATAACTTTGGTCGGTAATGTTTATTAATGTGAACCCAATCATTTGAGAATTTTGTTGATTCTGTTCTTCTTCTTTTTGACTTAATTGCAATTGCATAAAGCTTTAAACCATTTTTCCTTCTTTATTTTGCCAAAATGTGGTAGGAAATCGATGTAAGTTTCCTAATAAAAAAATTAACAGTAAATTAAAAGGACTTAAAGTTTAGACGATGAATTAAATATTTATTAGGTTTAATTCTTTGGAAATGTAATTGATGTCAAGAGTGAATTTGGCAAAGAATTCGAAAACTTGGCTAGCAATAGATTATATTTTTTGACACTTGCTTTATGAAACTTAATCCAGCCTCAATATCACTTAGTGTAAATTGCATTTTACCATTCTAATAATTTATCCTGAAAAAATAATTTAAAAACTCTTTACCTTCTTAACTTATATTTATTATAGTATTTTTCCTCTATTCGCTTAGGTCAAATTTTTATCATAAAGTTCTTTTTCAGTCGCCATCTCCTGACTTTTTTCCCCTTTCAAAATCAAAGCAAAAAAATATATAATATTTTTGTATTAATGATGTAAATACGATAAAATCTATTGTTTTTACTATAAATAGTATCGATCACAATACAAAAAATGTGTTAATTGGTTGCATGTGACAATTATAAAAAACACAATATTTATATAATTATATAGTAACTGAAATATAATATTTCGAACGGCGTAATTGTAACTAGTTCCATACACTATTCGCAACCATTTAATTTATTCCTTATACTGTAATTTAACACTTTTACAGTAAAGGTGACATCGTTTGTTTGGCTTTTGGTCAAGAAAGAGGGAAAATTTGATATGTCAATAGAGGGTGAAATGCTATTTTGAATATGCATTGATGGAGCAAAGTGTATTTAAATTATTTTAAAAAATTAAATTATAAAATGATAAAATTTGAGAGGGGAGGGTGAATTGTTATTTACATATGTCAATATCACGTTTAAAAAATAAATAAAAATTCTTGTGATAAGAAGATGGTGAAAAACAAAAGGGTATATGGTATACAGTATAAAGTTAAATATAAATGGCAAGAGAACTACTGTTGAGTGAGATGAGAGATAAAGACCAAAGAGGACATAGTCTGTCAGCTAAGTGCTTTTTAAATCACACTAGTATTCTTTAATTAAGATGTGTCCTTTTATTTAATCGACAACCTTAAACCACAATTCGGCAAGGCTATTAAAGACTTTTCAATAACAGGAGGTAGAAAAAAGCTACACAATACTTGTGCAAGCCTGAAAATATTTTATTAACATCCACATCCCAGTGGAAACAAAACGATTTCATATGAAATTATTTTCATATTTTCAGTCTAAAAACATATTGTTTTCTGAAATTATTTTAAATATATAATCTTATTTTCATCCAATTTGAAAAAACAAGATTCAATATTTAGGACACATTTTTTCATTTTACATTTAAAAATAAATAATTAACCAAACATCCCTTCGTAAGATAATATATTAAAATCGTTTTGTCAACTTAATAATCCAAAACATTATCATTTTCAAAAAAAATGTCTTATGGCATTTTCAGCATATATTTAGCAAACATAACGTATGTTTTTTGTTTCTACTTTCATAATATTAGAAGGGATGAATAATATTTAACAAACAATGTCCTAATATTCACATTACACAGGGAAGAAAGAAAAAACTCTAAAAGGGCCCTTGATCAAGGGTAAAGTCTCCAATTAAGCCCTTGGAATAATATTTAACAAACAATGTCCTAATATTCACATTACACGGAAGAAAGAAAAAACTCTAAAAGGGCCCTTGATCAAGGGTAAAGTCTCCAATTAAATAGGGGGATACAATTACGACCCCAAAATACGTCATTAAGCCTTTCAAATTTTTTTTGTTACAATTTGATATTATATATCGTATTATATATAATAAATATACATCAAATATATATAATTCATGCTAAATATATATTTAAATAAATATTTTATACACTTAACATGTATATTATGATATATAATATAAAATAAAAATTCAAACTGTCAATCATCTCTCAACAATATCAAATTAGTCCAAGAGTAGATTCAAACTCAACCATCAACACAAATAAAGTCCAATAAGTTGTATTAGAGAAAAGTTTAAAGGCTAAATGTGAATCATCCATAAGAAAAGAGTGCTAATTATTGAAAGCGTGTAGGCCATGTAACAACTTTAGTAGTTAAACAATTAGAGATTAGGGGGCACAACATGGCTTTAATCTTTTAGAATTATGATTAGGTTTAAAGAATGCACATTAAAGTAATGAATGAAAAAACTTCCAAGGAGATGAAAGACAAGGCTTAAACTAATCATGTGAGGGTCCAATAGTACAAGTCCCATGTGACTTGATTAGGACAGCCATTAAAATACTAATTAGCCTTAACAGCAGCAAGTTCAATGGATTATAATACCAAGTCTTGGCATGCAAAGTAACGTGACAGACTAAGATAAAACATAACAGAATTATTAATTAACACCACCCCAGCCCACCCACCCAGACACACCCCACCCCCCACCCCCACCCCCCACCCCCACCCCCAAAGAAAAGAAAAGAAAAAAAAAAAAAACTAAACTATAGTATATAATGTAGTCATTATTAAAATAGATAATCAACAAAACTATTGAAAGGGACAGACTAATCATACAGATGCATGTACTAAATAGAATTTTGGCCAACATCCCATTGTTAAGACTTAAGACCTACAAAACCCGAAATCTCCGGGACCTATGGAAATGACAGGTCTCAAATAACATGGTTTTAACATCATTTTCATCGACCGAGAAGGATTAAACACAGTATTTGATTAATTCAAGCCTAAATAAAGGCACAGGAACAAATTCTGAACAATGAAATCTCGTCTATGCCCAAGAATTTTTAACTCAGTAGCATACCGTAATGACATCTAACAACAGTTACAACCCATACGAAATCCTGAAAGTCAAGACAAGCAGCATACATTGTCAAACAAGCGCATTTGCTCCTTGTCTGATGAACAGAGTAACATTACCAATGCATTTGATAAGTACTACAAAATGAAATTTCCATGCTAGTTCGCTGTATGAGTAAATTTCCGATCACATCAGAGCAATGTGCAACTATATATAGAGCAAGAACATAGCTTGATCAAAAGCTAACAAGGTAAATAATTGGCATGACAGTTGAGATTGCTAGCATTTGGAAACAAGCAGAGAAACAATGATATCTGAATGTAGAACAAACAAAAGGAGAAAATATATCAGAATCTACTGTCAATGGAATGGAATCAATCTAGAAATGACAAACTCTGAATTTATTAAAGCATCTTTGTGTTCCAACGAAGATCAGAAGATCTCCGTGATGGAATTTGACATGTAAGAGGTTCAGATACAGTTTAGGAAACATCCAACAAAGTATCAGAAATAGGATAATATCTCAATGAAACTAGAGGGATTCAAAATTATCAAAATCAATGGAAGAAATTCATTAAAGCATAGTCATGGTCATGAATTTTAAACCGGGCCAAAAGGGCAGTCAAAGCATCAAGCTTTCCCTACTAAATATCCATGCTCATAATAATGTGCAATTTAGATCATCTCTTCCATCCACAGCCCAAAATCAAAGAATCAGCTAAAGGGTTAAATTTTTTTGTTTTTCCCATTCCTGGTTTTCGCAATACTGTCCAGTGTATGGTTACAAACACAATTAGAACCCACTGATGCCTTTCAGCAGAAAAGCATGACAGCACCAAAAGAGTAAAATCCATGTTTAACATAAGACACTGAATAAGATAACTATATTAGAACATCCAGTACTAAAATGTGCCTGGTTCTTTTGAAAGTTGGAAACAATCTGCCTGAGCCACCGAGAGAATTAGCAGAAGGAGAAACTCAGACATGAATATTCATAAAGTTCCAAGGGATTAAGGCAGTGAGTTGTGGCATTCAGGGCACCTTCTTGATAAGGGTGGGTGAGAATTCCACTAACTTTAGCATCTCCAAGCCGAAGCAGAGATCAGCTCCTTCCTTTGCCAGCAAAGAACAAGAGAGGACTGCCTCTTCTCTACCTGGAACCCTCGAACAGGAGTCCTCTTTACAACACATTCAGCTTGTGATTCTGTGAAATTGCTAAATGTTAATGGGGAGAAACCAGATGACAAAAACAGATCCCTCCAATGCTGCTGCATCTTTTCAGGAGAATGAAAACGACCCATTACAATTTTTTCAATTCCCGGTTGGAGCAAGAACCTCTCGATCTTTTGCAGCGCATCCATATTCACATTAACAGCATCAAGAGACTCGAACAGGTTCGAATATGATTGAAGGGCATGAATTATATGGTTGGCAAATGGAAGGTCAGTCCTATCACATCCTCTGTCCACGGAAACAACAATTCTTGGTGACAGCTGCTTGACAACACGAAGAACCAAAGGCACTGACAATTGGTAATTGGCAAGAGAACCAACTGGGAGATTCACTGCAACTGCTTCATTCTCCCTTACATGAAAAGGCAGAGACCATGAACCAGAATTCAAAGAATCAATGCTCATAGCCTCAAACTCAAATGCAATATTGATTTCACTAGCAAACTGAATTAGGTTTTCTCGAGTGAGACCGAGTTCTAGCTGATCATGGGTTGAGGGAGAGGCAAGTACTGTGATTTTCAGTGAGGGAGCACCCCCACTCCTTAATGCAAGCTCCTGCATAAGAGAGGCCCATTGCCCACCATACCCAATATCAAAATCCAGAATATGAATTCTATCAAATCCTTCCAAGACTTCAAGGATGGCTTGATTGCAAGTAAAATTGGCAAATTGTATGAGGGGTGAGATCTCAGAGAAAGACTTATAGGCACCAATTTTGAAAATGAGGCTAAAAGGCGATGAAGTGGCCGTAGAGGGGTTCACGTTGTTGTTGTTGTTAGTGTGCAGGAGCAATTGCAATGCCTCCTTGCAATAGAAAGCAGCCCTATGGAAAGGCTTACCAATGGGAGAGAGCTGGTGATTGAGCCGCGCCAATATCCCTTGCGCGAGTACTGGATTCCCAGTCTGGACCAACTCTGCGGCCTTGTATAGCTGGTCAACTATCGCCTGTTGTTGTTGCTGTTGCTGATGGCAGTGTCCTAATTCATCCCCACCACCAATTTTTGGCTTCTGCCCCGGCCCCATTGGCCTTTGCTGCAGATAAGGAGGAAGCAACTGAAGCTGATGAGGAAGTGCTTGCTGCTGGAGATGCAATTGTTGTCTTCCCATAAACAGTTCTTGCTGCCCAGTATCCGTGAAAGACCCTTTTGAGATCTGGCCGCTGGGCTCAAGGCCTCCATCGACAGGCCCGCCGGGGTTGTGCCTTTTTGCCTGAGGCGGCACAAAAATATTCTGCTCTTGCTGTTGTGTATATGACAAAGGAAAGAAAAATGAGGGGTTCTGAGCGTGCTGAGTTTGGTGCTGGTTTATCAGCAGTTGTGAATTTAAAATGGGAGGCTTCATCTCTGCAGATGAATCAAATGCAGTCTGATGATGAAGAGCTATGGCTCCAAGATTGTTAGACACTGAAGAAGGATGCATAATATTCTGAGAGTCAGGAGAAAACTTAAAACTAGTGGGCAGATTTGAAGAAATGGGATTGGAAGCCAAACCAATCTTTTCAGCACTGGATCTGTTATTGATGGGGAAGCTTGGAAGTGTGGACATGAAACTAGCCCCAAATTGGTCTCCACCAAAACCTTGATCCACAACCCCAAACCCACCACTAAACTCAAGCTCCGGTGCAGTCGAGCCACCGCCACCGCCACCGCCACCGCCAATTTGAAGAGCCTTATTCAGACTTCCCATTGCAGGGTCTTCAACATCCCCCATGATCCACCGCAGAAAGGACTGTTCATGGCTAGGTGACACGGCTACAGACTCCGACAATACGCTCTCCCAATCCTCCATAGCAAATTTCTCCGAGTTTCCTCCGCTTCCGCCGCCGGTGGTTCCGATCTCAAGAGATGGAGGAATGGGAAGGAGTTCGGAATCAGCTCCTCCGGCATTGGAGCTGGTGGCAGTGGTGGAGTCTTGCTGCCATTTGGGAGAAGGGTTTGTGTCTGAAACCGCCGCCACCCCGGCCGTGTCGGTAGAAGCAGCACCACCCCCACCACCTGTGCTTCCGCCGCCGCCGCCGCCGAGAGATGAAGACAGGGTTGAGGAAGATGTAGGCCTTCTGGAAATTCTTGCAGAATCCAGGACAGATGTAGGCTCACCAAAGCTATTATCCAACAAGCAATTTTTCTTGAAAAAATAAGATGGAACTGCTGCACTCCTATCTGTAATAAAAGTTTTGTTTTTTACAACCAGCTCTATGTCTAACACCCCCTTCCCCTCAAAACCAAAGGGTAAGGGCATCCCCTTCATCTAAGAACCAAGTCCCCAAAGTTCACAACTTTCTTTAATTCCTCCAGCTTTAAAAAAAGAAAAAAAAAACACCCAAAAAAAAAAAAGATGGAGCAGAAAAATGAACCACCAAAGCAAAGTCTACAATATGAAGCACGATACGAACACTTCTGAAATGCAGGGGAATTCAAGAATATATACACGTATATACATGCATGTATGTATATACTCACAAAAGCACGAATTTATTTTTTTTAACCAGCTAGCGATCTTGCGATTATTTTTTTGATAACAATCAAGAAACTTGATAGCTAGCCAAGTAAATGAGGGTTGGGTGTGCTTGAAGGGAGATGGTGGGAATGAAAATGGTGGGTTTGAAGTATTCTTCTTCTTTTTTTCTCTCCTCTAGTCCATGAAGAAGTAGTACTCTGTCTGCCTTCTGTTTTCTGCCATGGATGCGTGCAACATAAAAAAGTAGTAAAGTGCCTCTCTTCATTCATCCTCTCTCTATCTGTCTCTCTCTTTCTTCTCGCTCTAGTCTATTGTTTTCTTTCTTTCTTTCTTTTTTTCCTTTTCTTTTTTTGTTTTTCTTTCACCCTTTTTAGTTAATTTATGTGGCTTGTCTAGTTATCTTTCTTGCTAGGGTTTCTCTCCTTCTCCTGACGCCCACGTGCACACACCGCGCGTGTTTCACTGCAGGGTGGTAATTCTTCTTTTCAAGTTAAAATTTGGCATGTTGCAATGTACAACATACACAATAAATGAATTTGTGAATATAAGCCAATCTGTCCTTCTCAAAACATAAAATTGAGATCCTAAAATAATTTAAAAGATTATATATTCAAGTTTTACAAAAAAATACGTGTTAATCTATTTACGTAATAGTTCCATATATGTATGATCAAATTTAAAATTAATATTATTTTTTTTAAAAAAATTGTATTTAATTATAATTCAACTTGTTCCTTAACCAACAATAAATATATCCTTTAATAAGTAAACTTATTTTATTGTTGTATTTACTCAATGGACTTTAAGTCAATAAATAATTTTATGCTGAATTGAATCTTCAACATAATTCATGCTTCTATTTTCTTAATCATTTTATTTTGTGACATATGTAACACAACACACTCTATAAATTAGATGAGGGTGAGTTATTAATCTTGTTGTTTTATTCAATTGTGAGTTACCTTATATTTAATTATTAAATTATTTTTTTAATAAAACGATCAAATATATTATTATATCTCGATATTAATCAACAAAACGAGTTAACAACCACCAATCAATAATTTATAACAATTAACTATCAATAAAGCATTATTATATAAATAGACAAATATCCATACTTTTCGTGGGAATTAGAATCCAAAACTCTGAAATATTAAAATCTCAATTTTACAGTAAAACCAAATCTTTCTCCGTTGTTGGATTAATTAATGAGACATGATTAAATTATTCAAATCCCTTGATAAAGGCAATTGCTTGTTATAGGAGTAGATGCTACAAAATACTTATGATAAGTAGGTTATTACTTGAGTTATGGTGACTATAAATGATTCATGAATACAGAAGTTAGAAGTGGTTTATTCATTAATTAGCCATCCTACTTGAATGCAATAATTTTCATTCAATCTTAGGGAAGAATTTAATGTAACTCATAAATTCCAAAACAGAATTAGAAACCAACTTATATACATTTAATGTTTTATTTTATATAACTACATAGAACAAGTGTAACTGTAAATGTCTTCATCCTAATGAGGTTTAGGAATTTTCCAAACTGCTTCCCCCTAAGAGTTAAACCTTGGATTCACACTCCAATTGCAAAATTGCCATCATTTCAATTCAAGTTTGAGCTGCATTCATTTATTTTGATAAATAAATTTGCATGTGTTAAATTATTTGATACACATTACGTTGTTATAAAAAATATAAAATATAATACAAATTTAAAATAGAATATTCGAACTAGTGTTGAGTTATTTGTTGAATAATTTTTTTTATTGAAGGATATTGATTTAATTTTAATTTTCCTCCAAATTATTCAAATTCATAATTATTTTTTCACGTAACTCAAATTTATGACTAACAAAATTATAAGTGCTAATGTATTTACAAATTACTTTGATCGACAAGTTATTTGTTGAAATGATTAAAAAAGATTTACAATAGAACGCCTTTTATTTATAGCATAGCAAAAATGAATTATCATTATTTTTTCTTAATTACAAGAAGTTGGATGACACGCGCACAATAAGAGCGTTGAGGAAGGAAAATTAAGTGCTTTCCTTCTGTAGTTTTCTACAGGGACCAACAATGCAGTGGAGGGATGAACTGGCAGAAATGGCGTCCTTTGCCTCCCGAAATTACCCCTCCCACCCCGCCAGCACAAACACTTCGCCTCGAATATCAATGTCGGGGGTACTTTAGTACTTTCACTACTACAGCTTCTGCTGTCCTGGTTTTCGAAACTGCATCTGACGACACGAGATAATGAAAAAAGGCCTTTGTTTTTGTTTGGGCTGAGTTTTGAAAATATCGAGACCAAATCAACGGACGGGATCTCTTACAGGGGACGGGGATGGACGGTGGAGATTAGAACCTTGGTTTTTCTATTGGTTTTGGGGTTTGTTTGGTTGTGGTTATTAAATAACGGTTAAATGAGAGTGAGTTGAGTTTGGGGGAGTTTATGAACCAATGGGTTCTTATTGATTGACTGTCCCTTTCTGTTGGCAGAGGGAAAAAAAAAAAAAAATGAAAAAGTAAAAGCAGGGAGATTGACAAGAAAAAGTGGTAAAAGTACTGGCTGGTGGTGTTTGGGGACTCTTTGGTCAATTCACTGGGGTTGGTTACTTGTGTTTTAAGGGCATTTTGGTACTTTGTGGAGGGCATAATAGTCATAGCACATTTTCTTTTTGATGAATTTATGTATTTTTTTGGGCTCAATAAATTGTTTGACAAATTTTAACATTCTCATTTATTCATCAAAGAGATGAAATAAATAAATTCATTATTCCACTCTAATCAATTCAAGAACACAACAACAAACTAATGACCTGTTTGAGATCTCATTTGAAATCAATGACATTTTCTATAGAAATATTATGCTTGAAATTTATGATTTTAACAAACTAGTTCCATTATTATTGTTGAATGGGGAAGATTTATCATTATTTTTTTATTTTTTTATTTTTTTTTGGGAGGGGGGGGGTGTTGGGGTGTGGATGTGGATGTGAGGTTTTATGAAAAAATTAAAAAGAATTAAATTCTAAATAAAAACAAAAAACATTTGCTCACTCAATCAACCTCAACAATCCTAATAAGATTTTTTCGGGCAAAACGATGTCAAAACTGTCTTAAGTCTATATGTTCACAGGAGAAGCATAAAAGGACTAAAACTTGGAATACTAACTATGTGTGTTATTAGTGAACGTTGGCGGACATTAAATTGGCCCTTTGTTTTATGACTATTCACGTACTTATTCGCACAGTAAAATAGGTTGATAAGTCATTTCAGAAGTTAATATGGAAGGGTATTGGACCAACTTTTCTCAAAAGTAATTTACATTGGAAAATTCAATGAGCAATTATGTTGTCCAAATACATAATTATGTCCGTTCAAAGGGTAAAGAAATATATCATTCTTGCTGAGTGTATATCTCTTTTAGATTAATTGAATCAATTTAATCGTCTATACAATTATAAAAATATTATTTAAAATAATACTATTAAAAAATTTAATTTTCAAATGAGAAACATAATTCGTGAAAAAGGAGGGTTGTTTACTAAAATCGAGTATGTATATTACATATTTGATGTGACTGAATTATAATATTTAATGTAAATTCAAGACATATATAGAAAATAAAATTATTTTTTGTACATGCATATTTGTGGACCACTATTATAATTTTACACAATAACTACACATGCAGCTAATAATTTTATTTTATTTTTTATGTTTTGAAAGATAAAAAAAATAAAAAGAAAAAAAATCTTTTTAATCTTTGAATTTATGCATATCTCCTTTGACATTTCACCCCCAGTCCAATAAATAAATTACGAAAATTATTTTTTATGTCTAAGCGTGTTGACCATTCTGCCCTTATTCAAACAAATTAATATACAAATATAATGCATATATATTTATATTTAATTATATAGAGTTCAAGTTTCGTGTGATTGATATGTTGCCAAGTGCCTCATTGTTCTCTTCAATATTTTAGCCCCCAAGGAAAATGTTGCCCAGTTCAGTGCACTACAGTTGCATTTCTGTCGATCATGCCATGATATTGTTCCTCAATTTCACAATTTAATAATAATATAAATACATATATTTGTATATATATATATATATATTACTAAAACAAACAAATAATTTCGGCCACCAATGGTCCAAATTGGCTTATTATTGACTTGGCAGGGTTGGATTTGGATCCAATTCTATCTCGACCAAAGTAGATTTAATTTTAAACCTCTACATTTATAAGATATTGATTTTAAATTTAAATTCAAAGTATTAGAAAGTAAGTCTTAACATAGTTACAAATTACAATTCTCTTATTTTATATATATATATGTGTGTGTGTGTGTGTGTGTAAAATAGGAGAGAAACAAAGAATTTAAAATTTCTCATTAGACATGATCCTAGAATACATTAAACTACAATATACTATTTTGAATCTAAAACAAATTTATTGTGTTAAAAATAAAAAGGTTCTTTGTTACTTCACAAGGGTTCTTAAAAAGAAAAAAGAAAAAAAGCAAAAAAATCATGCATGATCAACTAATTATAATATTGGTTTTTCTAATAATGGATCACTGTTTTAATTAATTAAACAACTTGAATTCTTGCATCGAAATCAATTTAGAACCCAAAAAAATTGAAAGAACCGATGAACTGCGTACTGTCTCAAAAGTGAAAAAAAAAAAGAAAAGGGATCGACCAAAAGAATGGAAAAGAGTCTTGAAAAGCGAAAATCTTCAAATTTTAGGTTGTCTGGATCTTCATACAAAAGCTGTTTCCCCTTCATAGCCCTGTAATTATCTACTTTGGTACGAACTAATTAGCCGTTATCAAATTTCGTTTTTACGGTTTCTATTACGTAATTTTCAAATTTGTTTTAAAAAATAAATTAATTGCAATTTTTCTTTTGTTGGAACTATTTTTTATGTTTTGCCTTCGTCAGCATATATACTAATCAATTTTAACGTTTTCTGAAAATAATTTTATTTTATATATACACACACATATAAGCTTCAACAGTAATTATTGCTTTGTAAGAAAAGACTGAAATCTCCAAATTAATTAGCATTCTTATTACTTTATTATGATCCCTTCTTGCATATAAAAGATTAATAATTCATAGTTGCATATTAAGAATGGTATAGGCATTAAAGAAATATGAAGATGCAACAAAAATAAAATAAAATAAAATAAAATAAACGAAGAAAAACAAAAGGGGGGCAGTAGCAGAAAGCATAAAGGAGTTTGTTCTATTGTCCAGACAAGGTTGAAAATTGTGGGTGGTGTTGTGTGAAAGAAGAGAGGACATGCTTAGGTTTCAAAACAATAGTTTAATTAGCACCACCATGATTTGGATTTTCCTGCAACAAAACCTTTGTTTATTTCCTTCCTCCATGTGAACTTCTTCCTTCAATGAAGTGGAAAGTGTATCCAACTCAACTCCTCTTTACTTGCTCCCCTCAATTCACAATCCCTTGTCCTTTTTCTTTTTTTTTTTTTTTAATTGTTATCTCTCTCTCTCTCTCTCTCTCTCTCTCTCACACACACACACACACACACACACACACAAAATTTCTTTTCTCTAATGGCTAAAAAGGGTGATTACATGTTCTTTACTCTCTTCTCAAGGAACCTACTTCTCAAGCAAATACATGTTAATTCAAGAAAAATCCTATTTCTCAACAAGGTAGACAAGACCACCTCAGCACAAAATTATCGACATAAGTTAATTTACGATTTAATTGATCATGAATTCGAGAAAATTGAGATCAGTATTTTTATTTTAAAAAATAAGAAAAAAATAAAAACACTTGACATAAAATCACCTTTATTACACAATAATTTTATGAACAAATTGGTATTGTTTTCTAGAGACCTCCCTATGATTAGGGGGACACAAAAAAATCCAGCTAAAATGGGTGCCTTCTTACAACCCTACCACCACTTCTGGCTTACTTAACCTTGAATTAAACAAATCTTAGGAGAGGATACATTTACATTAAACATATATGCATGCACATGTAGAAAAACTATCTACAACATATATAATGGAGATCAATATTAGCAAAATATATAATAAAAAAGGAAAAAATAATTAGAAGTTGAATTAAGGCAGCCTAGTGGATGGGATAGTTAAAGGACAAAGACAGAACAAATCTCTGCAAATTCGGTGACCGCCGCATCCATCAAGATCACGGGGATCAATTGATAGTAACTACTACGAAATAAGATAGCAAAGTTAAAGCAATAAATTGTGTCTATGATCTTACAAATCCACATAGATTTTCAATAGAAATATTATAGGGTTTGACATTTTTTCATGCAATGTATATGTATTTGGGAATCTATGGGCGGTTTTCTTTTTCAATGAATTCTCAATCTTGATTCAAATGTCCCTCTTACCATATATTTTTCTAAAATTTGACGTGTTCTCAGAAATATAAGGTTGATGAAACTCCAAGAAAATAATGCTACGAATCAAGAGTTGATTTTTGATATAATTATAAAATTACAATAATATATATTTAATTAATAATTGTAATATTTTTTATTTAATTTTGAAATGATTTCCTTTATTTCATATTTTTTCACATATATACTTCATAGAGAGCATATATAAGCATTGTAGCAATTCGGACATTTTATATGTGTATGTAGGCTAAATTGCTGAACTATTTTATATCTTTGTAATTTTTTTTCTTTTCAAAATTTTCTTATAATTCAAATAATTATAAAGACAATAATGTGCTGTTGTTTAACTTGGTGTTGAATAAAAAGTAATTGTTAATTTTGATCTTCCTATTTTGGTGTTGAATTTTTTTTGTCACCTATCTAAACATCACATCTGAAATTAATTTTCTTTTTTAAAAAAAAAAATTGTACAGAAACCAGAAGGGAACTGAGAACTTCAGACTTTTTTTTTTTTGTCATTCAGAAGGTCTGTATAATTTTCCCTTATAAGTAGGTTGTCTATCATCTTTGATGTAGCAATTCTGTCGTGAAAAATATTTGGGCCGACCACCCGAGGCACCGGCCCAATGATTATTCTCATATAGTAGGAGCCAGGCCTTAAACGTCCGGGAATCAAACCTTTGTGGTTTGCCCCAAAGTGATATATGAAAAGGCAAATTGGTTTGGACCAAATTGGTATAAAATATCATAATTCTTACAAGCATTTTCCTTTGTTAGCCTCTCCATGGTATCCGAGGTGGAATACTCTTCGACTTGAACAAATTGCTACTTCCAAGAACTTTGATAAGGGACTATAATGGGTACGGATTAGATTAGGTACTTTCCAATGGATCTTAGTTTTAAGTCCAACCCAACTCGTTTAAATATAAAAATACATATATATTTATATTTGCATGACATATATAGAAATACATATAGTGATTAATGACATTTATTCCCATGTTCTATAGCATTGCAATTACATTAGCTACAAGGGCATTCTTGTGTGTGAATTTTGGTAAAAAACTAAGGCCATTGATGAAATGATAATTTAAAAATAAAAATAGGATGGCAAATATCAAATGTTGTTATCGTGATTAATGTTTTCATAATTAGATCGGTGATCAAATTGGTTTTATTGTCGTTCAGTGGTTTAACTGATTGAATCGGTTCAACCATCAGTCCAACCAATTTAATAAAAATTAATTATTTTTATTATACTACGTAAAATGGTAATATAAATAGATTAATTGTTATATAATACATTTTAAAAGTAAAATAAATAAATAACTAACTGAAAAAATATTTAACGAATCCTCAAATTCAAAAAATCATGTACATATAGCAAAATACTAAATTTAAGGTTTCAAACTTTCTAAAAAACGAATACTAAATAAATAAAAACTTAATTTGATGGATCATACCGTAAAAATAGTTTTTTTAAAACTAATTGAAGGGAGTGATTGTAATTTCATGATCGAATCAATTAGATTTCGTGGTAAATTTTTTTTTTTAAAAATTAATTAAATCAAAATAATTGTAATTTCATGGTCGAATTGATTAGATATCGTGGTGAAATCGATCAAATTGACAAGTAATGATTGTAATTATTAAATAAGAAAATTATAAATGTAATTTGCCCTTTTACTCTTCCAATGTTCTCATTAAAAAGATGTGATTACTATATATTTTATCCCATTATCCCACTTATCCTTGTCAGTAAGATTATTCCATTTTTTTTTAATATCTAAATTTTTAAAATTTTGGAAAATCACAAACACCCCGTGGTAAACTCGCCTGAAATCGCCCCAAAAACATATGGGTTGGTGGGTTCACTTTTTTGTTTTTTTGAACTGGATTGGGTTCAAACCCGACCCGCCTAATATCGACCCCCCAATTGGCCCAAAATCTTATGTCTCCCACACTCTTACGCTTAGATACGCAGGAAAATTCCTCCAAACAGTCCAGCCATTTCGAGACCTGGAATCGAATACGGCCGTCGCCTTTGACGTTTGAATTTGGAGGAATTTTGACTCGAATTTGTCTGCGGCGAGATCTCCTAGCAATAGCATATTTCCCAACTCTCAGTTAATTCTTGCTGAAGGTAAATTACTTTCTCTGAAGTAGGAAAATTTATTAGGGTTTCTGCTTTCGATTTTACAAAATTTCTGCATTTTTATGGTTTTCTTACTAAGTTTTTTGCGGCGATAAGGTGGAATTTCTAGCTGCATTTCCCTTTTCATCTCTCTCTCTCGTCATATCTACATGTGTCTGTGTGCGCGCGCGCGCGCGCGTGTATCTTTCCTTCTTCATATCTTTCCTCAGAGATAATTGGTATGAATTTTTCTGTGTAATTAAACTGATGATTTGAAGACATCCATACAGGATTATTTTCTTTTGTATCAATCGGAAAATGCTGCAATTGAATGAGCACTTTGAAACAGTTTCTTTTGGAGTGTGTGAAGTTTTTTCATCAATTTGACAATTTCTATTTGTTGGTCTCAGGGAGGCTCATTCATGCACAAACATGTATGTTTTTGTTGAGAAATACATGCACTAACTGATAATTAAAGCTGAAAGATTATTTGGGAGAATTTTGGGTTGGAGAGGAAAAAGAGACTCTCTCAAGGTAAAGTTTTTGGTGTGTTTTGCTGTTGTAATTTGAAACCAATTGCTATGACTTATTAAAACCTCCCTTTATCTTTCAGTTTGTGACTCTTTGGGCTTGGAGGAAGGGGTTGAAGGAATTAGCTGGACATACATTCATTGTTTGTTATTGCTTGTAAGAACTATAGCACAAGATCCTGGAATCACTTACCTGTCCCTTATATCTTTGGTCATGTTAGTTTTAATTACTTATTTCCATTGATTACGAGAAAATGCACGAAAATATGTACTTTCTGTCTCAGTGTAATAAGATTTTGGACATCAAATGGAGATTGATAGTGGGTTAACTGAAGAAAGCTCTTTGGTAGGTGAGAAGATAAATAAAAGTAAATACTTTCCAAAGTTCCTTTGATAAACTACCTTTCGATGGGGATGCAAAAGAGAAATTAAAGTGTAACAAGTGTGTTAAAGGGTGTGCTTATTGTACTAATATTGGGACATCTACTATGGAACGGCATATTAGAGATGTGTCCCTATCGTGAAGAAAATGATTGACGAGCCTGAGATTCAATTTGTAGGGAGTACAAATGAGTCTGGGCAACCTGATCCAGCCTGCCCATTGCATGGTTTGTTATTATATTAAATGCTTCAGTCCATAAAACCATGAAGAATAGAAATTTTGAGACCAGAAATATAACCTTCAATCCTTCTCAGGACAATTCAAAAAATTAATACATGAATAACACCACTGAACTTCTCATTAACATATATTTGCCTTATGTACACTTTCAAACTTGTATTTGTAACTTTTGTTTCCAAATTTCCACTAATTTTTCATTGAGAACTTAGAAGCTTACATTATGTTCGGATTTATTTTTATTTTATTTCGTGAAGATTCTATCGGGGAATGTGTAAAAATGAAAATGTGTTTGGATAAGTGAGTTGCAATATTAACCGATTGAGTTGAAAGGTTGATTTGACATTTTATTTTGAGAAAACATATTTGGTTTACTTGTTTTCAAATGTAAAATAAAGTGTTTGCTTACAATGGGGTGTAGACTTTTGAAAAATAGGGTGTAGGCTTTGAAAATAGGATTGAAAGTTAAGGAGTAAGCTTGAAGATACAGTTGTTTTCTGAAAATGAGTAAAACAAACTCATTCTGGACTGATAATTAAAAAATGTTTTGGGAAAATGAAACCGAACATAGTTTATTTTTCTGGTGTATTGGAGGGGATTTCATGTGAATAATATTAGTTTATAGTTCTATTCTTGGTGATGTTTATGACTGTTAAGCTCAGGGAATAATAAGTCTCGATGCCAACTCTTAGTCGTATGATAGTCTGCTAATGATCATATGAAATGAGTAGAGTGAAGCCATGCATGCAAACATACCAGAGTGGCACAGTATCGTTGAAATATTTTCTTCTCTTCCTTCTTGATTGTAACCTATCCATCATTTGGTTTGTGATCCTCTTGACTTTCCTTTTTATTCTCTCTTTTTGTGTTACTCTATATCGCAAATTTGAATCCTATAGTTCTGTCAGTGCCATTTATTCTATGAGATACTGATTTGATTATTTTTATCTAGTTTCTGGTGCTCAAAAGCTTCATGCAGTGAGCAAAGCGAGTGGGAGAAAAATGAGCACCTTGATGACGTATCAAGATTCAGTGAACTACTCCAAGGATTCCTGAAATCTGATCCAGTGCATATCTTATCTGAATTAGCTTATAAGGTAAAGAAGCAAACGACTTCATACAGTGCAGCATGGCCGAACAACTTTTAAAGGCTAGTAAGAAAGCATCAAAGACTCATGAACTCAAGAGAGCATCTTCAAGTCCCAAGGATCAGCACCAGCAGTCTAAAAAACAACAACGGAAGGGGGAAAACCCTGTGCGAATTCCACCAACTCCTGAGCCATGTGTTGCCTTTAAGTGTTCTAATTCATGGATCTGTAAAAATTCTGCATGTCGAGCTACTCTTTCAATAGATGACACATTTTGCAAGAGGTGCTCTTGCTGCATTTGTCATTTATTTGATGACAACAAGGACCCAAGTCTTTGGTTGGAATGCACATCTGAATCTGGTCTTGGAGACTCGTGTGGCTTATCGTGCCACATTGAATGTGCCCTCCAACGTGGTAAGGTGGGGGTTGTTGACCTAGGGACGTTGATGCAGTTGGATGGAAGCTATTGTTGTGCTTCGTGTGGCAAAGTTTCAGGGATACTTGGGTAAGTTATTTGCCTTTACCATGTTTTGTCTGTTGGCTGCCCTCCCTTCGCCCCCTTCCCTTTGTTTTGGCACCTTATTTACACAATCTTACTTTTATGACTGGTCCTGCTCATAAACAGAAATTTGTACAACTGATAGGGGAAGGTAAAGTTTTTTGAAGTTCGCCCAAAATTTTGCATGTAGTTTCATGATGTTCTTGTTCATGAGACAATTTACGTGCTAAGTACCTTCCAAGTCGTATCAGGTCTGTAATTTTTGTTTGCTGCAAATAGAATCAATGCATGTCAGCTGTTAAAATCCTTGACTTTGTGATAGATACTGCTTCTAATTTTCAAGTGAGTGGCACTAAGTTCACCAGGCTTTTACTTAATTTAAGAGTTAGACTAGGTTATAATGTAGATGATGGAGAGTTAGCTGATGATAAATTTGGTTTCTTTAGATGAGATTTTTAGGAACATGGTATTTATTTTGACAGGTGCTGGAAGAAGCAGTTAATTATAGCTAAGGATGCTCGCCGTGTTGATGTCCTATGTTATCGGATATTCTTGGGTTACAGGCTCCTGGATGGGACTTCCAGATTTAATGAACTTCAAGAATATGTTAGAGATGCCAAAGCCAAGATAGAAACAGAGGTGGGCCCAGTCAATGGAGTTTCGGCAAAGATGGCTCGGGGCATAGTCAGTAGACTCTCTGTAGCAGTTGAGGTGCAGAGACTCTGCTCCCTTGCTGTTGAAAAAGCTGATGAACTGATGGCCTCAAAGTCTACTGCAACCATCAATTCCATTGGTAATACTATTTTTTTTTTAACTTCTTCATGAGTGAAATCGTGTTATATGATTAATTTTTTGGTTCCCCCATCTGGCAGAGGGTTCACTTCCCGCAGCTTGCAAATTCCTGTTTGAGGAAGTGACATCTTCTTCAGTTGTAGTTCTATTGATTGAATTATCTACTGCATTAGATGATGATATTAAAGGCTACAAACTCTGGTATTGCAAGACAAGAGAAGAGATTTACTCTAAGGAGCCTGTTTTTGTCTTTCCAAGAGATCAGAGGAGGATTTGGATATCCAATCTGCAGCCTTGCACGGAGTACTCCTTCAGGATAATATCTTATACGGACACTGGTGACTTTGGGCACTCTGAAGCCAAGTGCTTCACAAAGAGTGTAGAAATAATTCACAGGAACTCAAACTCTACTGTAGGAAGTCCTGAAAAGGCCACTTCACATAATGGAGGGAGCTCTAGCGCCAAGCAACAACACAGGACTGCAACAGACATAGAATCAGACTCAGGATTCAAGGTTCGAGACCTTGGAAGAATCTTAAGGCTAGCTTGGATTCAAGAACAAGGCTGTTTTGAGTCATTCTGTGGTGTAGCTGTCGAGAAATGCTTTGATGTTCATGATGTGGTTAAGCTAGAAACTCAGGAAGAAAGGTTGCCCTCTGTTTCACGTCAGCTTGACTTGAATGTTGCTTCTGTGCCTGATCTAAATGAAGAGTTTACCCCTCCAGTTGAGTCATCTAGAGACGAAGTTAATGAATGCACTTTAGGGCAAGCAGTTGAGGCAGATGATGCTTTTTCTCATGACATTCATAGAAAACCTGGGGAAGTACCAGCTGTTGACTCCAAAGTGGCTGCTTGCCAGAAGAGGAGACATAGCACCAATAGGGAGATTCAGGATTCTGATAGCACTCTGACAAATGGATCCCCATTCCAAGTCCAGAACGAGTTGTGCTTGGATGAGAACTTTGAATACTGTGTAAAGATCATTCGTTGGCTGGAATGTGAGGGTCATATTAAGAAGGATTTCAGATTGAAGTTGCTAACATGGTTCAGTCTAAGATCTACAGAGCAGGAACGCAGAGTGGTAAACACTTTTATACAAACTCTAATTGATGATCCATGTAGTTTGGCCGGACAGTTGGTTGACTCATTTTCAGATATATCCAGCAAAAGGCCACGAAATGGTTTCTGTAGTGAGTTTTGGCATTAAATTTTCTGGGCTTGTTCGAAGAAAATACTGCTACTAAACTCAAGATTATCATTCCTGTGATAGATTATTGCTGATGGTCATGTTGGTTCTTTGTACAGGCATTTTTTCCTAAGTCTCTTGAAGTGATTCATTTCTTAAATCGACCAACTCTCAGGCTAGCAGATAATGAAGACAGTCCCTGATTCCTTCACTGACTGCCCATTGTTTAAGGAAATATCTCACACATTGTGGGATGAATTTTCATTATCTTAGACTCTTGATTACATTTTGACTAGTGAAATTCAAGCTGTAGATTCCATTAATTCTAAATGTGTTGAATGCATGATTTTTGTTTTAGACCTTTTATATCTCAGATAACTTTTAATTTCTACTGTTCTAGGATCATGTGATGTGAACTGCTGTATTCTTCTCATTAATTTTCTTTATTTATTGAAAGCTACAATTCTATGGCTTGTGCTTTGGCTTATATAATCTTTTTCTAGTTTTCAGTCATATGATTTGTGGAGAAAATGATTTATTATGTAAATGCCTAGAATTTTTCAAAGTTTCCCCTGCTTGCTACTATGAATCCCTAAGATGACTGTTGAGTCAACTTATTCATGGTACTTCATGTTGATCTTTTATCATCGTATTCTGGGTTTTTTAAGTACCTGAAGAGTAGTATTAGGTTAAAACTCGAAAATAGAAATATACATGCAGCTAGATTTTCGATTACATGTGAAAAGTCAACTAATTACTTGATAGCATGAGCAGTGTATATGTTTATAGAAGATGCACTGACCGAAAGAAGCTCAATCTTGTCTAAAACTTCAAAGCCTCAAGGCAATGGATACGGGATTCCTATTACCATATAAACCATCTCAGTTCCCAATCATTGTCAGGAATATAATTTACATTGTCCGTAAGTAATTTATTGACCCAAACGAATTGGTCTATTTGTTAGACAAATATTTTGTAGGGAGTGTACTTGTATATTTACACCAAATCTCAGTAGGGATTGTTGTAATATTTCCCTAAAAAACTATTGAAATATATACTTCGCTTGCTGAGGAAAAAAAGTGCTCAAAGCTGCAAAAACTAGGGTTTAAACCGAACCAAAATAAAAAGACAGATGTAGTTAAAAAAATTGATTAGATCAAATGATGAAAGGTATATATATTTTGAAAGTTGATGTATGAGCTACATATGTAGGTCAGTAATAAAATTTAAAAATGTATGCATCAACCCTGTTCTATTATTTAATAATATATGTAAAAATATCGAGCGAGCTATGCACTAGAAAGGGAACACAGGGTATTACTAATACAATGAAAACCTCTTTCTTATATGTACTAAGGCTTCAGATTTGCACAACAGTACCATGGTCCTGCATTAGGTGGCTTGCATTTATCCTAAAAACAGACATGCTCTATTTTGAAGGGTATATATATATATATATATATATGTGTGTGTGGGGGGGGGGTTGCATGCTAGTTAAAAAATAGATAAATGAAACAAAGGGTGGCGTGGGGACAAGGGTGGGTTGCGGGTATCAAGATGCAGGGCTTTAACATGACACACGAGTTTGAGTCGATCATCTCACAAATCCCAGAGCCGCCTCGGTACACATTGCTGTCCCGCCGTCGCTCCATTCCATCACCAATCTTTATGTATCTATATATGTATGTATATATATATATGTGTGTGTGTGTGTGTGTGTGTTTGTGCATAGATAGAAGCCAGCTCGAGAAACAACATCAGGTTGAGAAATATACTTTTTTTTTTCTTTTGACAGAAAGAAATTATTCGTTTGAATTGTGTTTGATGTGACAAGTTACTTAACAGTTTTACACATGAATCTGGCTCGTGTCTATTAATTAGTAACATAGGTCGAGGTAATGGATGCCAGCTAGAATTCATAAAAGGATGGCAGATGAAACACATTCCTGATAAATGTTATACTCAATATATATATATATATTGAATGTATTTTTTATTTTTAAAATATTTTATTTTTTATAAAATAAAATATTTGATAATTATTTATATACTTAATGCCCATGAACAGAGTGTAATATCAAATGTATCAAGAATATTTATATAACGATTGGATCTTTGTTTTGGCAGCCCAAGTGGGCCTACATCCATGTGGCAAGTTGAGCCACATGGGCTGATGCCACGTGGCAGGTGTGACCGTTATTGGTGGTTGGACACTCACCTATGTCCCTTGCAAAAGCTACAAAAAGGGTTAAGCCTTGCATACCTGTCTCTTCTTGCCATTCCAACCGTTATCATTGGCCATTATAAATCAATGTTTTTTTTTTAAATTTATATTTTATCATGTGTTATATATTAAATATATGTTGAATATATGTTATTCACATTTAAATATTTATTTAAAAAAATATACCATACACTTTATGTTTATTTATAATATAAAATAAAAATAAATTTATCAATTTACAATAAAAGATCTAAACTTATTGCATGTATGGATGGGTTCATTTCATTCTAAGGCCTTATGTTTAGCAACTAAAATCAAATGAATTTTTTTAAAATGTTAGCGAAATCTATTATGTATATATAGATGGGGCAAAGTCAAACCATTTTTTTCTATGCTCTCTTAAAATCTAATTTTCCTGTTGAATAAATGCATTATTTGGGCATGATGCGATATGTATGCATTCTCAAGAAATTTTGGTGTTGAAGTTGAAGATATCGTAAAAGATTTTACTTCATTCTTTTTGTACACTGAAGATTTTACTCGATTGCATATAGACGAATTTTGAGTTGACCATGAGACAGAGTGATTTAGGCGACCTAAGTATTACTATTAAATAAAAGAGGCTAAATCTTGGTTTGACGAAAGATGTGGATTTTGGCTGCTTGCTGATTTTTTTTGACAAATTCCTCAAAGTTTAATCTCCCGACAATTCAAAGTATGCATATTAAAAGCATAAAATCTTTGACTTGTTAATTTAATTGATGATCATTCATTCCCTTAATATGTCATATATCCTTACAGGATTGGGGAGGAGCATATATAGTTAACAATGGCCTCGGTGTTTCATAAATCTTAGAAAAAAGGCTTCTCACTTTTTGCCTTTCTTACATTAAAAAAAAAAAAACACCCATGGTAGATTTTCAACGTAAAGTGGTGGGGGAAAAGCAAGAACTAGAAACCAGGAACCACATGCCATTTAACACACAAAGACAAGGAAATAAGGGTTCCTCGGTTGGAACAAATTGGACAGGCTCTTGCTTTAGTGCTTCTCTTGTTCTTTACCTTCTTCTATATTCTATGGCTAAATTCTTTTTGAAATAGCTCAGAAAAAGGGGGAAAAAATCTTTGTTTTGGACGCTTTCAATTCTTCCTCATATACTAAGCAAAATGGCACTGGTTTTGTTTCTTTTTCTCTTGGGGCTGTAATTGTTTTTTGGGGGTCCCAAGTGATGAAGATGTGAAAGAGACATACAGAAGGCCACCCATATCTATAGTTTCCATCTTTCTTCTCATCATCCATACATCTCCATGTTCTAAAGAAGAAAAATTAATCCTCCAAAATCTGCATTTAATGCTACCTTTCTTTCATTTGGTACAAATACTACCAGCATTATCCGATTGCCATATCGACATCCCGAAAATCTTGAATAGAATAGTTTTCATCTAACTTCTGTTCCAAATTTATTGCACTACGAGATATCTGTGTTGCTGCAAATGTCAATCATATCGTCTCTTGTAATAGTTCTTCTATTTTTGTCTTTCCAATATGCATGTAATGCTCGAAGTTTTGGAGTAGTCCACAAGGAGACAGCCAAAAAATTGCAGCCCTCAATTAGCAAGGTTTGCTCAAGTTCTCTATAAGTAAATACCTGTATGATAGGTTCTACTATTTCATTTTATTTTTTCTGTATTTCATATATGAAAGGCCCGAAACTGATCCTGATTTAGGGTTCTATGCAGAAAAATGAGAAGTTGAATCCAGCTAGGGTTTCCATACAGCCAGACAGAAAATCTTCAATACCAAATGCCACTAAAGATGCAAAAGAGGAAAGCAGATTTGAGAAAGAGAAGGTCAATAATGAATCAGATGAGCCCGGAAAGCATATTCAGCCGAAAGGCAATCCGGTAAACATTTCAGGTACCACACAGACTGGGTCTGAGTCTCTAGCTTCTGTTTCTTGGAAGGTGCCTCACAAGAAGAGAGGAGAGCAAGAACCAGGGTTTAACTTGGACTATTTGCCACCAAAAACGCACCCTCCGGTCCACAATTGAGGCTGCATTCTTGATTTTCTTGATCAAATGGTCTGATCCTGGATTTGAGGGTATTGTGTTTTGCATCTTTTTAACATTTAGCAAAAGGATCAGTGTTGACAAAGATTGTGCTGATCAAGCAGTTGCAGGTGCCCTATAATTATCTCAGGGCACATTTCCTAATTTACTAGGAACCAAGTAGGATGTAAGATCTCTCTCTAAAACAATTTTCACATAGTATAAGTATACTAGAAACACGATGATGCCCTTATCATGCCTGGCTACTAATGTATATTGGAAAATGTTATTTTGAAGAAATGGATTAGCATTTTGCATTCTTCATTCTACCCTTTTGAAGCTTTTCATTTTACTTTCTTCTTCTTGGATCTTCTGCTCTTCCACTTTCCACTTCAATGTCATTTTCCATAGATAAAGGTAATAAATGTGAAAAGAAGCCATGCATACATTAGTTATAGATGTTTATTATCTTATGTGATTTCTGCTATAAACCGGTGCAGCAAATGCCATTACAGCTAGTCTCACATAATTATTTCTGTTTTATTACAGCAAAGAAGCCATGTTTTATTCAGATCACATTAACATTAACAATATAATTCTTTGCTTTTACCAAAGTTTTAATCAGAACCTTGTTCTTTGCTAAAGTTAATCAGGTGCTGTGATCATGAATGCGTGAGTATCTTTGTCTTGTACCAACAAAAAAAGGAAAAAAAAAAAAGGAATATCTTAATTATTACTATGTTTAAATGAGGTGGTTGGTTCTTCATAAATAAGAAACAGATGAAGATTTCTGGTTTATGAGGGTTTCTGTGGACTCTTCGTTTTCAGTTGATGGCAGTTAAGGTTTGGAAGTTGATCACTACTTACCACATGGTGTGTTTGGTATTTTTTGTTGCCCACATTTATTTCTCTTGTCGTCCAGCTCTTCTATACTCCATGATTTTATAGTTTTTTTGGTTACTTTAAATCAAATAATAATAATAATAATAATAATAAAAGAAAAGAAGTCAAAAGGCAAAATCTACAGATATTTGAAATAATTCTTTGATTGAAAATAATTCAATTTTCTACTCACTATGCCTCAACCTATAACATGTCTATGCAAAGAGATGAGCTCGCAGTCTTTTAACTTTTTAATTATAATGTTTTGTTCTTCGTAAGTTGAGGTCTTAAAATTTAAAAAAAAAATTACGTTTAAATTCTATTAGCATTGGTTTTTATCTACTTATATAATAGTTTATTTTATTATTGAATAAGTATATTCATTCATTATACAGTATCTTGATTATGTAATAATGGCAGGCAATGTCTCTGATGTTGAAATAAGACACTGTTAAAAATAGGTGGTATGCTTGTTCCTTTCTTGCATACAAAAGAAAAGAAAAAAAAAGAAACTGATGGAATGTCACTACCATAAAGAATAACATTAATAATAAAAGATTAAGTGATATTGTAAAATGATCACTAATAATACATATAGGATGACGATAATTTTTATTTTAATATTAATGATATATATTAAGTGATAATAACTTTTATTTTGCCATAATAATGATTTCATAGTAATAATTGTACAATGATGACTAATATTTTAAACTGTGATTATTAGAAATTAGTGACATATGTATAATGATCACTGACAAAAAAAATATCAGACAGATGTCACTAATTGTTCATATTTAACAATATAAATATAATTTTTGTGAGTATTAAACTTGTGAATTATTGTGACAAAATAAAAAATATATAATTAGTGACAGTTTCAGCATTGTCACTTAATTAATATGTTCTCACTGTTTTTTTTTTTTTTTCTTGTTCTATCTACACCCTTTGTTCCAATCTCATTTGACCATACATGGTTTTAAATGTACGTTGAAAAATTAAAAGTCTTTTGTAACTTTATACCATTGCTCTTAAAAGTAATAATTAAAAGTCACTGTGTTAAATTATTATTTTAAATAAGATGATAATTTTTTTATTTTAGAAAATTAAGATTTATGAGACTTTTTTAAAAAATATATATGAGTGGCAAATTTGAGACATATGAAATAATTTTATTTAACTAGTTACATTTAAAATCACATTTTTATTAAAAAAAAAAAACAGATTAAAAACTATCGGTCCACACATGTATTAATAGCATTGTAGCGATCAATCTTACATCAAAGGAAAAAAAAAAACAAGACACAAGATGCGGCAATCCAATGCTGCTTCCACTGCTGGTTAAAGAATAATAAAGCAGCCCCTGCTTTCAGATCCCAAGAGTATCACACTTTAAAAAAAAATTATTAATGATAAAAAATTAAATAATAATATATATTAAGGAATAAAAAAATTATTTTATCATAATGATAATTTTGACTATTTTAATATAATAAGAATTATATAAAGATTGTCGTTGTTTATAATTAACTTGTTAAAAGATTATGCATAAAATTATAAAATAATTAATCAGTGAGATCTAAATAGATGAATGACAATTCACTATATTATCACTATATAAATTTGTATTGTTATTGAATTATCACTATATATATATATATATTATCATTAATTATTAACAATAATAAGTTAAACATTATTTCGATCATAATTGAATTTTTAAAAATCATATTATGATATAAAATAAAAGATATTTTCACATAATATCTATTATTAGGGATAATTTTAATGTCATCACTGACAACAAAGCAAGCACATATCTATAAAAGGATTCAATTAAAATAGGGTCTTGTGAAATCCCTATACTTCCCGCCAGAAAATCTCAGACTCGATATTTTTAAGCAAGAAATCGCTACTTACCTACAAGCGATTTCATATTTAATCCGCACACAGAACTCAGAAGTTTTCTCCGTCTCAAGAAAAGCCCAGAGCAGGCGAGCGCGAGACCAAGAGAACGATGGATGTGAAAGAAGCGGGAGCGTCACTTGATGCTCTGATTTCGTCATTCAACACTCGTATTGCGGAGCTCCAGCAGCTCGTCATTGCTCGCAACAGTTAGAAATAGTTTATCTATTTCAATTAATCAAATTGCCTTGCCCTGAAAAGAATTAGCATTGAAATTCTATCGATTTTTTTCTGACCCATTTCTTTTCTTTTATTGAAATTGAGCAGTGTATCCGGCGAGCAGCATCAGCGATTTATCGGCGATAGATGCGGCATTAAAGGGCATGGAGCTTCAGGTTCAAAATATCAAGAATCGCTTACGTGATGAAAGTCGAGCTATCCCTAAGGCCAAAGTAATCTCATTGTTTTTTCTTTTTTAATTATTTGATTTTTTTCTGTTGATACTTTTAATTCAGGTGTGGTTTGTTGGATAGAATTTAAAGCTTTTGAGTTTGAAGTATTTGAAGTTTAAAATGTGGGTGATATATTTGAAAATAAGCAGATTTATTTTTTATTTTCATTTTTATTATTATATTTCACAACCCTTTGGTTTTACATTTGGAATTAAGCATAAAATTTGAATTTTGAAATTGTATGTGCCATGTGCCAAGATTTTCAAAAAAGCTGACACTAATTGTGTTAACTACAAAAAAGATTGTGTATTGTGGGGATAGGAATGGGGTCATACTAGTCAGTATACTACTAATGAATTGTATAGCAAGGTGAAGTAGGATATGTGAGTTATGGGGAGAGTGAGACACTTGTATGACTCGTTTAGCCACAATTTTAATTAACTGTCCAATTAAGATATAAGAATCACATGGCGGAGACATTAAGTTTGAAAATTATATATTTTTCTGGTGAATGTTTCACAATGTCTTTCTTAGTTAGTGGATAGAAAGCTATCCAGAAGATATGTCAGGGGTCAATCCTGTATGTGTAAAAAATCTGATTGCAACACTGAGTACAGGAGCACAAACTTATTCAAAAACTGACTTGTGGATTTATTCATTGTAATTGCAGAAGTTAATAGAGGCAGCACTGCGGCAACAAAAGAAATTAGAGAGTATTTCTGCTTGTGTTCCATCATGCATGCCTGAAAGAATTACTAACTTGAAACAGGATGCTAACAAATGGTAATGCTATATCTTGACGCTATAGTAGTTTTTTGGTTCATAGGAATATGATCTTAAATCTATTTTAACTGAGTCTTTCCTTTTTTATCTGTTTCAGTGTGCAAAGAGAAGAGTATAAGCAAGATCTTGGATTTGAGTCTTTAAAGCTTGAGGAGCCTGCACCTAAAGTAAGGAATCACATCTATTTTTATGTGTTCTGCACAAGTCTATTTTTCTTCCACATCTTTGTTGTACCAGGCTATGGAAGTTGCACAATCACTTGATTTCAACTTCATTGTGCTCAACTAGCCTGTAAGCATTTTAAGAGTATGAGGAATGACAGGCCAACATCGATCGTTTTTTAGATTTTTAGCTTGAGATTCGTGAAGTTGTCCAAATATGCAGTTTATGCATTAGCAATTATCAACTGGTCTCCATGTATCCTTTACCAAGTTGGAAGAAGGGAGAGCACAAGTGAACCAAAAAAATTTGAATAAGGCTTGCTAATCACTTTGATCTAGAGCATTTTACTTTTATTATTGTTGATAGCCTTGGCTATCTTTTTGAATTCTTAGTCGATCATGCTTTGAGCTCATAGATCATTGGCATCGAACATGAATCCTGCATTAATTACTTTCAGGTGATGATTGAGAACCAATTTAGTGATTTTCACGATGTGAAAGAGATGTGTGGTTCATTGATGATGTCTATCCATTGTTTATCCAAGGCATCATACTTCAGCAAAGTTATGCATATCTATGTATGGTCATTTAGAGAGGTCACTATTTCAAACTATTTAACAGGGATATTGTTCGGAAATTTCTTATGGGCCTATATATTCTACTAGGATAGCTGTTGTCTCTTTTCACCTGAATGAGACGAATACTGGTTCAAGGATGCAGTAAAGAGTTAGTATTCATGGGAAATTGAAAATAATGAAGTTATACATTTTTAAACTTCCACTGATCTATTCCAGGAGAAGAAGGGTCGAGCCTCCCCTCCAATGTGGTATGTCACTGGCGACGAGCTGAATTCCGTGCCATCGTAAGTGAACTGGGTTTTAGGTACATAATAGTTCAGCTGCATCCGGTTTAAATGATCTACTTAAATGTTTTAAGGCTATTTTTAAATTTCAACAATGATGTGTTCTTTTAAACTAGTAGGTCTAAACTTAGCAAACTGCAGGTACATGAAACAGAGACTCACTTTGGATAAGGTGAATGCTGCAATTGGTGATATGACAACATATGCAGAAGCGAACGCCCAGCTTATCGCAGCACCAAGAAAAAAGGTTGTTCTTGTCGTTTTATTTCTCCTTTCCCTGAAATTTACATAGTCCATTTATACTGATTCCTCATTCTTTTATTTTCTTTCAAATGGTGAAGCTGGCAGAGAATAACTTGGACAAGGCTCTGGTAAGTATATTCTCTCAGACATGTTTACTTGCTCATAAAATATAAAGTATTCTCTCAGAGAGGTTTACTTTATTGTTTTCAAATTATATCGCAGACAATCCTGTCATTGCTTCATTTTTCTTGGGTTATAAAGTGTAGTTGATGCATGTATGACTTGTGCAGGAATTAAGGGAGATTGCAATGACAGATGCAGTGAAAGGAAAGCATTTTTTTCTAGAAGCAGATATTAAAGGGCCTTCCTTGAAACTTGACAACACTGGAAGAGCACTATTGACGGTTAGTGATTCTTATTTGTTTGGGAAAATAATCTTTAGGGATACATAGGCAAACATGGCCTATCTAGGAATTTGGTGTCAAAGTCAGCTGAAACTATTTTTCCTACTAAGTCAAATATCAGTTCGAGACACAAGCTCTTTTCTAGTAGAGTTCAGGTAAGGGAGCATTCTGAAGGAGAATGGTGATTGGTGAAGCATTTTACCTTTCTTAAGGGAAGCGAACTTCTTGAGCGATGGATGTGTTTTCATGTTTCAGAGTTTCTCTCTTAAACTTGAATTATGTTTTGTCCAAAAGAAAATAGATAAAAATGTATATAATATACGCATCTCTGGATGCATATGATTAATTTTATAACTGTATTACTGGATTGATAATAGTGCAAAGTCCATATTTACTACTTTTGGTGCTATTTGCGCTTGACCTTTTAGCACCCCACTTGCGTCACATTTATAGTGCACAAAAAATGGAGCTCCTGTGGTAAAAAGTAGAGTCAATAGGAACTCTGATCCATGTAGAATTTATGCTGTGGGCCAAGCATATGGTTGAAGGATCTAATCTCCATTGCTTTTTGACCTTGCTAGGTTCTTCGGCATCTGGGTCGGATAAGTGAGACTCGAATTGGCCATCACCGTGTCATCATGTTATTGAGGCCTTAGCGAATCATTTATCTTCAAACAACAATTCAGTAGGTGCTCTCCTGTTTTTGGGTAGTGCTGTCTATGTTAAATCACTGTTTCTGGATGTGGAAGAGTGACATAGATTCATGGAATGTGGATGTGGGTTATTATAATACGTTTCAAGATGCTACAAGTGAGATTACACTCTTCAATTGTGGCTGCTGCCTTGTAGGCTCCACTAAAATTCTCCTTCCCATATTTTTCTTCTTTCTTTTTGCCATCTGCAAGATACTTTTAACATCCTTCTTTATGCATATCAATGTTTTTAAAGCAGCTGTAGCTTCCCAGTTAACAGTGACTAGATTCATTATGTTCTAGCACATTTAGCACATCATGTTGAAGTATCACAAACCTGAGTTTGTTGTTGAATTGGTGTGTCTGAATATTTTTATATGCATTTGCTAGCTGTCCAGTTTGTATTTCCTTCAAAATTTAGAACTATGATCTTCAAATTTATTTAAAACAATGCCACCTGATCATTGCATTAACATAGTAACAAAGCAGCAGTAAAATCAAAATTGAATACAACACACAATCAAATAACAGGTGCAGGGAACAATCTTTATGAGCAAACAAAGCCTTGTGGCACCTTCTTGCCACAGGAGTTGATGACCAAACTCAGGGCAACTGGTATTTCAAGTTTCACAATGCCTAGCACATTGGCCTTAATTGCAGTACACAAGCACAACGCAGCTTCAAGGTCAGCCAGGCCCTCCACAAGTGCACAACATTTGCTGCTAGGCTTCGTCCCAACAACCTCGTGGACCAGTCCTAGCCAGTCGCCACAAACACCAAACTCGAGGGTATCTTTCGGGCACTTAACGGCCTTTGCAGGAGTGGTGGAGGGGGCTGATGGAGTGCCCTTTGGTGGGCATGGCACATAATGGGATGAAACACAAGTGAAAAAGATGATGTTAAGTATAATGAGAGCAGGAATTGCATTTACACCTGCCATTTCTTAGCCAAGATTTTCAAAGTATCAGAATTCTGCACCTGGTTTTTTATGTAGAAATTGAGGTCAGCTGGGAGGTCACATTTGTGTGAAGCAGCAAATATTTGTTAAACTTGTGGCTGATTCTTGGCCAGGGTCGGGAGCAAGATTTTCATCTAGTGATTGGCGTGGATTGAATCAAGTTATATCTTTGTGTGATGTCTATTGACCACCCATATTACATGCACAGTGGCTGATGTTTGGCCCATACGGATTATATCACATGTTGTGATTTTGGCTCTGGTTCATGTTAGTTTCTTCCCTGCGGACTGTGGGGGAATTCCGTCGGAATGTAGGCTCCTAACGTGAACAAATAACTAGTATTTTTAATTTTAATTTAGTGTTTCATATCGTATTTTAATTTTAAATGCTTATCAAATGTATAAAATATTCTTTTAAATATATATTTGATGTAAATTATATATATATATATATTTAATATGTATTTATTAAGTGAAATACTAAATTACTTGAAATTATGTGTTTACATATGGTAGTATGTTGTACAAAAGAATTATATCAGTTAATTTAAAGAAATATATATATATTCTCTACATATGCGACGACAGGGTCACACTCAACTCTTGAAAAATTTCATTTATCCTTGTTTATCCTAGTCAGAAATAGAGAAATTACCTATTTACTTCCTGGTTGCTGTTCTCTGATTTTAAAGTTTTTATTAATCTTTGGTGAAGCGTAAACTAGTAAACTATGAAATTTTCTAAAACAAGTAGATTTTTTAAAAGTAGCGAACACTCGATGGCACTATAATTTTATTTTCTTTTAGCAATCAAATAACACTTTCGTGGGAATAAACGAATAATTTATAATGCCATCTTAACACTTGCAATCAAAAAAATTTGGGTTTAAGTTTCATTATTATGGATATTAATCTAGTTTTATAATAGTTCTTCATATTTTGATATTATGAATCTTGTAATTATTTATATTTAATAAATATGAAATTTAAATATAATAATTAATCGTTTTCACGCCACGCTAAATAAGTACAATAAAAAAGAATACTGAATCTTTATCCAGAACTGAATTATGCCACAAGTTGACCCTTGGAGAAGGGGAAATTGGAAATTAAGCACCCAACTCAATCGGAATAAATTAAAAAAAATAATAAAAAATTAAAAAAATTCTTGCATAATACGACACAAAACACCATTATAAACAGCCCAAATACCATAACAAGTGACAACACTTAATTCAAATTGTCATCAATTTCCAAGAAAAATAAAGTCAAATCAAAAGCAATCAAACCAGAAAATGGGATTAATCAGAAGCAGTTTGACGTTGATGTTGGGCATGATCGGAGGAGCATACATTGCACAAAACTACGATGTACCCAATATCAGAAACTTGGTCGGAACCTCGTTTTTGAAGGGGAAGCCGCCGGAAGAGACGCATCGGAAGCCCAAGAGTAATATCTCCACCAACCACAATAAATGATTAATTAGGTTTGCTGCAGCCAAAATAGTGGATTAAGCATCTTGTGTTTTATTTTATATTTTAATGTTAATTTTCTTGTGTGTGGAGAAAATTAAAAGTATATTTTTCTAAAATATATATATATATATATATTTATCTCAGTGATTCAAGGATTTTTTTTTTTACTTTTTAATATCATCTTTAATTGTTAGCGTTCTGCATTAAATTTTTAGATCTAAAGTGGAAGAGATTGCGATTTAAGTGGATGTATATCTGGTTCACACATGAAAAATAATTAAAATTGTAAAAGTAATATTGAAAAAGTAAATTACAAGCATTGTTCCAATATCGATGAATCTAGAAAAAATAATTGAGGCCCCATTCTTAGTATGTTCTCTCAAGAAACATTTATTAAGATGTATGACATAATATTATGAAAAATGGATACAATTTTTTTACTGTTATTTAGTATTGCTCGGTCCCATAGGGATGATCAACAAAAGTTTTGAGAATTCAAGAGATCACAAGAAGACGAGCCTAACAATCCAAACAAAAGCGATGAGAAAAAAAAAGAATAACCTTAGGGCATAGGAAAGTATCAGAGCTGTATATGGGCAAAATCTAAGGAACCCCGCAGGTAGTGCAAAAAATTTAGTAGAATCATTTGAGGCAACTCATGTTTGGTTCAGAAAAGCTTGATCAAGTTCCAACCTAATGAGAATCCTAAAACAAGGTCGATGAATCATATAGAATTTTTGAATGATTTGAAACTTGAGTAGCTGTTGCTCCTTTGTGATAGTTTATGTAATCTAATTGACGAATGTTTCATTGATGATTATAGAGAATCAACTCCGCGTGAATAATTAAAAAAAGACCAGAAAACTAAGTCAATAACTTGGCGAATAATCCAACGTTAAGAAAAAACCGCAAGGTTGAGTTTAAGAAAACAATATATATAGATTATGACCTAAGTTTGAGTTTGGAATTGAAGTAGTTATTTTATTAAGGGTGCCTAAAGTCTTGTGGATTTGATATAACTAGTCATCTCAATATAAAAAAGAGCTCCTAAATTAGCATCAAAGAGGCGGATCCAGCGGGCGGGCCACTCCCCCTTACCTCCACAAAAAATTTAAATTAATATAAATTTTATATAAAAAATTATTAAATTTTAAAAATTTGCTACCCTAAAAAATTAAAAATACCTCCTTTTCTACTATATTTTGGTACTTATTAAAGAGTTGACTCTTGAACAAGGGGTTACCTGACCTCATTTACAAGAAAAGCCTTGGATAAATGCAATAATATGCATACACCGTCCAAAAAACTATATATAAGTATGTATAACCACCATTAGAAATCCCACCACTGGCCATCAGAGAAAAAACAGGAGTAACCACCCCCCCCCCCCCCAACCCCACCCCATCAGAACATATTAATAGTCTAAAGAGGATAATTATTAATCTTCTCTTCTCCAAGAATTGTGAGAGATTAGAAAAAGAAGAAAAAGAGAATGGCTATAATCAGAAGAAGCTTTACATTCATGGCTGGTACATTATTTGGGGTATATATTGCACAGAATTACAGTGTACCCAATGTTAGCAGATTGTTCAAAGGTGGTCTTGTGATGGCCAAGCATTTGGAGGAGACCTACCGGAAACCGAACAAAAGCAAAGCTGGAGACATTCAAGAATGAGCAACAATGGATGTATATATGATGCAGTGGCATTTTCACATACTTTGTGAGTGTACATATTTTGAATAAAATATACGTTTCTGTACATAAAGCCCCATTCTTGTATTTCTCTGTGAGTTGCTTAATTTTGGTTTTGCAGGAGATGAGAAAGAACTTTATTTTTTGTCTGTATATATTGTCATTTTGTTATTAAATACTGATCTATCAAAATTTATTTTTGACGTAATTATTTTAGCAATTATGTATTTATATCAGAATTTCATATAAAGTGGAGAGTTCTGATAAGATAATGGATGTCACACATGTCATCCTTGTAAAAGCGTTGAACTACAGAATTAATAGTTTGCAGAGAGACAAGATAGATATTTTAAACCCATATCATAACCCTTAATGCACATATGTTTGTAGCAATCATGTAAAACATTTCCTTAGCCATATATGATAAAGGTTATTACATGAAATCTCATAGGCATTTTCTAAACTCCAATCTCAGTTGTCTGTCTACCTGTACTGCTTCACACACTAAAACTACACTAATCCTATTCAGAAACATGCAGTACGAGACCTAATTCTGGGACATGGCGTAATCCATCAACAAACAGTTTCTTCACGAGTTGCTCAGAAATTATAGGATAAATGATTCAACCAATAGATTAGAATAGCAATTTTGGAGGGCCACAGCAATTTTGGGCAATTAGGAAACTGAACTCACTAAAAACAGCCTTACAAGGTTTGGTAAGGTCAGACTGCGTGAATTAAGACATAATATATGTCACCATTACATGCAGGATATCTCCGAATTCTGAAAGAATCAAATTCCCAAAATTTGATGATACATAATTGAATGGCCAAACATTTTTCACATGAAAAGAAATATGTCCCAAGTCTCTAAAAGGGACAAATTGAAGGAAATTCAGATGTGCAAATTCATGACATCTGAACAAAAGAATGAAGACTTTCTTGCACTCAAGCTCTTATTTCCTGATGAAGTATCCCAACAATATGCCGAGAAGTAGACCAAATAGCAATACGACAAAGGATACACCACCACCTTGCCCTTTTCTGTTCTGTTTTCGGATCAATTCCTGCCCAGCGAATGCAGTAAAGCATGTCAGCAGAGAAAAGCATAAACAAAAACGACAAATTCACTGCCTGTGATACATGAAATAGGCTGACTGATTAAAAGCAGATACAATGACAAGCAAGCTACAGTAATAATACATCAAAAGAGCAGTTGTAAAACTGAGCTAGACTACTAACCAATATTAGCAGTGTTTATTGTAAAAGAGATACTGCCAATGTTCTGTTGACTGTGTCAGTTTATAGGGCATAAACAGACAGTAAGAACCAAGTCCACAGAAGATACAGATAGCAGAGTCAATGGAAAGGATAGAAAATCGGTTTAAATTCTTGTACTGAGATCCAATGCCGAGAATTATAGTGACATAATGGGGCATTCACAAATGTCTGGGCAAGATTGAATTAACAGATCCATGGTGTCAAGACAAACAGAAATCAATTAGTGAAGCACCACCAGACATTACACGCATATTTTCCATGATTACTTGAAACCTAGCAGGCTTCCCCTGCCAGGAGAACCATGAGAACTAATTTAAAAATTGAAAGAAGATCTATAATCTATACCAAATGAGATGTTACTCAAATTACAAGCCTTGTCAAAATTTGCATTCTAAAAACAACATCCACCTCCAACATAAGCTACAATACACAGACATTGGTGTGGACTCTCAACAGATGGGAAAAGGACAAATATGGCCAAAATAAAATCAACATTATCTCCACATCACACTACCAGGCTTCTTATATTTGAATTGAATAAGTGATTCTGTGAAAACTTTTAACAATGCCTTTGTTAGGGATTTTCACACAGTCCTGTAGATGATCAATGATTCCAATACCGATTAGATTAATAAGAATCAAGTTAAAAAATGTAATATATTTTCAATTATATTTTTCTAAAATTTTCTACTATGACCATAGTCTTTTACGTCTTCTACGTGTGAAACACGCGTATTTTTACTAGATTCTTAAACCCTAAAAGTCCAAACAAACGCATTTGGAGAAACTACAAAAACCTCTCCTGAGGTTTGGCCAAAATACAAGGACCTCCTTGTTTGTCTAATTACAGTTACCTCCCCCAGCACAATGGATATCAGGAAAACCTATCATTTTGGTTGAAATGACTGTTTTACACTTCACTAAGAATTACACAAACATCACCTGATGTTTGTCCAAATTAGAGGGACCTCCTCAATGGTTTGTCAAATTACAATTACATTCCTGAGGTTTGTCCAATACACAAGACTCCATGTAGTTTATCGGAAAAAAAAAAAAAAAGAAACGGAAAAACAAAAGAAAATGAAAATACCCTAAACATTGAAAGACACATATGCCTTTCAATTAAGCATACTATATTCAAATCCATATCATATACAAACCCAAATGTCCAAATCCAAATTCAAGTGGTGATTCTATTCTAAGAGAAATTGTACAGGCAAGCTTGTGCATTAAAAGATAGACAGATTCTCATTAGGTGAAAAATCAGTAGACGTCAACACTACTTGCAAGTGCATAGAAACCAAAGCATACCAATTCGCCAAGGAGCTTTTGATTTTGTTTAATAACAGAAGCTTTCTCCTCATTCAACTTCGAGACAACAGACCATGCCTGAAGATAAAGATTTCACTCAAAATAGAACTCCAGTAGCAACATTAAACAGGAAATTATTAGAGAAATTTGGAAACAAAAATATTTTATCCTTTAAGAAACAGCACAACTATTTAATATCTTGAACAAAGCAGCTCCAAAAATCAAAAGAACAGACCGCAGTTAACTATGTATAAGGTATCAGTTTGACCCAGAAAGCCCAAATTAAATGTGCAAGTTAAATTTCATAATTTTACAAATTCCTCCTCAAACCTAAATGCATCAATTTAAAATCAAACTAAATGTCCTTCATCATTCATAGCTGAGTATATTTGGTTCTCAGTTAACAAAAAATCAACAATTCAAAAACTTAAACCTTTGCAAACACAAAAGAAATGATGATGTGGAGAAACTGAGTTTCCATAAGCATATTTTCAGTAATTAGTTGCTTAAATAAAACTTCAGAATGAGACAACAATAAGTTTCAAGGCTTACTCTAAGATAGTTTAAATTAAGCTTTCTAGGAAAAGTCATGAAAATGCATGGTCTGCAACAATTCCAATTTTATTAAAGATTTTCAGGTAGCAAGGGCGGTGCAATGGCCAATAACTTGTGAATCTTGGCACATCATGTATGTTTTTTTCCCATTACTTTTGTTATAGGAGAGTAAACATCCAAGAATTAACAGGGGAACTCGATTATGTAACATATTTTTACATTCGATACCATCAATACTGTTAGAAAACATTTCTGAACTTTTATGACAATTTCCATAGGAAACCACATGGAGTTCTCGTGGACATCATACTCTATAACATATCTATGTGGTTTCAATCCATTACTGTGTGATATATTCTTTTTCTTTCTTCTTTTTTTTTTGTTGTGAGGGTGGGTGGGTGGGGGGGAGGAGATCACCTCAGAAGATGATGAATTTCCCATTGATTGCTTCAATGATCTTGCTACCTGAAAATTTTTAAGGACTGAAATTAACAATTTTGACCATAGCTGAGGTAGGAAAAGCGAAAGGAAAAAATTAATGATTAATCATACTCACAGCCTCAGAAAATGAAGATTTTCTAATCTCATCCTCAGCTGAAGATGTTCCAGGAGAAGTCCCTTCTTCATCTCCTTCAGGTACAGGGGAGGGAGGGTTAGCAGGAATATAAACCACCCTCAATCTAAACTCATCAACAACCTTCCCATCCTCCCTGTTAAACTGCGAAAAAAATTGACGGAAGTAATGCAAACATAAGCTTCACAATGCTTTATATACAATCATTTTGTAGCAAACTTAACCCACCATTTCCTGGGTTACATCCTTATTTGTTGAACCATTCGGAGCAATAACACTCTGAACCAGAAACTTATCCCTACATTGCATATCAGGGGGAGCCTCTTTTTGCGCTTGCATAGTAACTACAAACCGCACAAAAGAAATGCGAATAAGAATATTCCAAACAACAAAATATGTAAGTTCTATAGAGCCAAGCAGCCAAAATTTGAGTATATAAACCCAAAATCGCAACCAATAAAAAAAAATAAATAAAGAACAAGAGATATTTAGAAAGATCATAGGGCTTTTCACCTGTGACATTGCACACAGAATTGGGTAGAACAATGCCAGCATTTGGGCGAACGCAATACCTTTTGGGGTTGGTTGTTTTGACCTTCTCCATCAAAAAGTCATCAAAATTCAGCTAGCTGTGTAATTTCTAAACTTTATCTCATAAAAGCATCAAACAAGTTAACCAAATTATGATTTTTAAAGAGAGATTTACCTTAAATGCAATATACTGATCGGTCTTATTAGCCAACTGCATAGAACAAGAACTCTGTTTCCTCAATTCAACTGTATCCACAAGCCCACATAAAGATAATCAAAACCCACATTAGAAATCACATATCCAAAATCAATCAATCACATTGAAACAGAAAGAAACATTTTTAGATTCATTTGCAATGGAAATGGGTTACAAAGTAAAATACAAAATCTTGGATTGATGATAACCAAAAAGGAAAACAGAAAAAGAACCTGAAAAAGTATCTTAAAGCAGCTTACAAGAAAAACACATAAAGTAAACAGCATTTCTCTTTTTCTTTTTGTTTCGTTTTCTCGGAAAACGAACAAAAAAGTAGAAAAATTGAAAGAAATTGGCTTACACGGGAACTTTAGTTCTGAGGGCTGAATACCGAGAAAATCTCCCATGCTCATGTTTCTGAATTTTGGTTTGAATCAAGAAACTTATATATAAAAATGGTCTGAAATTTTTCTGAATTACCAAATGGAAAAAAGGAAAAACAATCAAGAATTTGAAAATGAGAGTAATTTTCGTTTCTGGGTCTTGTATTGACCCTGACGAAATCAACGAACGAAGGCAATGAGGGTTTTCCTTTTCTTTTCTTTTCTTTTTTTATATTGTTTTTGTTCTATTGGTTTCCAATATAAGTACGACGTTGAACTTTTACATATAATGTTAAAACTCAAAACTTTTCACTTTTGTGAATATTATTTTTTGACAGTATCATCTTATGGCCCATGTTTTTAACCTTTATGAATGTTATTTTCTGCAAGGAATCTAATTTGCGCTATCAATTTGCCCTCTGTAAAGTTGCATTTCAACACTAGAATAGAATACTAAAAAGAAAAAAAAGTTTATACAAATACATAATGAATTTTGTCAATTTTTATGTTTGTTACTCTTTTTTCGGGATATTAATTTATTTAAGAAATTAATATTTTGTTAAATTTTTTATTTTCTCTTTCTTCTACTAACAAAACATTGTGTGATTATAGCTATAGTATTAATTTATAAAAATTTATATATTTTAATTATTTTTATATATGTATCTTTCTTTTATCAAGATTCATATATGAGTTATAAAAAAGAAAGATAATATGTGGTTAAAATTAATATTTTAATGACACTCATGAAATTTAAGAGGTCTAATATTGAGATTTTGCATAATTATTTTTTAAATGTTATTTTTGATATTTTTTTGTGTTTTTTGATGTATTTTTAGGCCACTAATTGAAAAGATTCATCAAAATAAAATAAAATAAAATGATTTACAAAAAAATGAAAACAAATAAATAGTTTCCTTAACATATATTGTTTCCTGTCTATTCTGGGTATGGTTCAATATTTTAGCCATAACTTTTGCTTCATAAATAATACAATTCTTGATATTATGGAAAGCTAATAAGTAAAATCTATGGCAATATTTAGATCGTTAGTAAAGCATATTTTGTAAAAAGTGTTGAATTGAGAAAATAGAAATTATCAAGAGAAAATATCTTTAATATTATTACATATGTTTATTTGCTAATTATTAATTTATATTGCCCTAAAGGATTTGAAAAAATATATATTATATTATGCATTTAGCAATATTATTAATTTAGTACATCGGTTCAAGTTGGTACTGAAAATTTTTAAATTTAGGTAAGCTTATTAATTTATCAAATATTTATTTATCAAAAAAATTGTGTTTTTTTTAAATAAATCATATGTAATAATTAACACTACATATTTTGCGGAAAAATTGATACGACAATCTGTAATTCCATCCAGTGTAGGTGCTCTCCAGTCTCCCCTGCTGGCCCATATATCAATATGCAACAATTCTTCAATATTAAAGTGCGTGTGTTATGCATACATACATACATATATATATATATATATATATATTATATTTATATATATGTAATAAAAAATATATGAAATTTGGGTAAGCCCAAACTTTTTGGGCTAAAGCTTATAATGTTACCTGGCCACACCTCTCCATCAGGCATCAGCTTGGTTTTGGTTTTCACATTAATTTGATAATTAATATTGCATTTTCAAATTATTTTTATCAAAGAAAAAAGACAAATATTTTGAGCATTAACATAGAATTTATGTTAAATCCTACAAATCACATTCAACTTTGGTAATAGTATAATATAAATAATTAAAAAAATATTATTAAGGCTCTAATCTTAATCTTTCGTAATATTATTAATCGCTTAATACAAGATTTTTATGTTACACAAAAAATTGACAATAGCACAAATGCGGGATTTTTTTCAGTGGAAGCAATATTAATGATTTTTTTGGTGTTTAAATGAGAAAATGAAACATTAATTTTAATCTTAACCCGACTCAAACACTTGTTATTATCTAGTCCTATTTAGATAGATTTTGGGATAAACCAAGTGCTAAAATACAACCACCTCGACATGAATTCAAAAAATGTAGTTTGTGTTTAGTGTACATTTAATTATAATTGAATTTAGCGTATTGCAATTAAACTATAGTACTATACAAAAAAATAAATCTTAGACCACATAAACACTTATCTAGTTTTGCTATTATGTTGGAGTTTGATCTACAATTTTAAGAGAAATTAAATCCAAATTAATAAGACATATAATTAGTGGTCATAATATAATAATCATGATTTACAAATTGGTGTTTTTCTTTTAAAAGTTGCAATTTTTTTGTAAAAAAATGCGTCTTTTGTTAGAATTGTATCTCTTATCACTAATTAAAAAAAATGTAACTATTTACGAAAAATTGCAATAATTCACAAATAACTTTACTAAAAAGTGTTACTTTAACCCACTTTTGGTGTTTTTCAAGAATTAATGAGATATTTATAAACGTCATAACATTTTTTTTAAAAAAAAAAAGTTCACTAGCTAGGAAACTTGTTGTAATTGCTATTAGTATATCTCTAAGTCGTTCTTATTGTATCTTATAATTATTTTTGTCATATAATTCGATAATAAATTAGTAGTGGTGACATATATCACTGTAACGAACAAGAAATTATGCTTAAAATCATATGTTCTACTATTAAATTATCTTAAGCTTTTATTGGTAACTACAATACTTATACTAATAAACACTAAATTAAAATAAGCTTGTTGAGGATTGAAATGGAAGAGATACAACAGAAGAAAATCAAAATTAATTTTTTTTTCCAAACTCTAAAAAGGTGCTATTTCGACAAAGAATTAAATGTAGACAGTCAATTGCATTTATGAGTTTCATATATTCATTATCAATTCACCAACTACTCCTCTTAAAATTGTAATTTATTTTACATATATATTAAATATATAAACATATTATTGGAAATTCGCATGGCCAGAAATTTCTTTTACTAGTTATAACAATGAATAATAGTTTTAAAAGAAAAAAAATGTTCAATCCAAAAATCCTTTGCCATATTTAAAATTAGTTGCAAATTACCTCACTAATTTATAATCAAATCATTAATTATATATACTTAAACACATCGGACACTCGTGGAAATTAAAAAACAATGAGTTTTTTTATCAACTGCAATATTAGTTTTCTTAGGACTAATGTTGTCGATCATGTCAGCAAACTTGTTTATGATTATATTCTGCTTGAAATTACGAGTCTTTTTTTTTCTTTATTAAAATTTAAATTTCTTGAAACTATTTTTTCTCAAATTTTTGTTTTAATTTTCAAAAATAAATAGTATGAGCTTGAAATCAAGCACGAATTGACTCAAACTCCTTTTTTTTTATTGGTATTAAAGTTTGAAATCTTGAGTTATTAATGATTTTATATTTAAAATTACTTATAATGAGGGATAAAATAAAATTGATATTTGAATAATATGAAAATTAATATTCACTCCATAATATAATAGTCTCCTCACTTTTTGAGAAATATCTCAAATAAAATTCATTGTTTTCCTAAGATGAGAAAATATTGAAGGGTATCTTTTATGATTTGTTTGACCCATATTTTTCATTGATGTAGCAATTAATTCCCAAATCTGTACCTGATAATTGCCATTAAAAACATCCCTAGCTTTGTACACCTAGCCCCACCTAACCCCTTCTTGGAAATGATCATAATTTTGCGTACTCACCAAGCAGAAGAATATAAAATCAAAATTAGAAAAAAATGTACATAATGAAAATGGCCTAGGAAAACGATTTGAAGATCAATAAAACGATTGAATAAATGTACTGGAAATCAATGTTTTAAAAATTAAATCGTAATTTGATGGTCGATTTAATTTGTTTGAGTACAAAAAATTAAAAATTTAATTAAATTAATCAAAAATCAATTAAATCGATCAAAAAATCAATCAAACTTGATAATTTAAAAAATAAAATAAAATAAAATAAAATTTAATATTTTATTATATATATATGATTATTTAAATTTTTAATTTTATTAAATATATATTTTAATTAGTTATTTATTTTTTTGACTTTACACGTAACAATTAGTGTATTAAATTATTATTTTATATAATATAATAATAAAATAATTTATTTTTATTAGATTGATCAAATCGATGGTTGAACCGTTGAACAATAGTAAAATCAATTTAGTCATTAATTCGATTATAAAAATACTATTTAAAATGATTAACAACAATAGTAAAATCAATTTAATCATTGATTCGATTATAAAAATACTATTTGAAATGATTAACAAAACCGTCAGGTTTTGAAGAATTTGTTATGAGATAAAACTGAGTGAAAAATAATGACAATATTTTTTTAAGTTTAGAAAAAAGTTTACCAATTTTATAAGCTCTTAAACTTCTAAACTACATAAATGCTCTCATCAAATAAGAACTCGTCGCAATTAATAAAATAATTTATTTCCTAAGGCAATGGGAACAACATTATCCCTAATCAATAATATAGTTATGTTTTTCCATTTCTGTCCAAACAATCATATAATTGTAGCAGTAAATTTGAACAAATAAAGAAACAAGGGACCAAGCATCATAATTACTTGGGACCAAAAACTCTTATTTCAGTACCACAACTACACTTGGATCTCATGTGCAACCAAAAGATGTTCTTTGTCCTTTCAAATTGTCATGAATTAAATTAACAAGACATAATAAACTTAAGACATTGTAAGACCAAACAGTAATAATTATATCATGGACTGGGTGTCTATTGGGGCATGATGCTCCATGAACACAGTCCTTAGCCCAATTTTATCTCAAGAGATTTTCATTTGCAAATTTTATTGCATATTATATTAATTTTCATCGTATAAGTATAATTTGTGAAGGATAATTAACACAACATAATAAAATTTACAATAGAAAATCCTATCCAATTATATCAAGAACCTTAGTGCATAAAAAAACAAGAAATTCACAAAATCAAGTCACCATTGTAATTAAGCAGCACTAAAATGCTTTTTCTTCTTAATATTACAAATCGTATTGTAATTTTTATTACATTATATTAATTATCATCCAGCTATACTTTATGAATAAATTTTAACACATGATAAACAATCAGTACAATATAATAAAAAATATAATAGAATTTATAATAAAAAATCATATCCAATTATCAAAACTACAGCGCATTAAAAGACAAACAGAAAACACACACACACACACACAAAATCAAGTCAACATTGTAATTAAGTAGTACTGAAACTTCTTTTTTTTTCTAATATTACAAATCTTGTTGAGTCCTCTGTTTGCATTACATTAATCCCTGGCACATAGAATTTATGAAAAATTTGTTATATGTCACAAGCAATCCATGCAATTAAATAAATAATACAATATAATTTATAATAAAAAATTATATCCAATTATATCAAGAAACTTAGTACCTAAAAAAAACAAAAAAATAATCACAAAATTAAGTCAACATTGTAATTAAGTAGTACTAAAACAACTTTTCCTTCTTAACAAGCATTGGTCCATTGGGTTTACCATTCTTAGTATATATAATCAAAATTAAAGGGTCCACTAATACCAAGGCAATTTCCCTATTGAGTCATTGTCACTAGTTGAAAAGAAGAAACTGAGTCTCAAAGTGAACACAGAGACCCCTATATAAGACGAGGAGGAGGGGAAAGGAAAGTGTACTCTACAAAATTTGGGAGGTCAAGTTATCACCCTAAAATGCCCCTGGTAGGAAAAGTTTGAAATACCAATTTTGCCCTCAACCACCCTTTACTTCCCCCTCTTTCATCAACCACTATTCCGTACACATATCAACGAAGTGGAGAACGGTGAGGTGTACCCTTCCTCCGGTTCATCATGGACTCTGAAATTTCAGAAACCGGTCTACAAGCCGGTCTGAACCCGGACGGACAACCCGGCAGATTGCTTCTTTTCTTTTTCACAACCTCTGTCGTCGCTGTGCAGATAAGGTTCGGGCAGTCTATTAACCCGGCTGCGCCACCACTACTGGAGCCGGACTCAGTCCTCATAGAACCGGCCTGTTCTAGCACCGAGTCAGGTGTCATTTGTCCATCGTCTAAACCCAGTTCAGGCAAAGCAAGATATTCACAATTGCGAAGATACATCGAAAGCTCGCACCCAGTTCTGAGTATATGTTGAAGCTGTGGGGAAAAATAAAGACAACCCAGATGAGAAAAATGGAAAATAAAGAAAATAGGTCGAAATTAAAATCTGCAAACTTTATAAATTTGCCAAAGGAATTGGATTTTCAATTTGTGTGTGTGTGTGTGTGTGAGTGTATGTACTAATTTGAGGCACTTGGACGACCAGACGAGAGAAATGGAAAATATGACATTGGTCTATATTCAAATCCGCAAAATTCGTAACTTTGTTGAAGTACTAAAATTCAAGAAAATTTAGGGTTTTTTACGGTGTATGTGTGCCTTTGAAATATGCATGCACCTTGCAAGAGAGAGAGCAGAAGAGAGATGACTCTTGCAGGTTTCTGTCACAGGTGATGCAGAGGTTGCCGGAAGCTCTTGGTGGCCTTGTCTGAGGCCTCTGATTTAAAAATACTACTTTTGCACTGTTAGTGGTGTAAGACTGCACAAGAAAGAGTGCAAGTTTTAGAAATCCCAATTAAAAAGATTGATTCTTCTTGAAAAAGGCAAGAATGGAAAAGCAAATAATCAACAAAAAGAGAGTTTTTCCCATTTAGATTATGTAATTGCACTAGATTCTTGTAGCTTCTTTCAACTTACTTGCACTTGAGCACAGTCCATTAATTTATCCGCATCCACAAGCCTTATAACATCATGATACACATACCTTCTTATCTGAGAGAGAAATAAAACCAAAAGTATGAAACTGTTTATAAGACTGAAACATGTAAAAGAATTCCAAGAAATCATGTTCAAGATAATTAAATCGTACAGTTATAAACTAATGTAACTTCTAAGCTGCTGGAGAGTACAAAGAAATAAAAAGACAAAAAAAATCTTGAAAACAAGGCTAAATTTACATACAGTACCATAAGAACGAATGCAAAGGGTAATTGCTTTGTTTTGAGAAATTTTCAGACCTGTAGGAGGCGGTGAGAGCGGTGATTAGTAAAGCAATGAGGGCAAATTCCCTCACAACAATCCAAGCAAAAAACATTCTTTTCATTTTTCCTTGCATCCTCGTGAATTATGCAGGCATTGAAAAACTTCTCCGTCAAGAGGGCCGAAAGCCACCCGGGAACCTCTGAAGTATCCAACTACAAAAGAGGAATTAACTCGTCAATGTGTGAATGAATATTCAGTGCAACACAGAGATGATAAAAAGAAAACCTCAGTTATAGAGAGAGAAGAGAGAGAAAAGAGACCCCACCATGTCTTATATTTTGCTGGTTTGAAATTTGGGTAGAATCTATATTATAAAGATAGTAGTAGAGAACCCCTTCATCAGGATCTGTATTCTGTATAATATCAGTGGATGACCATACATGTAATGTATCTATTTCTATGTATATATATTATATATGTATATGTGTATAGAGATAAGAGGGGGGGTTGATAGGGTGTAAGAAAAGAGAACGGCGCCTGCAAAACTGATACTGGTGTTACTGTTACCAATGAAGGAACAGGAGTGGAGAGGTTGGCCTCATTTAAAGTTTTGGGGCTGGTGGTGGTGGTGGAATGGCGTGTGTATTTTGTAGTGCTTTCTGTAATTTTAGTATTCTGTCGTACTGGCCCATAATTTGTACCACGAATTTGCTCCTTGTCTTATATAGCACTAGTAATTGCTAATAAAGAAAGTAATTAAAACTACAATTAATCATATGAAAATTGGAATCATAAAGATTCAATGTTGTAAACTGCAAAGTCTAGTCCACTGATAATCTTGGAATGTAATAATAATCTAGTTCAAGATTTATTTAACTACACAAAGTTAATTATCTTTGTGTTTATGATTAATTACTCTTCTTAAAGTATAAATAATTAGATCATCAAGCCCCGTTTCTGTTAATGTGAATTTTGTCAGATTTGAAAACCCAAATTATCAGAAATACTGGAAAAAAAAAATTGGTTCTTTTTGGTTGATTTTTGAAACTAATGAACCATGTCCCGAAACCCTAGAATTTTCAAGGGATAGTTGTACATGTATGGTTGGCTCTGTGTGTGTGCAGATGAGTTGCTAAATGACAAGACCCAAAGATGGTGACTTTGCTCACTTCTCGGTGAAAAATGTCGTAAAACAAATGGAGAAAACGGGCTCACTAGAAAAGTGGCCATATTTTAAGTGACAAATGTTTGCACGATCTTTTTGGGATATGACCAAAGACAAGCAAGTTTATCAGGAGCATTCACCTGATAAATATAAATAATCTGTTACGGGTTTGTGACTACGCTTGATGGACTGTTTTAGTAATGGGATGGATAATTAAATTAGTTTTATTATTATAATTTAATTAATTAATTATATTTTTATTATATTATATAAAATAATAATATAATAAATTAATTATTATATAATATATTTTAAATATAAAAAAATAACTATCTAAAAAAAATTTAATAAAATACAAAATTTAAAAACCACATAAATATAATAAAATATCAAATTTAATATTTTTTTAAAAAAAATTTGATCATATTGTTTTGACTGGTTCTGATCGGTTTGATCGATTTTTAATTGATTTTAATCGATCAAATTAAAAATTCGATTATATATGTTTAATCGGATCGAACCAACTTTCGGTTACAGACATCCGAGTATAGGTATAATATTAAAATTAGCTTTATAGTACAAAATTCCTAGGGGGGATCTCTAAAATCATTGCATGGCTACATGCATTTCAAGGATGAAATTTTGGCTTTAAATAGGGACTGTGGATGAACAACAAAATGGTAACAATATTTGGTCAAAGTGGGAGTTGGATTGAGGGAAGAAATGCAGTAGAATGGTGTGTATTTATTTCGAAATATACAGTTGTCCAGATTGTTGGAAATATGAATTTATTAGTGGAAGTATGAAAAAGGCAGAAAGTAGAGGGCCACTTCTCATTTTTTTGCCCTTTTTCAGCTTTCTGTAATCCCTCTTGCAGTCCACAGTCTCACCCTTGAAACTACACCATTGCCATTTCTGTCTTTTTCATTACAGAGCTTCGAGTTTAACTAAAATTGTTTCCTTGCTATGTAAAGGAATGAAATTGGGTGTAATAAAGGGTATTGACAGAAGAAGAAAGGATAATTGAAATTGAATAATAATATTAGGTAGTCAATTTTTCAGATACAATTCCAGGGCTGATGCCCAAGGCCCAAAATAAGTACGTTACCCAAGAAATTTAATTGTGTTTGAATCGAGGGATTTAAATTTAAATGAATGATATGTAGTTAATAATTTTAATATTAATTAGATTTGAATACAAAAAGTAGTTTAAAGTGGGTGTTAAAATATTTTTAAATATATTATAACATTAAATTATTCAAACAAGCTATATGTATTTGAAATACTTTAACTCCTAAATCCTTCAATACAGTCTCAAGCTTATATATATATTTTTTATTTTTTTAATGCCATTTTCAATTACCTCAAATTTTAAATATTTGTTTGTTTTACTTATTTTAATAAAGATTCCATTTGTTTTTTTCTTCAAGTCTTTTAAATGGAACTTAGAAATAAAAAAACTACCGACTTTGGAATCTATAGCCACCATTTTAGACCTAGAATGCTTATTTTTATAAAGTAAGACTCACAATATTGATGTTTAATATGTTGTTTCACTCATTTAAGAATAATTAAAATTTATTATTCAATTAAATATCACTCCTTTTCTCAATCTTCACATAATTGGTGTAACACAAGACGATTATGAAATTTATCATTCAATATAATTTGATCCGACATAAATGTAAAAAATAGGATCCATAACTTATCATTCTTATATTATAATATAAGTATCAAATGACTTATAAATTTGAAAATATCAAAATTAAATATGTTTTTATAATTTTTCGTCTTTTCTTCCATGGAATTACTCTAACCAAACATACTTTTTTATCAAACACATTTTTATTTTCATATGAAAAAACAACGTCAAAAATAAAAATGATTGAAATACAAAATAAATATATATTTTCTGAAAATATATTAAGTAAGTTGGTTTTAACCAAAACGTTTAAAATATTTTGTACCCTACATGCAGAAAAACAAGAAAGGACCATCTGTTCAACTCAAAATTACACGATTTAAGGTTACTTCAATAAATCATAAACTTATTGTACCAAAAACTAAATAATATTAACAAATCATGCACATATCATTGGCACGTATTTTTCATGTGCAAACGTACAAAATACGATCTGTCTTATGTTTGTGAAGCATCCCTGTCTACGGCACCATAAATTCAAAAACTTTTCCATAATGTTCAATTTTTATATGGAGCTAGATACTTTGAGACTTATTACAAGCATTAAGAAATTTGGTGGCTCGTAAATTTATAGGCTGCTTAAATCATCTTACAATAATTAAGATATTCGAAAATTTATAAGTTTCTTAATTATATTTGATGATTTTTTTGGCATAAAAACTTATAAGCTTCAAAATATATATATATATATATATATATATATATTTGAAGTTTATAAGCTAAAATAGCTCTCATGTCAAATGTTCAAATAGCTAACTATCGGTTTGATTTTATTTTTAAACTCATTTTTTTGTTTCTAGCATTTTCAGAATTAAAAATATTTTCACTAGGTTTTGTGTAAAAATAAATATCTTTGAAATAATTATGTTTTTATATAGTTTATATATGATTGAAAATAAAAATATATTTATTTTATGGTATTTTCTGCATAAAAATATGTATAATGTTAGAAGTTTAAAAATTGATTTGACAAGTGCATGAAAATACGTAAAATTTATTAGTTTTGAAAATAAAATTTAATAATAAAATTAATTGTATTTATGATGAAAATTGATAAAACAAACGCATTTTTAAAGTTTTATATAGTAAAAATAAAAATATTTTTTCTAAAAATGAAAAACAAACAGCCCCAAATTACCTAACAAACATGAGTTTTAATAACTAGTTATAAACGAGTCATTTTCTTCTCCAATAGATTTGGGATGCCTTAGGATCTCAAACAAAACCATATTTCATTTGGATCTCAAAAAATGATACTTATAAACCATATTATTGGTTTCAAAATATTGCTAAAATGATGGTCATAATCTAATTGCATATTAATTTGTTTTCATTTTACGTGTTTTTCAGTATATAATTAATAATTATAATTAATTAACTTTTAATATCTTCATTTTATCAATTAAAATAATTGGCTGTTCTTATTTTTTTTATATAAAAATATTCATCGAGTTGTTAGAGTTTTGAAATTGCATACTTTTCTCCGTAGCCTCGAGAAGAAAAGAGAAAAAAACACAAAATATTAAGTTAAAACAATTAAATAAAGGCAAGACGTCATTGTCATAGTTAATTAGCTAAAGACAATAGGCGACATCCATTTCACAAGTTCCGGGTGGCCGCATACAATGGGAATTAAATTAAATTTCTCAACTAATCAATTAATTAAAATAAATTCTGTCATAGATCTGCTTTTAAGCAACTAATTTTCCTCAAATTATGGACTATTAGTTGTATAATTAATTCAATCATGTGGTGCGCTTAAAACAAATTAATTACAGCAATCATTCAAATAATCATTATGGTATGATAAGATTATCTGCAATCAACAACTATAAATCATCTTCAATCCACTGCATAAAATTTTAAAACTTTTATTTTTATTTTTAATCATCACCAATTATTTATTTATAAAGTTATTTAATTACTTATATTTTATTACTACTAATTCTACTAATAAAAAAATTACAACTAATTAATATTATATTTATTGATTATATTAAAAATAAATATTACAATTAATATCACAATTATGTTGTATTTTATTTTTAAATTTTAGTTTTCAATATTTATGTTGTTGTATTTTATTTTTAAATTTGGTGCAAGTAATGTTCTTTCATTGTATTTACTTATTATTTGTTAATATTATAATTTGTTGCAAGTATTAATGAATTATTAATTATTACAACTAAGTATTACAAATGTTAATGCAAAATATTAATCTAATTAAAATTAAATAAATAAACTAAATTATCAATTAATTGAATATACAATATGGGATACAGATGAAATTAAAATTTGAAGTTGAACAAAATTTGAGGGCAAAATAGGAATATATTCATTATACCAAATTTGCTGTAAGAATTGGTATTGGGTAATAAAACAAAAAAAGGACTAAATTTGATATGTTTGTGCCGAATTTGATGTTGGATTGAAGATGACCTAAATTGTGTAAATTTATATAAAACTTTATAATTTGTGCATGTGGGCAAGCGTTTATAGTAAAATGGTCCGTGGTCATTTTAGAACTAGAAAAGTTCATATAATTGAGTATATATAAATCACTCCGAACCTTCTATTATAATTGATATTTCATCTCTTATTACAATATCATCAATACATGCAAAGTATAAAAAATAACATTATTAATATATACTTAGCATATAGATAAAATACTACTTGTTATAGAAGATCCAAACTATAAATAAATTGCGTGGAAAAATAATTAATATTTAACCCCGGCAAATAGCCATGTATTTTTTGGCATCCAAAAACTACAAGAAAGTCAATTATTTTGTGACAACCATAAGTAATATCAATCAGCACCAGACAAATCTTTAGTGCTACTAACACAACAATTTATATAATATCCAAATTTCTACTTTTTCTTATACTGATTTTATTCATATCTTGGCGACATAACACTTCCATTTTCATTCATTCTTTTTTGTTTCCCTCCACATTCTGAGCAAATCAAAACAAATGCATGGAGATAGCATTAATGGGCTTTTGTCTTTTGTCTCTGGCAACATAAAGGAAATTTGAGCCTTTTACAGAAATTCAAGAAAGCATAATGACTATGTATTACATATAAGGAAATGGTGTATAGTGGTTTATACTTTACTATACTTATGTAGCATAATTTTGGGGTTTCAGATGCAGACAAAGAGGAGTTTGGGCAAAATGGCATGAGACAGTGAGTACTAAAGACAGCATGCAGAGCTTTTCTGAACCTTATATTAGTGTTTGTAGCATAGACCCCTAAGCACACCTGATTTATGATCAAAGAGAACACAAGCCCTACACCCCCCCTCCCCCCCACCCCAAGAAGAAAACAACAAAATTTTCTCAATGAAATTCTTGGAATATGTTGATGTAATTGTGTTAGTAAATTGTCTTTTACTAAAAGCTGGTTGGATCTGGTTTTCTTGGATTAGTAAGAGGGCCTAAAGGGAGTCAATCAATTTGATTTATGTGGTTAAACAAGCCCAAGAATGTATGTGAAAAGCACAAGAAGAAGTGATTTGAAATTGCATAGATATAGTGAAACTTTTATTTGATCTGTATTCTTGATGAGGTAGTGAACTAGATTTAAATTTCGACCTAATTGTTGTAATACGAGAAATTATTCCATGGCAAAAATAAATTTATACCACCTCTGAAAAAATACTTATTGGGAAGACTTTTTATAGTTTGATCTACAAAATGAGGTGTAGGTATATTTGAGAATGTTCATATAAAAACATAAATAGGAAAAATGAGACAAGAAGAATACAGTTATTTATTTCTTTCCCCTAAATATTATTGAGGGGGAAAGAATTGCAGGAATCACTAGGATTCCAGATTTAAAAAAAGAAAAAAGAAAATGTTTCCTTTTCATCTTGTGGGATCAACTCCACTTTTGGACCTATAGTCCAATTACTTGTATTGTTGTTGGGCCTGAGTTCATAAAAGGGCCCTTTTGGAGTTCTGGGTGGGCTTTAGTTTGCCAAGTTCAAGCATAAGTGGGTTTGATCCAACTCAAATTCTCTCCTCAGTCTTCACAAATGCAAAATTAGATTGGGCTGTAAATTTTGAGAAGCCTAGGAAATCTTGAGCACAATTGCTATGGAACTGAGTTGTTCGTTCCTGGTCCACGTAAAAATATATGGAAAGTTATAGTATATAGTATAACTTATCACGGGCTCGAGTCACGTGATAGGAGTTGGAGAATTAATTAATATTTTTTTTAAATAATAATGATAAGAAATCAATCACTATCCTTCTTTATAAAAAAATAAAAAGAAAAAAAAATACCAAACAAAATTTTCACCTTCAAGATTTGTTGGTAGAAAGAAAAAAGGTTATTTCGGGGCATGAAAGTTTGTGGTAAGTGAAAACGTTCAATCTTGTCCTTTCGAATTGTCCTTTTCAATGATAAAAATAAATAGTTGTCCCTATAGTTTTTATTTTTTAAATTATTGGGCTACTAGGAGAAAAGATAGCAACTAGTACAGACAACTAATAATATGTTAGGGCCAGTGGTCCGCATGCAAATAAGAAGAAAGCAACTCATTATGATTTTTGCTCACGACAGAGATAACGAATCTCCATTCTTTATTCCAATATATATGTATATATATCTATATCTATATCTATATATTTACTTATATATAATGCGCACACACAACTAGAGACGAAGTCAAGGGCGGTCGACTTTTTAATTTAATATTTTTTTAAAATTAATATAAGTTTTATATATAAACTTATTAAATTTCAAAATTTTGCCCTTTAAAAAATTAAAAATATTTTTTTATCTATTATTTTTTTAAAAAAATATATATATCACGATGTATTGTGGAGAATCACATTTATTGTCACCCACTTCTTAAATTACATTACACAAATAAATAATGCGTTAGCTATTGCCCCCACAATATACTAATAATATTTTAAGATAATAAAAAAAATTCAGAATCCGAATTATCATTAAAGCGAACAAACACTTTGCAACCTCAGCTAATATTCTTGACTTGGGAAAAAAAAAAAAAAGAAAAGAAAAGAAAATGGCAGCCAACTAATTAGATAATAAAATATCCTCACTAATATTAAATAATTAAATGTAAATTAATGATTTGTTTAGAGTTTAGACCAGCTTTATTGTTTTGTGGCTTTTGTCATTTTCTCTGGTCCCTTTATTTTAAAGTATTCCCATTTTTGACTTCAGACTTCCAACAAATTCCAACCTACTACTTTTCCTGAATATATAAATCACTCAAAATCACCAAGAAAAGGATTCTTTCTTTGTTCTTTTCTTTGATTCTAACTAAGCTCCTCCACAATCCAAAACAACCTAGTTTTGGTGTTTTGTTTTTGCAATACACTGCAGCATAGGTCAAATTGAGGTAGTTGAATTTTTTTTAATTTTTTCTTTTTTGAAATATAGTCCTCAGACACTTAAAATAATTAAATAAATTATCACGCACCAATCAAATAGGTAGAAATTTCATAGGACACAATTTGGAAACTCTATCTTTACATAAAGAACAATAATTTCAAATTTTAAGAATTATTGATGTTTTTGTTTTTATTTTTCACGTATATTAATAATTCATTCTATGTTGTAAATTTTTGTGGGTCATTATACATGTTATTCCTAATCTATATATATTTAGTATAAATTAATTATTCAAATATTTTATTTTTTATAAAATAAAATATTTAGTGTTCATATATATCGTCAATTTTGTGGATCAGACCTTGAAAGTCAGACTTTTTTCTAATTGTCTATTGGTCGGCCACTAACTAACCCTGCATTTCGCCTGTTACTCTATCATTCCTCTTGTTACCGTTAGTCAGTAGGTCTCCGTCCCCTTAGGCCATAGTCCACTCGTAAATACAAAAACAAGAAAAAATATTTGATGCTAATGAAAATATAAAACCACCTTTTCTTGAGTTATTAAAATTTACAATTGCGATTTATTTTTATCAGACGATCCATTTACTAATAACAGTTTAGATTTTTTATTTTAAATTTTAGATTTCATATAATACATGCATATTTTGTGTATATATTTTTTATTAAATATATATTTAGAATTAATTATACACATATTATATATAAAATACAATATAAAATTAAAATAAATGATTTGAAATAGGTACGAATATACAGCTTTGTGTAATGTGTAATCAAGTATGAGAATTCAGGGTTAGGCTGAGGTAGGGGTATGATAATAATTTATTTAATTCTAGTTTTGAATTTAATCAATGATTACTCTAATTTGAATAAAGTTAAGGTAAGATTTGATAATCCACAATTCAACTTACCCAACCGATTTCAAATTAAATCTAAGAAAAAATAATTTAAATATCTCATATATTGAATCCTTGAGTTCTTTGATTTTATGTATTTACAGATCGTGTTATGGAGTTTATATTTTTTTGTCACACTTCACGTGTATTCATCCAATTAAAAATGTGTAGATTAATTATTAAATCGATATAAGATTAAGCTATATTCGAACAATCAAGTTTGAATTATAACAAAAAACATGTAATCTTATTTTTATTAGACAAATCTAGATCAATAAAATAATTTTTATTTTTTATGGAAGAAAAGGAAAAAAAAATAATTTTTAAAAGCATAGTACTAAGAGAAAATAAAATAAACAAGCACAAAATGATAAAAGCGAAGTCCCACTAGCCCGAAATAATATATTGTTCGCACAGAACACAGACAGGGAGACTCCGCACACATTCCTTCTAAGTCGTCCAAAGCACCTCCAACACCCCCCCAAACCCACGAGAGCAAGCTCAGAATTTGCAAGAAAAGAATACGTTATATACAAACGTATAAGCACGATTGTTGTATAACTTGTATGTATAGGTTTCGAGAGATGGTGGAAATGGAAGGCGGCCCATCGTCAAAACAGCCGCCGCAAATCTCCGATATGTTCCAGAAATTCGCCCTCGCTTTCAAGACCAAAACCTACGAGCTCTTCGCCGAAGATTCCGCCGCCGCCGCCGACTCTGATGGTGACGTCACCCTACTTCTTGACTCCGCTGAGGAATTCATCCCCGACCAGAAGGTTGTTGTCCTTAAACCGGACTCGAGTTCGGGCCCGGATAATTCGGGTGCCCACTTAATCGGAGCTTTAATTCCTTCCCTCTTCGCCACTCTATCCTCCTTTGAAGCTTCGTATTTACAATTTCAAGCAGCCCATGTGCCGGAAATTGACCAAAATGCCCTTGAACAGGCTGATAAGTTGATAGTCTCAATTCTACAGAAATTGACTGAAATGAAGAATTTGTACAAGGATTCGAAGAAAAGGAGCTTGGGTTTGAATTGTGGTTTTGACTTTCCAGCGGGGTCATTTTTGGAATTTCAAGTGCAGGAGAATCAGAGCAAGCTCAGGGTTTTGGAGACTATAGTGAATTCCCTGCAATCCCAGATTGATGTTAAGGATGATGAAGCAATAGATTTGAGGAAAAAATTGGATAAAATTCGGGTTTCTAATGCTGATCTATCGCGAAAATTGGGGTTGAAAGAGGGGAATATGGGTTTCGGGATTGAGATTTTGTTGACAATCCGGGTTTTTGAAGCCATGCTAGGTGATTCAGTTAAGTCATTGCGTTGTTTTGTGAAGTTGTTAATTAATTTGATGCGAAGGGCTGGGTGGGATTTGGAGGAAGCGGCTAATTCTGTTTATTCAGGAGTGGATTATGCGAAAAAGGGCCATTTCCGGTATGCATTTCTGTCTTATGTTTGTTTGGGAATGTGTCAAAATTTTGATAAGAATGATTTTGGATTATGTGATAGTGAAATTATTTGTAATGGAAATAGCTCTAAACATAGTGAAAATGGTATAATTGATAGTGAGAACAATGGTTATCTGAGGCAGTTAATTGAACATGTTACAAGTAATCCTATGGAGATTTTGAGCAAGAATCCAAAATGTGAGTTTTCGCGGTTTTGCGAGAGGAAGTATGAGGAACTTATTCATCCGACAATGGAGTCATCGATCTTTAGCAATTTAGACAGGAAGGAGAAAGTGTTGGATTCATGGAAGTCATTGACTGTGTTTTACGAGTCGTTTATTAGGATGGCAAGCTCGATATGGCTGCTTCACAAGTTGGCATATTCATTTATCCCTGCAGTTGAGATATTTCAGGTGGAGAGAGGAGTAGAATTTTCGATGGTCTACATGGAGGATGTTTTGGGCAAATGTGGTTTGCTCGGAAAGACTAGGCCGAGAGTTGGATTCACAGTTGTGCCAGGATTCAAAGTTGGCAGGACAGTCATTCAGTCACAGGTTTATCTCACTGACTTAAAGCGTACTGAGTAGTGAGTTTTATGACTTAAACATGAGGATTTATGCTGGTTGATTGGAATGGAAATCAAAAACATGTGCCACAATATGGGGAGGGGTCGTCTTGGCAGTTAACTTGCTTGATACAAGAGTTTAAATACTTGAGTTGCATTATTGTGGGATGCTGTTCCCTCCCTCGCCATTTAATATACTTGCTCTTCTGTTCCAGATACGTATTCATAGTTCTGTTGAGTGTGTATAATTTCTCTTATAGGTGTTTTCATTTTTTGTTTTTATAGGTTCTCTTAATACTTGTAAAAAGAAGAAAATAAAGTAATGATATTTCCTATATGCACTTTGTTTTCTTAAGGGGGTTGGGGCGATTGACAAATAGAAGGCAACTTGTATGTAGCTCAGTGTTATTAAATCTATAATGTTAACTTGGCTATTGAAATTGTTGATAACTCACTGTTGCATCTTTACTGTTGCTGTTGTGTTTCAGAACAAATTTTCTTTTCCTTCATGGTACCAGCAGTAAAAGTTTTCCAGTTGGTTTGCCGAATTCGAAAATTTAATTGCACTTTCTTGCAGTGACATGAAGATTAAATTTTGCCATTTAATTGATACCCTAGTTGTTTGGGTTTCAGTAATCAGTCAGAATGTATTATTTCTTCAAGTCCGGAACCTTTTCTTTACTGGATCAAATTTGACAAGGGTTCGGCTTTGTTATAACTTGTCCTATTGACAAGGGTTTACATACTCCACCTCATTCTCCTCATTTCTGTTCCATTGCTGGCTCCACTACAGAGTGGACTTTCTGCAATTGGGTTCATGTTTTCTATGCATTTAATAATGGTTAGTTGAGTGATGCACTGGAATTCATGTCTTATAACCAGATATTGTTTCTATGGAGCACAAGTGCATAGCTGCTGGTCTTGGCTATCTTTGGTTTTTGAGTGTCCAAGTCTTTTAATGTATGTCAGTGCCAGTGAATGATAAACTTTGCTATGCATTGAAACTGCATTTTCTTTTGCATAGTGCTTTATCTCATTATTTTCACCAACAATCTTTATTCTTTCTTTGCATTGTGGCTTGTACATGTGGTTTTGGTGAAATTACAGATAGCATATAACTCACTTAACTATGACTGGGTGTCATAGGCCAACTTTTTTACACTTGCAAGGTGGCTCTGTTTCTTGCTTGTGTGATGCCTTGTAGGTTTCTTCGAGAAAAAAAGGAATCTATGCAGGTATTGGCATGAAATGAAAACACATAACCCATAATGGGGGAGTGGCATTACTGGTGGTAGATGTCCCCTTGGTGTTGGTATACTCTCTGGCTATCTTGCAAGTACATAGTCACAGTTCTGTTGTATGTATGTTTTCTCACATAGTAATTTTCCTTTTCTTTCTCTTGATTCTTTTATAAAGAAGAATTAATCATGCTTCCAATCTGTCCTTGTTGTTTCCTCAACCTCAAGGGAGTTGTGAGGATTGACTAATAGAAAATAAACTTGTATGTAACACTGTTACCAAAACTACAATGGTCATTTCCCTTTGGCCATTGAAATTGTTCAGTAACCCTTTGCTGCATCTTCACTGTTCGCTGTTGTAGTTTGGAATGACGCTCCTTTTCCTTTATTGCATCATCTGGTGGAAGTTTTTCAAGTTGGTCTATTGAAGTCAAGAATTGATTATCACTCTGGTGAATGCAATGAATTTAACGGTGCATAATTTCTCGGTAAAGCATCATTTCATGGCTTTCGACATTGTTATATCTTTGTCCTGTTCTCAAAGGTTTGCATAATCAGACCCCACCCCCACCCACTTCCACTCGGTTCCTGCCGCAAACATTGTTACCATGGAGAAAAGTGGGCTGGGCTTTATTTGGAGGTAGAAATTTAAAAAACACAATTATAGGCTTCAGGAATATGATTTAACTTTCTTACGCGTGAAGAAGGGCATATGTGTGAATTTAAATGATTGGTCGATACCAAATTTAGACTTTAGGTTGGGGGGTTCTTCAACTCTCAAAATATATAGCTATTAATTAGCTTTTGGATAAGGTCCATTAGTTTTTCCTTTGCCGAGAAAATTCAAGGCCCACAACTCAATTTTTTGAAAATTCATGAATATCCATATTTTTCATTAATTTTTCCTCTGCTAGATGAAATTCTAATCCACACTTATTTTAAAATTAAACGCAGAAAATGCTACATGCTTTTGGGAGTGTAATTGAATAATTATGGCCCTAGTGAACCTTAGGTTGGGCCCTGTTCATATTGGGTCGGTTACACAATTGGGCCTGCCATTACATCAAGTTTGATGCTTGGGTCGACTTGTTATTCCGTTTTCTTCATCCTGCTCCAAAAAATGTATTCATCAGCCCACATGTTTTTTGTACCTCCGGGCCTTTTTGATAAATCTTGTGTAAATTTGTAACAAGACTCTTTACTTTATTTAAGTTTTTTTTTTTTAAAAATGGGATGCAACACGAGAACTTTTTAAGGGGTCACCCATTCTAGTACTATTCTCGACCAAACACACTTAATTTTAGTGTTCTAATGAAATTCGGTACATTAGTGCTGGTATGACCCCACCCTTTACTTTATTTAAGTTTGTTCTCCTCAACAACATTCTAGTCTCATTCCTTACTCTCTTTCTTGGCTTCCGTATCAATCATTTTTATTTGACTTTCTTAACGATATTTTGTTAGCAAACGAGACCTAATTCAAGAATATACAGAAATGTATGTAATAGTGTAATTTCATTAACGAATAGTCAGTCGTTGCCCTTTATTTCATTGATACATGTTTTAATGGTCGAATCATTCCCCTTAATAAAATATATTATTCATTAAATTTATATGAATTAGATCAATGTTGGATGAAATTAAATGTCATGTGATAATTCGTGTTTTCCCTCATCCTTCTTGTGTGAGAACGAAAAAGAAAGATGTTGAGCCTGTATATGAAATTCCCTCTTACCCTTATGAATAATTTGAACTACATAATGCTGTCAAGAACATAGAAATCTTATAACATAACATCTTTCAAACATCCTCAAAAGTTAATCTTTTTCCAATTACAGAGACGCACCACATTTTTGTAGTTCTGTAACATGGGAAACACATTTTCAAATGCACTTCCCATGTGTCATAGGAGCTTGAAACCCTTTTTAGTACTATTTTAGGTACACTTTTGCCGTAGAGAACAAAAAGACCAAACACATTTTCAGTGCTATATTATTCACCTTTCTAGTTTCATGAAATTTTTTGAAACACGGGGCAGGAAAATGCAAATTAACTTTATAATTGCTAAAAATAATGCAATTCTAATGGAATTTTTCTTAGGCAACTAGGAGTTATAACCACTTAAGAATTACATACATACATACATATATATTTATATATATGAAAAAGTAAAGTTCATTACAAAGATGCACAAGCCAGTGAACCAGAAGGCAATAGTTGTTTGGCACCAATGGTATATCTGATACATTAAGATATTTATGTCGAGTGGTATCAGCTGGAAGATTTAAGCACAGTTTTACTGTGCTTCTTAAAGTTGCAATCTTTATGAAGAGTGCCATATCTTAGAGACAGATTAAATTGTCAAAATAATGAGCATTTTTGTAATCATATTATCTTTAGGGTTCTTGTGGATTCTCTATGATTCCTTGACTATGTCTAGTTTATGGATTTTAATGAGAAAAATATTAAAAAAAATTCTTTTTTCTCACTTTAAATGACAGTGCTTTATGGTTTATTTTTTGTTCATATTTATTTTTCTTTTTTTTTTCTCTCACCATAATCCAAGATCCAAACATAGCGTAAGGGTAAAGTGAGAAGGTCTTTAGAAATTCCATTGGTGAAACTACATGGATAACCAGAGGGCAAAATCCTACATGTAGCAGAAGGTGCAGATTGCACTATTCTAAAGAAAATTCATGCTTTAGCAGAGCCTGAAATGTGATATTAAATTTGTACAAGTCTCAACTCTTCTGACATAGATTGATAATTTATTCTGAAGCCATTGATTTGCATGTCATCTCAAGTCAGATACTGAAAGTGATTAATTTTTGGCATAATTATATTGATATGCTGCAAATGTAATCAACTGAATGCCAGATGCTGAGATTATATTTTGTTCTAAAAATAAAGGAAATATTTTTTTCTGGCTAATTCCTTCGATTTCTTTGAAATTGTGAAACATTTTATGAAACTTTCTTCCTATTTTAGGGGTAAAATTGTTGGTAGATAAATGAAAGGCGAAGATCAGATTATATGTGTCAAATAGTTTTATACGTAGAAATTTCGTTGTCTTTTACATTATCTCTACAAGGTCTGAAGATAATGAGTAAATAAAAATAACATGGAAATTTTATATGCTTTGTTTGTTTGGAAAATATTGTAAAATTGCATTGAATAATCCATTTTAGCCTGCAATTTTATCGATCACTCTTTCATATATATATTTACACCCAACACAGGTTAACACAATACAGTTTTCCTTCCATAAGTATGGGATGACCACACAATTTTTTAATAAAATTGAAAGCTGTAGACATAATCAAAGACAATTTTGATTAAATATTCCCAATCATTTAGACCTAATCCTATTTCTTCTTTAGTTTTATTTTTTAATATTTCCCCCACAATTTGATGAAAAGCTTTATTGTTTTGGATAAACACTTATTTTATGGTGTCTCTACGGAACGTTTCATTAGATAAATGCAGTACCACCAAAGCTCTCTGCAAGAATGAAATGAACACTGCCATTTCAGTGTAAATGTTTTCCTGCTTCACTGAATGCTGGACGTGTACTTATCATTGACTGTCTTTTGAAAAATGATTTTATCAAAAAAAGAAAAAAGGAAAGAAGAATTGATATTACATTAATCTACTCTGATCCTTTAGATCATTTACAGATATATATTCAGGCTGTGAATTCTTGTTTTCCGTATTCGCACAGGTGATTAATAGTATAACATGATACCGATATACCTAATAATTATATTATTATATGGCATGTTAAAGACATTAAATATTTAATGTCTATTATCTCTAATAATTTAAACTTTTAAATAAGACAGATCATTTAAAAATGAGCTTTACTGCCACATATTTAAGAAAAATAGTTTCCACGTGCAAGGAAAATAATACCTACGTGATAATTTATTGAACCAAATTAGCATGAAGATTAGATAAGAGGGAATAGGAAATTACTAACAACAAAATGCACAAGCAAGGTTTTTGGATGAAATTTGAACCAAATTAGCATGAAAATTAGATAAGAGGGAAGAAGAAAAAGGCATTAAGAACATAATGAACAAGCAATATATATCAACAATAAACGAGCTTCATTTTCAGATGGGTTTAAGAGATTAGTAGTTAGCATTAGCAAGCACTCCGCATCAAAATCCTCTCCCACCATAAACTTTTGAAGCTAATTAAGCAACCCGAAACTGTTAAACAGTCTTTTTTTGAAAGACAGCATAATAACAGATTAAGAACCCTAATGACAGAAACTAATTAAAGACAAGACAAGATTAACATAGAAACATTTGAAATAGCTGCACCCTCTTAGTAGGGAGACACACCCACGTTGGCAGGAGCAAGAAACCCATCTTTCATCAGAACATCGTCTCCTTCCTACAAATCATTCATCGATTTTTTTTTTTCACACCAAACATAATTAAGCATCAGGGAGATTAATTAAAACTCACAAAGAAAATTAGATGAAATGGCAGGAGGGGTTCATGTATGTTGTCAAATTTATGACTCTGTTGTGTGAAAAATGTGTGAAAAGATTTAAGTGGTTAACATCTAGGGTTTTGAGATACCTGTTGGCACACATTTGGTTTCTTCACGGGTTGATCAGGCATGAGTCCGAAGTGAATGTGTGGAAAGTGGGCCCACTGAGACCAAGAAAACAAATGATGAAAAAAGAAAAAAAAGAAAATTTTCAAAAAAGCATGAAAATCCCACACCATGTATTTTCAACCGATGGTACAAAATTAAACCCTAGTTAAAAAAGGAAATAAAACCCTAGAATTAGGTTATAGAGAAAGGCACACAGTGTGTGTATTCTTTATTCTTGGATCTTACATTTTTTGCAGCGGCACTGAACGCCTCCCTGTGACTTATATCAGGGTTTCCAGCTTTGATACGTTGGATCTCGTCCCTGCAAATGTTATGATAAAATGTCGATTTCATTCTTCATAGATTTTATTCATAGACATTAGCATAGCATGCCTTCGTTAATTACTATACAAATTATATAATAATACTAGGTTCAGATTTTGCATTAAATGAGTTTATGTACTTAAAAAGAAGCTCTTAAAGCAATAATAAAGCTGCAGAAACACATGCACATCTATCTATACGAACACACCTGGTGGGGTGCGGGGGAGAGGAGGGTGGGGCTGTATATGTATGTATGTGTATGCATATAATTGCATTATAATTACTTACTTGATGAACCGGTTGTAAGCAGATGGCACTCTCTGTCTTTTCTCCGGGGCTGAAAATAAACAGAAATACAAACAAACAATAAAACAAAAATGTAAGACTTTAATTCACTTGGCTGACTTTCTTTGGATTTCTACATTCAATATCTTACTGTCGCCTCACTCCTTCTCTCATCACTACTTCATCATTATCTAATGATTTTGCTTTCTATTTTTTTTTTTCTGGGATTCCACTCTTTCCCACACTGTCATGATTCCCGGGGGAGGTATTTCTTGCCTTTTTTTTAAATACAAGGGCCAAGAACCAACTAAACAACCAAAATTAAAAAAAAAAAAAAAAACCCTTAAAATGGAGTAATAAACAAATCCATAATTAACGTCAGTAAATGGGAATTACATTCAAATGAGCTTACAGAGAATAGAATTGAAAAAAAAAAACTTAGGGTTTTGAAAAATCCTTAAATTCGAACAGGGCTACTGACATTTTCGGGGGCAAACTGTTGATGAACACTATAACCATATCATAGCTATTTGGTCCTCTGGAAGTATCAGATATAAGTGGAAATTCGTGATGAAGGAAGGGAAGATAAGTGAGAAATGTTTGTGTGGAATAAGTTTAACAACTGTTGAAGAGTAAACTTAAAATAAAAACAGCAGTTTCAACTTCTTATTTGGTTAGCAAACTACTGTATACTAGAAAGGTTAGTGTTGACGGTGGCTGAAAACATTCCACACACTCAAAAACACAAAGGATAAAATTAAAGTTTGATGGACCCTAGAAGAATTTCTGATCGTTAATTCATCCTCATGTACGTCTACTAAAAGGATTGATCTGCTAATTCAAGACTTTAAAATAAGGTGGAAAATAGAAAATATGTATAATCTCACGTCTGTTAGCTACTGGAGGCTTCGGAAGCTCGTCGATTCCTCGAACAGGCATCAGGGACTCGTTTGGATTCGGCTGATTAATCAGCAAGTTTGAGGGTGAGCTTCGAATCTCCTCCTGTATGTGAAACATAAAATTAGTCCCAAATACCCGGCAAAATTCACAAAAAAAAAAGGTTAGAAAAATTATACTTGAACATTAAAGAACAAGCTTTCATGATATCAAATGTGCTTAGCAATTAAATTTCCCGAATACTTTCATTTTGAATTGAAAAAAAAAAGTACTCGAAAATTCAGAACCCTAATCCTATTCATATGCCTATGGACTCGAGATGAGAAAAAGAATCGCAAATACCAAAAAAGCTGAAAAGTATTCAGTTAATCTGTAAGCAGCAACCTTGTGCTGCCACATTAAGAAACCCTAATGTGTAGTCAGATCGTAGATGTGTATATATACGTATACCAGAAGATTCTGAGGAGAGAAGAATGAGTGTCCAAGATGAAGCTGATTGGCAGCAGGGAGGAGCAATCCACGCATGTTCACAGACAGAAGGTTGGTGCAATGCCCACATCGCACTGTCACAGTCTTGAACAAGCTTGTGCAAGGAACACTCACCTAAATTAACACATCACAAGAATAAAAACAAGCTCAAATCTCACTCAAAACAAGAAGCAAAACCAAAAATCCTTACAAAAAAGAAATATTTTTTCAAGAAAAAACGGAGGAAAAGATTAAAGGGTTTGCACTTAGACAACAAATGTTGAAAATCACCAGAAACGGAAGCATCTTTTTTTTTTTAAGAAAACATAGAAAAAGATTGAAGGGTTTGTTGTGGTATTGTGCAGAAACAAAAATGAATGAACTGGGAAAGGAAAGAAAAAGGGATATATGAAAGGATTGTGATCAAATGATGATACAGAGGGGGATTGACAAGTGATGATACCGCGAGGACAGTGTCACAAAAGTTGCAATGGACGTAACAGAGCTGCTCCGAAGGAGAGAGGTGGTGGTGGTCCGGTGCAAAAGCAGATGAAGAGGACATTTTCTTCTTCTTAATATTATTGTTATTTCTAGGCCTTCTTCTCTTTTTCACTTTGATGATTCCCTGAGATTGATTTGATTGATTGATAGATTGACTGATCAAGGTATGTATATATGGAGGTTCTTGGGTTTGACAGATTAACCACCTTGGATCTGATCTTCTGAATGTTTTCTTTTTCGGGGGTTGAGTTATCAAAGACAAGAAGCTGAGGAGGGGAGAGAGGGAGAGAGAGAGAGAGAGAGAGAGGGGTAGGGTGTTGGGGAAGGAGGGGGGGTGCCCACTAATATAGTAGAGAATTTAACACAGCAAGAAAGTTAGGTTTTTATTATGTTCACTCACTATAATTCTTGTGTCCATGCTCATCATACATGCATGTGTAAATATAATAGTATTATATACACAATAAGTACGTACAAGCTGTTCATGTATCTATACATACATACTTGGGGCCGTAGAAAAGAAATGTATGGTTGGCATTCCCGATGGATTTGTGCGTTAGTGTATGAGAGAGGAAGGGGGTGCAGACGCGGCAGAGGTGGGGGAGAGGAGTGAGAAAAGGACGTGTGCATGGGGTGATTAGCTTTCACTCATTCAGCTGTAGTTTTCACAGTTAAGAGGGTTGTATGTAAGCCCTTTTTTCTCGATTCCCAATTTTCTTTTTAAATACTAATACAATTTTTATATATTTACACACATATATATACATATATGTGTGTATATATATATATATATTGTATTTAACCATAGGGTAGGGTTAATAAAGCCTTAAATGGCGGGCACCTATCCTCTGCACTTACTATTATTACCTTTGTATTGGAAGTCAAGTACTCTAGGCCCTTCATCAGAACCCCCAATAACCAATACATTCTAATTTCTAATTACACTTACTCATTTTCTTTGGCTTAAGCCATTATGTTTTATTAGTAGTATTTTAATCCGTGCTCACAACCTCACTTGAATTTTATTCAAAATAAACAGCATAAATCCTCACCACATTAAGTAAGAGCAACGCTAAAATATACTACTACATTCACGATATTAGGAATTTTGTCTGTACAGACACATTTCAATTGTAGCTGGATCGAAGAAAAGTACCAAGAGAAGAAAATAGCTCGATCAAAGTAATATATATAGAAATTAGTTGCTTAATCTACAAGGGTTTGCCTAGATTTGTACCTTAAACACCTTCTAGTATGGATGGACAAATGAAATGACACCCTAAAGTATGGTCAAATTAAGCTAGGCTCACTTAAGTACCGAGGAAAATTGTGTGAGAAATTCGACAAACACTCTTTATTGGTGTTGGGTGTTTGCCTTAATTTGGTACCTAAAATATTCTGTTTTTTTATTTTTATTTTTTTTCCCTCAAAGAAAAGATATACTTAAATTCGACTTTTCGACAGTATCTCCTATGATATATTCCCATGCTTCAGAGCTTTCACATTGCTTCAGGAAACATAAAATGCTTCACATTCGCCTTTTGCCTTTCTAGACACTATATGCCATTATTGAAAAAAATTAATAGGACCAAAGATAGCTCATGGTTCGTTTTATTTCTTCCTTCATTTCTTGTGGAGACAAAAAAATGACAAAAACTCAGCTAAATCTGAAATCACACATTTATTATATGTCTCCTTTTATGTGTTGCCCAAAGGTAGACGAATTACCCCCATTTGAATTTTTCATTCCCTAGTATAGGACCACTTAAAATTTCAGCCTAGCCCTTCAAGTACATGGCAATAATTAGTATAGGAGAGAGATTAAATTGTTGGAAACTATTCAATATTTTCACCATTAATGCTATATATTTATAAGTATTTTCTTTTCTACAAATGGTCAAACACATCATTAATTCCATCAATATTCAAATACACAGTATTACAGACAATAGAAAAAAAAAAATATTAAAGTAAAAAAATACCCATATATAAATGAGATATTAACATTTGATCAAAAACTCGTTGACATCAATATTATATATTCAATTAATTAATAAGAGTGCCAAGCTTCTAAAATAACCATACAAGACAAGATCACATGTGAAAATAATGTTCTGCAGCTTTATGGCTATCTCCAAATACGGTTGATTATACCTGTTTTATTAATTATTTAAATGAGTGCTCCAAAACTGTGGTTGAAAAACAAACAGCGGCGAAGATTAGTGAATAAAGCATTCTTTTACAGGAAAAAAAAAAGCAAAAGAAAAGAAAAAGAAGCACTAAAGATTACCAAATAGTAAAAATAGGTCTAAAATACATAATATTCACAAGCAGGTTACAACAAAAATAATAAAGGGTTTACCAATATTTGTGATTTGACCGCTCGCACAGGCTCCTCTCTCTCCCAGACACACACACACAGATACGTAGTTGTCAGCGAAATCAGAAGACATATCTTCCATTTTTTTCATTTATGTAGCCTTTTGTCCTTACATTATTTTCTGCAACTTCCTTTGGCTAATTTATATGCAAATTGAACTAGTAAATGTACCTTTTGAGGACTCGTTTAATTTCATTTTTAAATTTATTTTTATACATTCAGTATTTTTAGGGTTAATAATATTTTAACTAAATTTTTGTGTAAAAATAAAAATACATTTATATTTTAATTATATTCTTATACTGACTATATATTTTTGCATAAAAAGAACTGAAATGCTAATTGATTTTTAAAACTAAAAATAAATTATATTTTTAATAAAAATAGACAAAACCAAATGCATTTTTCATTATCTCTGTATAAACTCTTACATGCCCATATTACTATTCTTCCTCAATCCCAAAATTAATTGTTAATATTTTAAAAGTTTTATTTTTTCACAGATATTTTTTCTAAATAAATAATTTTTCACTTAAAATAATCATGAGTATGAATACATTACTGATTCTCAATTTTTAATTTTGATAATAACATAATAAATATATTTTTAATGTAAAATTTTGTATCGAATCAAGAGTACTAGGCTGAGAGGAAAGGAGTAGTAATTTCTTAGTGTGTTTCATTTAGCACGCCGAGAGAACAAAGCCCTGGACTTGCTGAAAAAGATAGCTGTCACTTCTTCTCTAACATAATTGAAAACTATCACATCCATAAAATCCAACCTCGCGTGTTTAAAAGAAAAAAAAAGGAGGAAAAAAAAAGAAAAGAAAAAAAAGAAAAGAAAAGAAGAAGGCCTTTTTCTCTTTTGTTTTCCAGAAACTGCCCTGAAAAAGGTGGTAATTACTGTTTCCTCCACCTCCTTTACACACATGGTTTTGTGGTCCAGTGCAACTGTTGATGGACTTCAATCTTTCTCCTTTCTGCAGTAATGTGTGGGATCATGGCAGGTCGAGTCCTTGTGGTAGTAGCAAGTTAGAGGCATGTTTGGGGTTCAATTATTTTTATAGTGGAAGAAAAATAGACACAGCGTGGGATTAATCATATGTGTGATTAGCTAACTCCGGTAGGTAAAGTTGAGAGTCTCTAATTAAAATGTTCTCATGCTTAGGATGAAGATTGATCTTGCCCAAAAATATATCTTATCTATAATACTTCGAATTAAAAGAACTGCAGAAGACATGACTTGATGGGCTATAATGAACTTTATTCTTTGATCACTGAACATATAAAGATTCGTTAAATTTGTTGGGATAGTTTTTGAATATAATTTTCCAATGCATAAGTTAGAGAAAATAGATTAAATAAAATCAAACGGGTTTAAAAAAATATTTAAAATTGCTTATCTTTAATATTACAATTGAATCGTATTTATAGTATCTTGTTCTTATATGCGGTTGCGTCACGTTCAAGTGTAAAATGTATTTTATATGGACAATAATTTGGGTTTAAATTGAATAAAATTTTGATTAAATCTGAGATATAGATAAACATGTGGATCTGTTCATACATTGAGATTTCTCTTATTTAAAATGTACAATTAGATACGATTCTTTTACAAAGAAACAACAAAAAACAAAATTCATACCATTGGCAATTATTATGATACTTTATATCCAGTTCAGTAGGACGAATGGTCATTTCATATGAAATGATCTTTCTCATGATTCAAGTTGTTGGCCAAATGGAATGAAGCTAGAATGCAATGTGCATTCCAATTCTCTCTCTCTCTCTCTCTCTCTTTTTTTTTTTTTTTTTTTGGGGGGGGGGGCGGGGGAAGGGAGGGGGCGATTAAGTGAAAATTTTATAAATGAATGAGATTCTGTAGCCCATATGCAGCATATAACATGGTATGTATACCATTATAGGTGTATTATTTATAATATATTGTCACACTGCATTCCAAAAGAATGGGTCAATTTTGACTCGATATAAAATTTTAAATAAAAATTAAAAAATTAAAAATTACTAGTACCTTTAAAAGTAATGATTCAGTATAATCAAATCATTAATTCTTTTAATTGTGATAATAGTTTTGAAAATACAATTTTTATTTTAGTAAATGACGCCTTATTCTATGATATTTAAAATAAAATATGAATAATAAATTTAGAACTTGAGAGAAAATATAATATTATTATATTGATATTTCATATTTGTTTATAATCTAGTATATCATAAATTTCATAACATATAATTTGAGTTTTATGATTTTCTGCATGATACAAATCTTGTGTTTTTTAATGGGCCTTACCTTTTTCTTTTTCTTTTTTTTTTCTTTGGTACTGGGGACGATGGCCAAATTTATCAGTCCAATTGGTCCCTTCAATTTTCCTTACCTGTTGAGACAACGTCTCTGCAAGAAATTGCTCAAATTTAGCTAAGCTTTTGAAATTTCGTTTTCCTTTTAGGTTCACATGCTTGATTCTTGAACATGAACTTATGTCAACTGGTGCAGTTAGTTTACAGACAATCATTATTGATCTGTCCACTGTAATTAATAGATGTACAAAACATCGCATAATATTCTTAACAAATTCCTTAAAACTAATCCTGATACGTGTAATGCAATTAATCATAGTCGACATGCTATTTATGATTGTTAGAACTCTATTCTTGATTTCACAATAGTACAAATATTCATTTTCTGATACTGAAAATGATTGGATTAAACCTAACTAGTTAATTAAATGTTAAACAAAAAAAAAATAAAAAAATCTTTCACGATAAGCTCGTACTATGGGATGAACAGATTCCAAGACCAGCTTCGGACCCCTCCGCTTTAGGCGGATATTTATTATTATAAATAGTTTCGATAAAAGTTTTGAATTTTTATTTTCAAATCGTCGTGCTCCAAACCCATTCCGTTTGAATTATTTTATTTTTAAAAAATTAATTATATATATTTATGTGATATTATTTTATTAAAATACATATTTTTTTATAAAGTTTTAATGATATTATATTTAATAAATATATATTTTTTTTATTTTTTTTAAATTATTAAACGGGTCTAATCCCTCAAGTTCGAGTTCAAGGCGGATTCGAATCTAAATCAAGAACGGATTTCAAATTTGGCCAAATTTACAACCTTGTCATCTCCATGCATATTTGCTTTATTAATTAAAGTTAATCACAAAAATCATTCTAAAATTTGATCTAATTATAAAAACTACCCCTTTAAATTTATAAATTACGAATATTCATTTACGTGGAAACTAAGAAAAACTTCCTCTTCTCTATGACTAAAATTTGTCGGAGTATATATGAATATACTAAGGGGAACACCTAAACATAGCCAAGAATCAAGATAGAAAAAATTCAGAATAAAATGTATATTTTTGAGTAGAATTATTTGAGAAGAAGTGGATTTAATCCATTGGATATTTATTGTTTCCATCTATTTGTCGTTTCATAAAAGAGTTGGGGTAGGGATGATTTACGTGCAGACAGTATGGACGAGGGAGTGTACTGGAGCCTGCCTTACATGAATGTGACTACATATAACAGTGCTACACTATATTTTCACAATTCTTCATTTCATGGCCCCCAATTTGGTTTTGGAGTAAGAGCCTTTAAATTTTTTTTCTTATAAAAAATAAACAAATCTCTTAGCTTATTTTAATACTTCATTTGTTAAATTAACCATATTTTATAAGAAAACTAGGAACACAAATAACACGACCCTCGTATTAAAGGACCGAAAGTTAAAATAAAAAGTGAAAATTAATCAAATTACAGGATCAAAAATATATTTTTGCATTGTGCATCTGTTTTCCTTTTTTTTTTTTTTTTTATCTTCTCTTCTTTTTAGTTTTTCTTTCTAGTCTCTATCCTGATAATTCCCTCTTGTTTTTAGGTGTGCGTGTTGCACTTCCAGATCTTATATTTATTATATTTGATAGTGTGCATTAGATATAATATCTATTATATGTTTATACACATTCATTCACACTAAAATAATATCTTATGTATAGTATGTACACCACCTATTGTAGAACGACACCTCCATCAATGAGGTTGCGTTTGTAAAACGACACCTCCATCAACGAGGTTGCCGTGTCATCGCCACTTTCATAATCTCAGTCCCTTTAACCTACCAAAACCCAAAATGCATTATCGAATTTCATAACTTTCATTTAAAAATAAAAAAGTGTAAACAAATAAATAAATAAATAAATAAATAATAGTAATAATAACAACTACTCAGATAGTGGAAGAGAGAATTAGCAGCCAGTCACGCGGCGATGGTGGTTGAGTGCAGTGGTGACACCGCCGCTAAGGACTGTTTCACAGCATATGTGTCATGGTTGTAAGGAAGATGGTGGTTGGTGTGGCGGCGCCACCTATGGTGTTAGACCCACGTATTAGGAAGGAGAATAAACTTAGAAATCTGGGGGGAAATAAAGAAAAAAAAAGGGGAAATAACAGGAAAAATAAGAGAAGAAAAGATGGAGAGTAAAAGAAAAAGAACATATCAAAAATGAGAAAAAGGGCAAAAAAGAAAAGTGGCAATTTTCCACCGTAAGTGTCCAATTTACCATCCAATAGTCAAATTTCCAAATATTAAGGTAATGACTTTTTCTAGCTGAATTTGAATTTTCTGACAAAAATTAAATTAAATGTGCAAAACTCGAAAGCTACTATAAGACCAATATTTTCTAGATTTTCCAACAAGTAATAAAATTAAGCAAAATTCTTAAATAATCGTGCGACCATGATGGTTCAAGAATCACGAACCATTGAATTATAAATCACACTGCAAATGATCCAACGGTTCAAAAAAGGGCAGAGGAGGTCCTGGAACCATTAAAGAAAAAAACTAGTAAGATAAATATAGTTGTCCAAACGACCCCCTCCTCCACGGCGGCACCGCCACATTCCCAGACACCAAGATGGGCTTCGCAACCAATCAAACCCACTCCTGTCTGCTAACATTACACCAACCAAAATGATGAACCCCATTCATTTGTTTACGTTGATAGATATTTTCTTTCTTTGATTTGCTTGCGTGTCAGCCCCTGTCGACATAACATTTTTCTTTTTAATTCCCTTGTGCTTTTTGAGGTTGCAAAATCCCATGCCCCCTTCACAAAACAGTCTTTGGATTCACGTAAGCCAACATAGTACATGTAGACTGATATATATATATATATATATATGTGTATATATGTGTGTGTATATATGCTGTATGTATTCAGCTAGCTAAAATGTACCTTAAAAGCAAGCCCTACCAAGTAGGTAAAAGAAGTTGGTATTGGCATTTGGGCTTCTTTTTCCACACTTCCACCATATATCCTTTTAATCACATGTCCATGTATAAAAGCAAATTATACTGGTATAAATCTTTTCTTTTGAAGGTAATATATTTGTACACATAAAATATCCAACACAGGGATGGAGGAAAGGTTCGGAAGGGCAGTCGTCTTTCCTGAAGTCTATATAAATTTATATAAGTTATATATAATTTAAAAATTTTAAAAATTCATTTTATACTACTGAAAAAAATGTTTCTTTGTCTTTTGTTCTTAAACAAAATCCATCCTGATTGACTACGTCCATGATCCAATAGTTATGGGATTTGGTTTGGATTTTACTAGTTTTGTTCTTGGGCAACAATAAAAGAATTGGCGGTTAATCACATTTCTATCTTGGTAAAATAGTAGTAGTAGTAGTTTTTTTTTTATTATAAAAAAAAAAAACAAGGTTGATTGGTCTCGTTTGGACTATTAATTAAAGTACCAATTATTGATTGAGTATAGATATTGTCACTCCAAAGTTTGCTTTCGAATACTTCAAAAAATAAGATATTTCTAGAAACTAATTTGGAGCACTTAAAATTATTTTTGAAGTGCTAATACCATCACATTCATATTCACCAATTTAATAATTAAGCACAGATATCTCTGCAAGAGTATGTTTAGATAACTTAATTCAAACAATAAATTGAATCAAAATTAAGTTTTATGATATCAGAGTTTGAGCATTCTAAAAGTTGACTTAGGCTATGCTTGTATCTAGGATATTGGTAAGGAAAATACTTGGAAAAAAAAATATTTTCTTCACTTTAAATAAATACAATTTTTGTCTTTATTTATTAATATATATATATATATATATTTTCTTTTTTTTTTTCCACTAAAAGTCAATATCCACGAATCAATCATTTACGAGTATGTGACAGCATGCCCCCACCCCAATTAAAGAAAAGTATCTTAAAACTCATCTCTCATTCATGTTTTGCACCAAAAGAACAGAAAAGGTGAATCGCATTTTTTCGTTGATTCCCAAAACCACACACACACACACATAAAGGAGATTGAGAACACTGTGAAAATCGAGAAAGATGGAAGACGATACCCACAATTAATGAGCTGCGGACACTGAAACATGTTTTTGGCATCTAAAGCTCAACAGTAGTAGGGCTGTCTATGTAATTACACAGTCTTTTTCTCTGTCTCTGTGTGTGTGTGTGTGTGCATAGTACGTACAACATATATAGACTATAAAGATAGCTAGCTACATATATACAAGGCTAGAGGTAGATACCTTTTCAGTTGAAAATATATGTATAGACTCTACCACGCATGTATAGGCCCATAGTAAGAAAAACATGTCTTGGGCTTGTTTTACCCACCATTGTTGCAGCAGATTCCCCCAAATAAGTGACAAGAATTCAGCAATAGCATCGAATCCAGGTAGCTACTCTGTGTGTGTGTGTGTGTGTGTGTTTGTGATCCCCATACTTTGATGTTAGTCAAAATGAAAAGAAAAAGAGTTTCAATTTTGTAGAGAGGTGGCGAAAAGTTTGGCCCAAGGACCTACTTTTTGTGCATGCCATCAATTGAAGTGTCAGCTTAATTGCTTTTAGAGCTCATTAAACCACCTTTCACCTGCCATACCAAATTCGAAGAAGGTTGGACTTTTGTACTTTAGACATTAGATGCTACGATTGAGCCTATCTTATGGTTCTCAATCAGGAATTCCCACACAACTTTTGGACTAAGTTGCTTGATAACCTTTGAGTTAATAGATATGTCTTAAAATTACATGAAATTCTTGTATGGTATCAAGACAATGGATTGGATAATATGAACCACTAGTAATCTAACTGTCCTAGTAAGAACAATGGACTCGGCTATTATAATGCCAGAAGGTAAATGCATAACAGAGATGTTCTTGCAATTGTGGGAAATACAATCAAACCATTCACATACGTTTCTAGAGATTGGCAGCTAAAAGAGTGTGCAGGAATCACCAATTTATGCATTCAAATGAAATTTAAGTGAATCCACAGCGTCAATTTGCCCTAAACCTTAACCTATATGCAAAATCCCAGAAGGTGTTTTTTCTTGTGATTTCTTACGTAGAGTTACCAGCAATTAATCAATGCCATCTTTAGGGCTGTCCTCACCATCCGATTCCTGCTTTTCCAACTCAATCACAAACCATACTGAAAATGTAACTCCTGTTCTGAAAGCCAGCACTACCCCTCGGTTTCTAATTGCAGGAGCAATAGTCTACCCTTTATGGTGAAAAAAGATTGAATCAACTCAATCAGTCCAACGAAGTAGAACTTCACAAAAATGTTCAATATAGACCCATCTAATTCTGGTCAAGTATAAACATAAGAAATCATCTTCCAAAAATTTTAGACACGGATTATTAACACACAACACCAAAACTAAGTGACGATCAAATGCTCCAGGAAAGTTCATATTTAGGTAAACTGTTAATGAAGGCAAGAGGAAACTTCCACATACTTCAAATTCTGAATCTTAGAACCACTGGAAGCCAGTAAAATGACCCTAAAACGACATCCTAAGAAAAATAATGACACTAGGTACAATCTACGTGTTAAAAACACAAAATTTGAGGGAACTATCTTCCATCAATGATCAATCCAATATGTTATTGTTCACTAAAATAACCACAATTCATATTCTTTCTGTACATGTGAAGATAAAGAGTGTTTTGGATAAGACAATGTGAAACAGGCAGGTCAGAAACCAAAACCTTGAAAGGATTTTCTTCTGAAAAATCACGCCTGGAAAGTTCCTTGGAAAAGCCTCTTTCCCGCAGTTTGGGAACAATTAAGTCTCTGTTCACTTTGAAAGCCAATAGATGATAATGAAAAACGTACAAGCAGCAATAACTGCAGATAGGATAAGAGTGTCCCTTGATCGTTTTCTTCTGATCGAACCTGGGGGGATCATGGAACAAGATAATCAATATAGATTTTCACATAAAACATCTAAAAGCAATTATCTTTCAGAAAATTACCAATTAGACCACGAATAACTGGAAATTTGTCACCGAGCTGCTTGACTTTTCCTTGAACATCTCCAAACAAGGCCCTTTGAGAGCCCAAGACAGCTCTAGTTGCTTGAGCTTGACTAATCACATCATCAATCTGTAAGAAGTTGACCAAAATGTTTAGAGGATTAAAATTGGATACCCTTTACATGCTGTAAAGCTTTTATGTAAGCCAATAACCAAAGCACCAGATATTGGCAAAATTAATTTGATGAACTCCAACAATTATGATGGCAAGGATGACAATGGTAGCAATTACTAATACAGCTTCAACCCTCATCAACTAAGTCCACTCCAACTACACCAATTCATCTAATCACAAAAGAAAAATTCTTCTGAAAAATCATTCCAAGACACAATAGTCAACAGCTTATAAATCTTACATGAGATATGCTTCCATGTATGGCAGCTCTCTCCCGTAGCAACTGCATTCTTGGAGACACACTCCCAGAAGCCTGCATAAACTCAACTTTTAGCTAAAAGAGGCATCAGAAACAAATTTACGTATACTCAGAGCTATCACTCAAGTGCTCTCACCTTGTACTCACTGATATCATCTCGCACAGAACTAAGAAGTTCTGCGTGTTCCCTCATTGAGCTAATATTTCCCTTGATACGTCTAAATTCCTACAGAAATATCTGAAGTCAATTCAACCAGAATTTTAGATAAAGATTATAGGTGGGAAAAAGAAAAAAAATAATACAAGAAGAGCCCCTTGAAGCATTAGCAGAAATCCTCGAAAAGGCAAAACAGATTCGAACGCCTTCAGTCTTAGTTTAACAACCATGAGATGAAATAGAATCAACCACATCTCGAATTAATGTATGAAAGGACAGATTCAGAACAATGAAGATAGGAAGCACAACAAGATTATTATTATTGCACGTACAAGACAAATAGAAAAACAAATAAATAAATCAATAAAGTTGTATGATGTAAAATGGAGATAGTCTCAACTTAGAAAAGTCAAATATATACAAAAAGCTAGTACACTCTATACCTCCAGATAATATGACGTAATATGAGAAGATGAATGCGTTAGTATTTAGAACTAATTCATTAGCATAAAATGTAACCATGATCCTCAAAAATGTTGGATAAAAAATCAACACAAGTGCTACAATATGCAGAACTAGAATGTGTAACTGCTGATCAGATCATAGAGGTAAATCCTTCCGCACCCCATTAATTCACTAACAATTTGAGATAAAAGAAGGATAAGTATTGTGAGCTGAGATTCCAATTGACCTCAGATATATCAGTGAAATGCATTATGTTGACACAAGATAAATCTTAGAGAGCCTGTTTAATCACTGTGGCACACTCTTAATCTTGCCAGGTGTAAATGCCAAGAGATTCATTCATACATTAGATGTCCCATCAAAAAACAAGTCATTTCTAAAACCTACAAAACAAAGAAATCTATAGCCAATAAAAACTGTGAGATCATTCAGGAACATGAAAGCCAATGCAATGAATAGGCCCATTGACAATGCCATGGATCAATTATTCACTTCATCCTTATCCTCTGTTCTTATGTGTGTGTATCAATAAGGTTCCAATCAACTGCAAACCACTTGAATTGAAAGTAAAATTACTTCATATTTTAGTAAATATTCAAATAAATAGGTTGCAAGAGACAGTTCTTTGTTTTTTGATTGCAGAATAAGGTCAGTATAACATGTGCTTTTATTCTTCTTACTTGGGACATATCTCCAACGAACTATATAATAATACATAGTGGAGGTACATTAACTCTTACATTATCCTCAGAGTTAGTCAATCATCAGTTTAGGTTTTCCACATTGCACAGATACAAGGTTGAATCTGTTCTCCAAATATGGCCAAATTTTCCTTCAAGTTAGGACAAGTTTGCATGTATGGAAGAATTCAGAAAATGGGAAGAATAAAATAATGCCAAAAAAAAAAAAAAAGGAGCAAAGAAAACTAGCAGCCCAGCTAAACTTTGACACCTCGACATGACACGTCAGCACAAGTATTCCTTGGATGAGATATGAGCATTTACATGCTGTCTAATGGAAAACAAATGTATAAAATAAAGCATTATGAGGGAAATTATCGCTTAATAATCCTGAATTTGATGTTGTAGCGATTATATTAAAATGATTGTCTGACAAAGTACACATATGGATAAATCAATCAGCACAATCGTATAAGCCATATCAACCAGTGTTTTAAGTAGAAAAAGCAACTGAATAAAGCAAACACCGTTTCCCTAATTTTTATTATTATTACTTCTTGAATACATTAAATGTCAGAAGCATCATAGTCTCATGAAAAGATCACAGATGGTAGTAACTAACCTGGGTAAACTCATGCAATATGTCCCTATGCCTTGCAAGCTTTTGAGTAACTGAAGTAGTAGGTGCAGTTGATGCAGCACATCGACTCATAGAATCATTTATATCCAGTAGCTTCTCAAGCAATGACTGAATCTCCATTTCCATGGACTTCCACGACCTGCTGGATCCAACAGTTGGTGAACCAACATCCGCATAACCTGGAAACACATAAAATCATCAGATACACAAGCATTTGGAGCCAAGTGGAAGTCATCATATAAAAAGGGTTCCAGGAGTCAAAGAATATGCTGCAAAAACTGTTTTGAGTTTTCACAGAAAAAAATTTGCAAAGGAGAAAAGTTCACTACTTCGGTTGCCATGTCAACCCATCAGAAAACCAGGTCACTCCTTGACTTAATGACATTCTTAATATTGTGTCCATATAAGAGTATCCAAAGTTAAGAGACTTTCTGATAGAAATATTGGATCTCCTAGTCATAGACTAAATAACTTATATAATAGATTCATTTCTCTACTTGACGTCGATACCCAGTCCGAGCAACAATGGGGAAAACTAGTGTTTCAAGAGTCAAAAGCTAATGTTTTAACAGATAACACTATTGAATTAACATGTTTTATATTATAAAATTGCAACAGCGAAATGTAGGTAAATAGCCATAAAAAGGTAACCAGAGTGAATTTTTATTACCGAAGTTCCTTTCCTCCCTAAGAAGGCAGTGCTCAGTCTATGCTCGTATAAGAAAACAAGGAGGACCTAAAAAATTAACTTAATGAACATCTAGAACAGTTTGCAAAGCCCTTAGCAATCGTAAATAATGGAACTCTTCGTAGCTCACCGGTTCTCATATCTTCATTGAAGCACAGGAAAAGTCAGTAGAGATAGATTGATATAGAGGATTTCATCTTTATTGAGGCACAAGCATGCTTGGTGATACTGCAATATGCTTTCTAAGGCAGCTGTAGAACACAGCTTCAATGCATGGTACTCCACATTGCACATGCTAACCTCATTGCAAAGCTTAAAGGCCTACAGTTAAATTCTTCATAGCTCAAGTTTATCATCGCCATTGAGGCACAACCAAAGAAAGTAGAAATAGACTGATAAAATGGGTTTCACCAGAATCTTTCAAAGTTTCATTGGTGAACAGATCATGTTTTAGATGAAGAATTTCCCAATTTTTTAGTAACAATAAAGTGAGGAATGTAAAAGCCCGCCTATGAAACTAGTAAAATACTGTTCTTTGCAACCAATACGCATCCATAACCATACATTATCAAGTGATCAATTACACCTGATATGTAAACCAAAGTGCACACGTATTCCTTTGCATACTGGAAAGTTTGATATCACTGGATGGTAAACTGTTCTTATTGTCTCTCAGTTAGTCAATCTAGATTATCAAACTGGCGTTACTTAAATCACATCTTCAAGCCCCTGTTTGCAACCAATAGATAAATTACATTATTCGATAAGGCATTTATCCAAAGTTAGAAGCTCCACATTCCAAGTTGGCTCTAAGTTCTAACACAAGCCACTTCAACAGATTAACAATTCCCAAGCACAACCAAAAGCGGAAAACCCCTGTAAAAATAATGAAGTTTGACATGAATTCAGCAAGTTATGATTACTGTTGACAATGCACGATCCGGATGAGATTTACTAGAATTTAGGAAAATCTAAAACCTATGGTGGCTTACTAAAAATTCTTGAATTTACAAAAAGATTTTCCGAGATGTACCTAAGGATGCAAGTAGTTGAACACGACATCGCCTCATTGCCATTGGCAATTGAGTCAACCAACAAAACTAAAATTAAAAACCCCAGCTGATTGATGGTGGGTGCAGAGAAAACTTCTTACCTACTTGGGTGAAGCGAGCGCCGAGCTTAGCATAGGAAGAGAGCTTGGCATCGAGATCGCCTTCGACTTTCCGAGCCTCTTTCCGGAGCTCTTCCCAACCCGATTCCTGCAACACATCCATACTCAGATCCCCGGACATTCGGACCTTTACGGATCCGACCCCTTTTCCGAGACCCCTTACTTTGTTCTATGTGTTAGTTATGATCCAAATCCGTCAGTTCTTACGGTTGGAATTGGGGCGGGTTGTGGGATCCGGGGGTGCGCCAGTGTTTCTCAGTTGTCACTGATTCAGTTGTTTTTTGACACTCGAGTTTCTCCGATTTTTATAGATCAGAAATGCGCGAGAGTCTATATGGGTTTTTCGGTTGAACTGGAATTACTCTTTTACCCCTTCGTTAACTAATTTACTTGTTTTTCATTTTTTTTTCTTTTTGAGGTTAATTACTTTTTCTTTTAATCTTTGCAAAGAGGAAAGAAATTTGAAAATTCCTTGTGTCTGATTTCTTTTTCTTTCTCTTGCCAAAATTCGTGTTTCATTTCTATGACTTGTAAACATATGTTAAATAATGTCTGATATTAAAAAAAAAAAAAAACACAACATTGTTACTCATATAAAAATTCAAGTTTAGATATTGTTTAGCCGAAGTCAAATTACAAAATAAAAAAATTTGCTTGTCATGTAATATTTGAATTCAATAAAATTGACTTTGGATTAATTTTTCCTTGAGAATTATTCATGAAATTTGACACTGATTGAAAGAGGGTTTAATAGTGGGAAAAAAAACCTTTAAATCAAATAAATATAAATAAATAGAATATACTTTAAATTAATAGTGGATGAAAAACCTTTAAATTAAGAAAAAGTATCAACTGGATAATAAGAGACAAGAACAAAGCTTATTCTTAAAAACAAGAAAAGGCAAACCTCATCAAATACTGATTGTAATTTTAACTGGCTTTAAGGGCTTCCAGGTCTCAGCCCATACTCTGCCTTCCAAGCTCCTCACTTCCAATAAATTGGGCAAGGTAAAATCAAGCCCAAGTCTCCATAAATATCCAAGCCCAGACTGTTCTGAGGTAATGGGCTCACAGAATAATCTAGAGCCCGTGAAAGTATTAGGCTATGATCTGTTAATTGGGCCTGTAATTGGATACTAAATTTCCCCTGATTCATTGTCAAATAGGATAGAGAAGACAAATTAGAATAAATATGGACTTTAGAGAGGGCAAACTCCATCACAGATTCTTGGCTGGAAGATTTTCAAGTGGTTCGGATTTTTTATTTAATTTTGTGGTATATTTTATTATATATAAAAATACATACCTATGTATAAAATATCTTAAATATACATTCGAATTAATCATATACACATAACATGTATATGTGATATCGAATATAAGATGCTACACAAAAATTGAAATAGATGATCTAAAACTATTTCCAGGATGAGGATCGATTTAAAGTGAAAACAATTCGCCAAATACTATGTGATCTTATATTAACACGGTCAAGGTCGACTTGTAACCATAGAGTGCTCGTAATTTATTTTTCACATAAAAAGAAATTAACACTTGCATGTCACACAGAAAAAAGACTTTTCATAAATCATGCTTAAATTAAGATAAAAAAAAATATACTACGTCTCCATCCCATGCATTAATATATAAATATAATGCAGATTAATTAAAACTTACGTAATGCAGTAGCTAGCACGTAGCGATCAAAGTTCAACCTCCATGTCTGTCTCTCAATTTCTTATACGCCGGATTGTTAGGCAATCAACGTCGAACCACCCATGTGATTATAGTAACAAGGCTCGCAGGTTTTTGTTCAACTAATGTTGAATTTTCTTCAATTTATTTTTCCAATTTTTTTTTTTTTAACCTTTTCTTGCTGATAACTGGTTCCTTTTATGTATTCTACAATTAGGGCGTAGGGAGAGCAGGTGATGACTTTTACCTCATATCTTAATTGTGCATATGCTTTGGTGATCCTCAGCCCATTAATTATTTTCAAGAATGAGTTTTTATCTCGATATAAATTGTGTCACTATTTTGGTAGCCTTTTACTGATATTTGAAAGGTGGGCATGTCCATATCCTGTGTTGCTTTTGTTGTTCAAGAATTAGAGTGTAAATTACTAGGTTTGAAGATTCCTGTAAGGAATAGAAAGAATTGTGAGGATCTATCATGTGCTTAACTGCTAATTTGAAAAACAAATAAAAACAAAAAAGAATGTATAAAGAAGAACCCCATTGTTTGGTATCGGGTGCATGCTCCTAGCTCATCTTAATTGTCCAACTACTAACATACAAATAATGGGATTAAATGTACTTTTAATGTAAAAATGTAACACTGTAGGGGCTTGCAGCATTGGGTCGCATTGGCACGGTAGAGGTAGAGTTGTGTGCCAACTTGCGATGGATGTAGGTATGGTGCAATATCCATATTTTACTAATTGTTAATATAGAGGCATAGACTGTTGGCAATACATGACACACTGATTTGAATATCTTAAGAAAGATAGAAGTTTCAGACACGAGTTTGACATGAATGGTTGAGGGTGCTTGGAGAGCTCACCCACTTGACAGCCCCTGGACCCCAGTCATGGCTCGAAATGGTTTTGAAGGGTGCACAATGGCGGGTTGGCTTTAGGTTCACTTGAGTTATTATACCCAACCCATGAGTTGGGTCAACAATATCCCCGTGGGTGGTTGTGGTGGGCGTGTAAAAGCAAGCTTGCCGCGCGCGCCATGTGCCGTGTGGCTGGCATGATTGGCTAAGGATGCGGGCACGTATGTGCATTTGTGGGTGTGTTGGGCACTTAGGGATTGTGTGTAAAGTAAGGGCAAATGTGTGCAAGCATCATGCACAAGTCTAACATGCAATCGTGTCGGCAATGTTCATGCTATGTGGGTAATAGGCAATCCGATGTTGATATTGGGTAATCCTATGTGCGAGATGTTCGGCTAACTCGACCTGTGCTCGAGTTAGCCGAATTTGGTGGTAGTCTTGGGGCAGAGCAAGCCTAGCTTGGACAAAGTTGTAGCAGTTAGCAAAGGCATGTGTCGCACATTTGTGGGTGGTCAAGGGCCATTCTTATCTTGACAATTGCTAAAAATAAAAAAAAAACTGCAGATGTTGCACTTGATATATAATATATTTATTGCATGATACATTTAATATATAATTAAAAGATAATTATCTCATTTTATTAAAAAAATAAAATATTTATATAATAAATATATATTAAATATACGTACACAAGTGTGGCGTTATAAAATTGGATATCTATTGATACCTCTTTTTGTTGCTTTAAATATTATGCCTTGAGTTGCACTTTTCGAATGTGTACATGCCTTTGGCTCTTTGTATTGTATTTGAAGAATAAATGAAAGATTGGGCTATATCTTGTCATTTATGGGTTGTCTTCACTTTTCTACACAATGTGCGTGTGTGTGGCTTACTTTAAATTCACTCAAAACTTTCAAATACAAATGCTTTTTGAGGTTGTAGATTTTGAGGGCGCAAAAAGGGAAAAATTTGTTAAAAATTTCCGTTGAACTTCAGCCCCTATGACAAGTACTGTATTTGTTAGAATTAATGCATGACAAATAAAAATATAACTCAGGAATCGTCGTAAAGATTTATGTGGTTTTCTAATGATGTGCCCGTGAAGAAGGTTTACCTCATAGTGAATAAAGCTTCTCATTTCACTTTATTTTGTGAAAAAAAATTAATGTTTTATAATAAATCTTTGTGAGACAATAATTTTCTGATATAACTGACTAAAGCTGCTTTTGTGAAAAGCTAAAGTTGTCGATATGTTTGTTTAATTTAATTTAATCCATTAAATATAGAAAAGTGTCAAAGTTGTTCTCCATTTATTGAAAAAAAAAAAAAAACTATTAAATGGCCATCACTTGCAAAGCTGGAGACAAATTAATTTGACTATTTAAGTTGTACGTACTAGAAATGTACGTTTAGCCGTCTTCCCAAAAGTCAATACACTATAAGTTACCTATTCTAAATCAAACTATAGAACAAGACAAATAGACTATAATTGCACCTAATGACAAGGTTTTGGTAATAAATTACTTAGCAAATCTAAAAAGAATTATTGAATCATGTCGTACCAACAAGATTGATATTTTTGAATTATGAAACTTCTTCTAGAAAAGAAAAAAATTCCTATACACCACATAATAAAATATTTATGCACGCGACAAATATTTCATTATTAGTTTGGCTGAGTTTCAGTATGGTCGACAATTTATCTTTTTTCAAATCATTATAAATAATAAAAACTCGTGATAATAATTTTTTTAAAATATCATGATTATATATAATTTAAATCCATCAAATTTACGACAAATAATGACAAAAGTTAAATTAATAAAACCTTTCACCCTTTTAAGATGATAAAACCTCATCCGAAATAGGAAATTGATGTAATGTGAAACCTCCAAAAATTTCACTCATACTTTAGAAAAAAAATTGAACAAAAAATATAATTTAAATGCAATTAAGATTTGTTATTAAAGGCGTAATCTTGATGGTTTGGATTCTTCTTTATCTGACTTTTTCCTTTTTTACTATTCTTCATAAACAATAAATTGTTTTCGTTTTCAAATTGACAATTGATTGGGATTGCGTGGAGATATAAAGCCGAGATGTGGGCCGGTAGGTCTATATTCCACTAAACCAGACGGCCCACTACTTTAGAATAAGTGGCACCCTTTGTCCCATTTTTGTCAATGTGGCCCAACTAGGGCCCACTATTCCATATATTATTTCTACGTACATACCGTAGAGTACCGTATGTACGGATGTTTTCGCACTTTGTTACTTTTGGATATCTCCAAGGGTTATGGCCCTTTTGCTAATTTTTTAAGTATTTGCATATATAGAAAAATAAATATTAAAAAATTGCACGTATGGCTTAAGTTTGTAGTTAAAAACAAACACATACGTATAAAAAAATATATATGGTATCACTTTTTTTTTTTTTAACTCTTAAAGTCAACACATGCATAGATCATTATTTTGATCATAAAAATATCGTTAAAAGAGCAAGAATTTATTTAATAAATTTTTATGAAATTATGTGAAATGTGGAGGATTTTTTTTACTTAATTTTCTATGAACTTTCTATAATTACTCAATAAATAAGTAAATAATATATATTATTCAGTGCACAAGTTGTTATAAAAGAGAAGACCCAAAAATAAAATTTTCAAAGTAAATGGTGTGATTTCCCATCAATGAAAATTGAAAATTTCAGGTAGTAGTTGATGAATTTCCGTACAAGACAATTCTAGTAATTTTCTTTGTGATAGCTATTTCCCTTAATTACAAGACAAAAATAATTTTCTTTGTGAGAGACTTCTTATATCACTATACTTAACCATTATTTTTTTACTATTAATTAAGAACTTTCATTCTTTATCGTTTTCTTTGCTTTTTTTCTTAAATAAAATAATCAAATATATAATTACATTGAATTTGAACTAACGATAAATTAAGAATCATCAATTAATAAGTAATAAGTATCTTATCAATAATTACTTATTATAAAAAAATAAATGTCTATGTATGTAATGAAATTTGAACCCAATATCTCTGAATTTGGAGTTCTCTCTTTTACTAACTCCAGGTACGACTTCATTCGCGATTAATTGAGTATTTAAAGATTTTTGATTTAGCAAGTAAAATTATTGGTATAATTTTTTATTGTTTTGGCCGACTAAGTAAAACTATTAGTATATTAAAATTTATAGTATTTTAATATTAAAACTATTAGTATTTTAATATTTTTAATTCAGCAAGTAAAACTATTGGTCTTTTTTATTTTTGGCTGAATAAGTAAAAATATTAGTATATTAAAAACAAAAATAAAACAGAAGATGTAATAAAGTCTCATTCTTGGACGTTAGGATCCACTAGGACCACTATCAATAAACAGAGCATGTACGTGGCACGTTCACAGTGGCTACCACAGCACTCTAACAGAAAAATTCATGTTGACTGTAGCCCTCCAATTTTGAATAATTTAATATATACAAAAAAAAGAAGAAAAACTCAACAAAAACACCTAAAAATCTCTGATTTTTTCCAATAAAAACCTTACATCTCATTTTCCACCCATAATACGCGAAATTTCCAGTACTATTTCCTTTCCAATTTTTCGGTATTGTAATCTTAGCAGAAAAATTCCCCTAGTCATGAGCCTGGTCTTCTTCTTAGTTGACATTTTCAAACCTCCCTCTCTTATATAATTTCCTCGTGCACATCCTTAAATCTTTGAGGACTCTTGTACTATTTTCATCCTCTGTTTTTCTTTGACTCGCTCCCAAAAAACTGATTTCACTATTTATTTGCTCATCCCACCACCATCTCCGCCGCCTCCGCCACCACCCAGCTTTTGTAGCTCACCAGAAGAGGAGGAATTTCGGATGAAATATTCTTTTGGGAAAAGTAGAGAAATAAATCATGTCAAATATACCCACCTCTCTTTCGGAAGTTTGTCTCACTCTTTTCCGTCTAGCCATGTCCATTGCTGACCCTTGGCCTTTCTCCTAGAATTCTCTGCAACACAAAACGCTACTCCAAAAGTTCACCTTTTAAGTTGATCTTTTTACGCTTCCTGTCTAGAGTTTCATCACATTTTCTTGAATAAAAATCATGGGCAGGATACGAGGTTTCTTGCTCAAACACCGAGTCACCACGCTTTTCCGGCGCGTTTTGCGACGGCAATGCTTCCCGGCTGCGTACCGCCGGCTAGACCCATCTCAAGGCACCCGGGTCAAACCGTTCTCAAGGCTCATCAGCTGGACTCACCGCCTCAGGACAAAAGCAAAGGCAATTCTGTCTAAAAATGTTGACTCGGGTCGAGGATACATTAGGGTCGGGCAAGAGCCGGTTTTGGAAAAGCACGCCCCCATCCCGAAAGGGCATATGGCGGTTTATGTGGGTCAAAAAGATGGTGATTTTCAGAGGATATTGGTGCCCGTTGTTTATTTTAATCACCCTTTGTTCGGAGATTTGCTAAAGGAGTCTGAAAAAGAATACGGGTTCAATCATCCTGGTGGGATTACCATACCCTGTCGGATCTCGGAGTTTGAGCGTGTCCAGACCCGGATCCAGGCAGTTCAGTGTACCCGGAAATTGCTGTCGTGGAACAGAACAGATAGAGGAGTTTAAAGATGTCTTGAATATGATGATGACGATAAAAGCGTGGTTTCATAGTGGTGATTAGCGTATTTAGCTATTTATCCTTTTATAATTATAATATATTCTAGTTTTTTTCAAGCTTGTTTTAGGAATTATTGAAGTTTGAATCACAGTGTATGGTTGTATGGATGGGGAGAATTTTGAGATTAGAATCTTTTATTCCTATTGCAGTCTGATTCGATTATCAATCCTCTTTGTCCCTGCTAAATTTCTTGTTTGCACATTTACATCTGGTGTTCAAATAACAATTAGGTTATAGATTTTCCCCTACATTTGGAAAAGGAAAAAATAACCTTTTTAAGGTATTTGTGTGTCCGTACTTGGATAGAATTTTTTATTATAAATTAATTATACAAATTTGTAACCGAAAATTCTATACCCCAAATAACAAACTGATGATATAATTACACTTACCATATTATTAGACTATATTTAAAAAAAAAATGATCCATTACAAAGTAAGTATTATTACACTTACTATTTAACTTCCCATGTGGATTTTATTTTATTATATATTTTTGAAGTTATTTTTTATTTTTTTGTGATTTTTACCATGAAGTTTGAATATATTAACTTTGTTAGAATTTGTTGGAGAAGAATTCATACTACATTAAATGAGTATGCAGGTGTGGCTTATAAGCGATCGTTCACTTCCTTTTAAAGAGATGATTTTTGATAATAAAATTATGAGGTTTCGTTAAAAATACATATAATAAAATTATGAAATTTCGACAAAATCGGAGTGCCACCTCAATATTTAAAGTGTTTGTACTACTTGAAAACCTACAATTTTGGAGCTTTGTTATGGATTAGTTAACCACAGGATAGCTAACGGATCAAGAACTCCTGTATTCTTAACTTTAAATGATTAATAATAATCACTATCTGCGATATTGGACGAGCCTGAGATGCTTAATAAGTAGTTTTACCACTTTTTCTTTGTTATTTTCTAGAACCCCATCATTTTTCTTGCAAATTGCAACCAAGTACACCCTATTTGGAACTTCCAATAACTTTGAAATTAATAGTTCATTCTCATCTATTTTCCTGTGTGTATGCGACTTCCTATTCCAATCTATTTTCTGATAATTTGCCGCCAAGTAATTGATCACCACATGTTTCCTCATCCACAAATATGTTGTAAATTGTGGAGAATTTACAAAAATTTAATAAATTTATGTATAAAATTTATTATGAATTAATTTTATATAGAATTGAGAGATGACGGTCGTCCCTACCAATCCTCGTGCCTCCATGGCTGTCGGTTCATTATGCGGAACAATCCTATATACACATGACACCCACTCAATGGTGGATTCAATTTGGTACCAACATCATATGGTCACAAATGTGTGCCTTGTTTCTTAGGGATCCTTTGCTTGTGCATGTCCTTATGTCAGGTCGATTGTGAGGATGTGAACTTACGTTGTTGGTCCCAAGGTCCCAAAATTCAAGGTCCCATCACAAAAGAATTTCACAGAGTATGTGTGAATTTAGTTGCCACAAAAAAGGGACGAATAGGAAGATTTTACGTAACCAAATCTAAAGAGTTTTTAGGGCATAATCTTAGTTGTGCTCATAGAGATATGAACTTTGATTTGTTGTTTCCAAGTTCCCTAAATTCGAAGTCCCATCACAAAAATTCCAAAAAAGGATGTAAGGAATTAGTTACCACAAAAAAGGGTCCAATAAGGAAATTTTGTTGGAATACCAAGTCTAATTGAACATTTGTGTATAAAATATCCACAAGTGCACCACAACAACATGAAAAAAGTGGATATAAAAATTAATTAAATTTATTGTCACATTGAAACATTTATTTGGAGTCAAAAATATTACCCATTTTTTATGATAAAATTGGTACAAATATTAATCAAATAAAAGATTAAAGGTAAAAATCAAGTGCAAATATAAATATTAAGTAGAAAAAAAGATATATAAACTTAAATTAGGTGTTGTTGGAGAGGAATTCATTTCATATCGGATAAATACGCGGGTGACATGTGTTTTATAAGTAAGGATCATTCACTCTACTTCGAAAACTGTTTATTTTTTTGAATAAAATCATAAAAAATTAATCAAAATGAACAATAAGTCGTGAACGAATAAAAATCTTCGAACCGGATAACGCAAATGCAATAATGTGTGAATAATGCGGAGTAGGTCAAGATGGCTTTTAAATGTATTTCTTTCCAAAAAAAAGTGGAAATAGTGGGAATTATGAGAAAGGTTAATGATATATATGCAGCCTTAATACTCTAAAATCAAATGGCCTTCATATATTTCTTGCCCTAGGAAAAGATAGAGAGTTGCCCATAAATGCCATTAGAGTCGGAACATCATCATTATAATTTCAAGATGCAATTTGTTGGTGAAAGAAAATGAAAGGTGTTAATTGAAGTTTTGGACCTTGCTTAATTAGGGTGGTCCACCAGGTTTTATTCACTTGGCAGATGAATCTCATTAGTTTCTAATCAAAATTACAATAAAAGATTTCAAAATTTTAATTTTCACTTAAACCAAATATTTATATTGAAGCTACATACGGTAGCCTATTAACAAATTCAAAAAAATGAATATAATTCATTAGGTCTGAAAATTTGTGACTCACGTAACATTTGTGATGGTTAAAATAAAAATAAAAATTGGTACTACATGATTTATATAACAAACTTTTTAATGAAGATTTGTAATTGATTTAATAGTATGTAGATAAAATTACCAGTTTTTTTTTTGTGTATAATGCATTTTGGTCTGCAAATGTTAAAATAAAATTATATTACCTAGTAAATGGATCCGTGCATATAATTATAATAATTATAAATATGATTTTGTAAGTATTGATTTTATTGATTTGCCCCTACCAACTAAGGTAAACTAACTAAACACTCTCTGCGTTTTTTTATTTGTGAATCCTAACTCGATTTGAAGTCGACTTGGGTCGCGGTATAACTTAAGTGGTTGATACGGGAGTTGGACATAATTAGGATTGTGATATTTATACCCAATTATATACGAACTACATGTATATAGTATAAATAATCATTTATTTAGTTGCATAAGATGATTAGATTCTTATTATTCACTTTGTTATATATTATTGGACACCTCACAAGTTGAATTGATTTAAATATCTTATGATTTTTAGTTATAGGTCGTCCCAATTAACCTGACTGTATTAGTGCAATGGTATTTCCGAACTCGAAATCTATTGACCTCGAAGCCAAAATACATTAATTTTTCCAAATCAAAATACATAAAAATTAGCTAAAATAAATTAGTATTTGCGACATGACAATCCATTCGGAACAAGGACAAAATTTGGAATAAATCGTTATATTAATGAATTTCATTCATGATTTCTGTTATCAACTTAATTGCTAATGATAGATGCTCTTATGAAATTCTAATTCACTGTGATAGGCTCCATGCCTCCATCCTGATTACCAGGGGCAAGTCTGCACTTTCCAGTTTCCAAAACTGATTGAACAAAGGAGCAATAAGGAATGTACTGCGGGTAGTGTGATATAGAATATTACTTTTTTACTTGAACACCCTAACACGCTAGGCAAAATAACACATATTTACAATGATTCAATCAGGATTTTTTGGTCATTTGACATTCCACTAATATATCCCATTCATTCTCTATTTTTGGTTATTATTTTACAATTTTAGTTTAAATATTTTATTATTACTCGATCGACTTATTTGTATTACAAATGTGAATACTATATCTACGGTAAGTCACATTGGAATAGTTTCATAATTTACCCGACTCAAATCCCTACGACGTCACATAGTTCATTAAAGAACAAATTTTTAAATCCGTTAAAATCAATTAAAATCCAAAGCTGACTGATTTGCTATCTAATTTGGGAGTCTCGAATTCATTTTTGAACTTATTTCGTGCTTAATCAAACTTGAGTTGTCGTCTGAGTGGGCAGAATAAGGTAAACAATTTTTTTTCCCAAATTTTACAGAAAAGAAATAATTATATATAGTTTATTGAGAAAGCGATGCGACTCATTTTTTATATTATTAAAATAGAAATATAAACTTTTGAATAAAATCCGAAGACGTTACACTTTATAAATTCATCATATATAAATTCAAAGGTTAACAAATCATCTTGAAATGTACCCAATTCAGGCCTGCTTCAATTTGAGTCCTTATCCACACATATTATATATGGGCTCCGCAATCTCCAAACAATCTGGGCAGCATCAGACCTAATTCAGGCCTGCTTCCATTTGAGTCCGTATCCACACATATTATCGATGGGCTCTGGAATCTCCAAACAATCTGGGCAGCATCAGGCCCAATTCAGGCCTGCTTCCATTTGAGTCCGTATCCACACATACTATCGATGGGCTGTGGAAACATAAATACATATATATACATTTTTTGTACCCAAATAAAGAAGAAAAAAGGCAAGATTTTTGAGCTTGGGTTTTATTTTTAAATTCATTTCTATATTTATAGTATTTTAAAGATTGAAAATATTTTTACTAAGTTTTTATATAAAAATAAAAATATATTTGGATTTAGTATGTTTCTGTATAGATTATGTAGGTTTAGAAATGAAAATGTATTTTTTATGATTTTTTTTTTTGGAATGAAAAGATATGAAATGTTAGTAAATTTGAAAATATATTTAAGAGGTGTATGACAATGTGTAAAATATTAGTAGATTTAAAAATATATTTTAAAAATTAAATTAAATTAAATTTTTTATTATAAATAAATAAAATAAATGTAATTTTCAAAATTTTAAATAATAAAAAATAAAAAAGTACTTTGTGAAAATAAAAACAAACGGGCTCTTTCCGGCTTTCAATTCTTTGATGCTACTTGTGTTCACAGTACATATGGATGACTCCAACAGCCCCACTCCCAAAAAGGGAGGCCAAAAAAATAAAAAAAATGTTAAGACGATAGAAAATTAAAAAGAAAAAGAGAAAGAAAGTGAATATATTCAAATAAGGTACAATTAAATTACGTCGGGGAATGTATTCAAAATTCCATGTCAATTGTCCGTAGAATATATTTATATTTAAAAGGCTATAATAATCACAAGCCATGCACTTTTTATTTAATGTCACCAAACCCTTTTTATTTTGTTATTTTGTTATTTTTTTCAAACTGACCATTTTTGGATCCGTACTTTTTGTATATTATTATTATTATTATATGAATTGAATATTCTAAGCAATTTTGTAAAATCAAGAGCTTGATTTATTATTTTTCTTGTCTTATTTAGATAGTGATGCCATTTTTTTTCTTTCATACAAATGATATCAGCAGAAAACAGTAATCCAAATTAAAAGTGCTTAATATTAAAGGAAAAAAAAAGATAGAAAGGTACAATTATTGATGGACCGAACATGATTTGACAAAAGAAATTGCGGTCAAGATTTGTTGGAAACAAGCAACTGGGCTAAAAAAGACCACCAATTGGGCCATTAAAAAGAGAAAAAAGTTTCTACCCACACCAAAAGAAAAACCAAAAAGCAACTCCAATCTCTCTCAAAATATTCTCTTCCCCACAAAAAATATCAACCCCAAATCACGAATGCTAAGTGCAACGCCTACCATTCTTTTTTGCGATGTATAATCAAAGATTTATAATAAATGATATTAGGTTATGATAAGTTGCAATCGAAAGATAATGAAGATCACGTTGCCATTGTAATCTTCGTTCGGAATTAGACGAATGGGTTAGTGCACAACTTATCGTTGTGTGTGATGGGGCTACGAATTATGATACTTGTCATGATTCAATTTATATGATATTTGTCCCACGTAAAAAATATTAGACGTAAAGATTATAATTTTTTGAACACTCTTCTTTTAGCATCTAGCTTGTCGGTTAGAAGAAGGTTTTTGCACCAATATATGTAATGAAAACTTCTTTATCCTTAATAATAGATTTTCTAGAAATGAATTGGACCGTAACACAGTGAGAAAAAAAAGAAAAAAGGAATCTGGAGACAAGAAACATAAATAAATAAAAACAAAAAATAAAAACAACAAACCCAACAAAAAGTGATAGGAAACACTCAAACAAGACTCCATTAAAACAACAAATGCTAGCTCTCACCAATCTCTCTTCTCTCACCCCCTTTCTCTTCATCTTCTTCCTCACCTGTAACCATGACCACCTCATCCAAGCCCACATCTTCGTCTACGCAGGCTGCTCCCAAGAAAACTACCAACAAAATTCGCCTTACGAAACAAACCTCAACTCCTTACTCTCATCCATCGTCTCCTCGGCCTCCCAAACACTTTACAACATCTTCGCACTCGGAAACGACACCACGGCCCCACCGGATAGCGCGACGTACGGCTTGTACCAGTGCCGGGGCGACTTAAAAGCGAGGGATTGCTCAACATGCATAGCTAGTTTGATCAGCCAAATAGCGTTGTTGTGCCCCTACACCTACGGTGCAAGCCTGCAACTCGACGGCTGCTTCGTGAGGTACGAGCACACGGATTTCCTGGGGAAGTTGGACACTAGCCTAAGGCACAAGAAGTGCAGCGCCAGTGGTGGTAATGATGATGAGTTCCTTAGGCGTAGAGATGATGTTCTTGCTGATTTGCAAGGAGCAATAGGGTTTCGGGTCAGCGCCACCGGAGCTGTCGAGGGTTACGCGCAGTGTTTGGGGGATTTGACGGCGGCGGATTGCTCGTCTTGCCTTTCTGATGCTGTTATGAAGGTGAAAACTTTGTGTGGATCAGCGGCTGCAGGGGATGTGTTCTTGGCACAGTGTTATGTTCGTTATTGGGAGTCTGGCTACTATGATTCTTCTTCAGGTATGCATTTCGTTGTTTTTAAGTATTTTAAATTTTTAATGTTCCAGAGAATTACAAGCCCAAATTCCTTTAATGTTGGAGATTTCATTTTGTGAAAATCAATTCTGCAATTAATATTCTATTTTTTATTGTAATATCATATAAAGAACTAATGTTAAAATATGATTTTATAAGAAGAAAAACTCAATCATGCATCACCTTAGTCTTTGACATGATTTTTCTCTAATTTTTTTTTGAAAAAAAAAATTGCTTTTTATTTGTCTAATTTTAGCTTGAAGCAAACTATCCCTTTTGGTCCCATAGACTAGGGAAGATTGCAACTCCAATCCAAGTTACAGAGTTAATGGGCACGTGAAACACATAGTTTTGATCGTCCATATAAAAAAGAACCAAATGTGCCGAATTTTTTAAATAATTAAGACTAAAATCCAAAATCCCATAAAGCTCGGAATTGGAAATGCATACCCCTAATTATATTATCGGGATGAATGTAATTTTGCCACTTAATGGATAGCACGAGTTCTTTTAATTGTAGAATTTAATTTTTTTTCGTTTTATGTATAAAAAAATCTCAAGCTGATAGAACGACTCTAAATATACATTCTATATCTCCCTATTTCTTCTTAGATTTTGAGAGTGATTGTGCTTCATACTTTGGCCCACCACATTGAGTAGTGATATATAGAATACATTCTGAAAAAATTAAAAAGAATGGAAGTAAATATATATATATTATTTGGACAGATGAAAAAGACGCAAAGTTGACTTGAGATTGAAACAAATGGATTGAACCCTCTAGCAGAAGGAATAAATTTATTCTAAGGCTGATCCTTGCGTAACAGCCCATACTTTTCCATAAAGCTACAAATAAATCTCGCAACAATTCGCACTTATTTTGCTTTTCATTTGTGAATCTTATTTTTCTCTCATTTCTTTATCTTATCTTCAAAAAAAATTGGTGCGGTTTTATAATCATGCATCAAAAAGTACTCACTAGATGATTTTAAAAATACTTCAAAGCTTTTATTTTAATTTTATATTTTAAGTCATATATATATATATACACACACACATTATGTGTACATTATTAGTTTTCAATATATATTTAAGGTAATATTTCATATGAATGACGTGTGTACGTTATATTGTCAAATACATAATACTACATAAAATTAGAATAACAAATTTAAAATTGAAATCTACACCATAACCCAACATTTTGAAGCTCTCCAACGTCTGAATTTTTGGTGTTTGCAATGTTATATAGATTCCTCCAACCAAGATGACGTGGGAAAAACAGTGGCCATAATCTTGGGAGTAGTGGCCGGAGTCGCAGTTCTGATTGTACTTCTATCATTTTGCAGAAAGGCCCTTGGTAATTGACTAATTCCTATTCCTACCCTCACAAGTTTGATTAATTTCTTTACTATTTTGATACCTTATTCTGTTAACCCTTTTTTTATTAGATCATATCTTCTATTTTAATTTTGTGTTTCATCTTGTATTTTATATTTTATATTTTATATTTTATATATATATAATTAATGTCAAGTACAAGATCTGAAGTAATTGTTGATATTCCTTTAATTATTGCTCTTAAATAACATGTGTTGTTACTGCAAATACAGGTTGAGATGGCAAAGCATATATTTGGCAAATGGAGAGATTCTTGGACTGGATTGGATGGTGTCTAAAGTAGGACCCTTATAATGTTTTATGATACTATTGATTTTAGCACAAGTTATATTGCAGAAACAAATTAAAGCTGGTTCCTTTCTTGGTCTTATCTTCTTGAAAAATGGTTCATTCTATCCAATATTGTTTGCCCTTCACTGGAGGACTTCATTATATTGATTAGTGGAGCAACGTAATAGCTTTTATTAATCTAAATTAGTAAAAAAATAATAAGTCATTCTCCTATAGAAGAAACCAGATAAGTCATTAGTCAAACTTTTTTATCCTACTGATTTTTTATGTTCCAAAAGATAGCGATGAATAATGCTGTCATAATTAGCAAACGCTTTTAAGCGTATCTTTTTCAAGATATGCCACTATTGCTATTAGAAAGCAGGGATTCTGGCTTTCAAGTCTTTTAAAAGAAATATTTTAAATGAAGAGACAATATAAAATTCACAAAAACTACACTCAATTCAAATATCAAATTTCTGTCAAATTAAAATATACATTCCTTCCTGGGAGATCGAGTGGTATTAAACAGAAATTTGAGATTGAAGGTTTCAAATTCAAATCTTTTACACCACTCGAACTTTGTTCTTCACACCAGATTTACCTACTGTGGCTTACTCTTCTTTGTGATTTGTGGGCTATTGCGAGAAACTTTAACAAAATATAAAACATGAAATATTTGATATTTAATACATACAAATATAATAAATTAGTTTTTTAAGTTACAACAAAAATATCGATACAAATATATATATATATATTGATTCATAGGCGTACAATAGAAAATGAATGTAAAAGAATTATTCGACAGTAAATATATTATTCATTTTGATATTATTTTTGTATATATCATATTAGATTATGCAAAATTTATTTTATTTATGCTATTATTATGTTGATTTATAATTATGACATGACTTATGGATAATTATCAAATAATAATTAATATTTATTATATAAATTATTAAAAATTTTATTTTAAATTGCACGATACTCAACTGATTCTTACAAATAATTTTGATATGATTTTTAAACTTTAACAAATATTATAAAATATTAATTAAATAGAGTAATATTCATCAAGTATAATACGATTCAACTTAAAATTATAGGTGTAAATAAATTTAAAATATGTACGAAAAATAAGAGTAATTTGCAATAATTTATATGTAGAATATATATATATATATGGAGATAAATTTTTTATTTCATGATGAATACAATTGATACAATAAGCTCAATCAAAAACAAATCAATCCCAGGAAACAAGAAAAAGAAAATTATAGACCAGAAGTAAATGGCACATTGGTGGCAGGGATCCAAGAATTCGCAGCGATGAAATTCCCAGGAGTGAATCTTGATGCTTCAGACGCGCTTGTAATCACGTGGTACCCCTTCCAATTGACCCGGTTTGCGGTCGATGACCCTGGACCCGTATTCGCATACTCCCCATAATACAAAGTATCCAGCGCAAAGTTCCCGCTCCATGGCATCCAACCCGCTGGATTGATCAAGCTATCTAGGAAAGTCTTCATGAAAACAGTGCGGGAATACTTCTGCCACGGCCTGCCCAAATACGTCTTCACGGAGCCCTGAACCGGTTTGAGATCCGGAGCTGCTGTGACCCGGCAGTTGTGGATGGAAATTCCGGTGTTTTGATTCGGGTCGGTCCGACCCTGGGCAGTTAGGGTATTGGTTTTATTGGGTGGGTTTCTTGGGTACAAGTTGCAATTTTGGAAGACAACGGCAGCGTTACCAAAAATGAAATCCACCGTACCATAGATGTCGCATTCCCTATAGAATTGTCTCTCGGAATGGACGTATAGAGTATCTTGGTAGCCCTCGAAGCTACACTGGTAGAACACAGATAGATCCGACCCGGATCTAAGGGCCACGGCCTGGTGGTTTTGGGCGCCGGCGGTGTTCCTGAAGGTGATGCCACGAGCAATGAATCCATCTCCCACAACAGCTGCAATAAAAAAATGAAGACATTCAATTTTTTTTGTTATTTATCTAATAACTCAAATTTTTAGATGTAGTAGTCATATAATTGAGCAAAGATGCTTTAATAATAAATTAGAAGGCATTATTCTTAATCAAGTCTTTGAATATTTTATTTGAACATTAAAATTAAAAGGACATAAACTTCCTTTCTATTCAAGGAACTCAATAAATGAGTATATATTATGGCAACGGAACATCTAGATAAAGACAAACTTTCTTTAATCAAGTCGGCACTATTACCATATACTTCATATATGATGCCTGCTCCATTCTTGATAACCATACAGACTGTAAAATCAGGTTCACGCCATGGTTTACCCAAAAGAAAGCTTTTATATTATTACCTTTGGGTTTTCATGATTTTATGCAAGTTGGTCCTTCGAAAATTAATGCTTGTCACAGTATAAGGTTTCTACCAAAAAAAATAAAGAAAAAAATAACAGGGTTGTCCTATGGTTAAAAGCCACACACTTTGTTGTCATTTTCAAGTCAATTGCACAAGTAAATGTAAATCATAGTTGGTACCATTAAAAAATCCACACATATTCCTAATAACTACAGGGTATAAGAAATTAGCACCCATGTTTTATTTGAGTTCATTAATATTGTTAGAATAGTAAATATTAAATGACTTCCTTCTCCATCAATTTAAATTTTTAGATGAGATGATAAATATATAAAAAAAAATTCATTGGCGGGGTTTAAAAAAAACAAAAAAACAAAACTACCTGAATGCACGTATTAGAGTAATTTAATATTAATTGACTTCCTTTTTTATTAACTTATTTTTTAAAATTATGTGGTCATTCAATAATTAATTATGAGATGCTTGTGTAGTTCATGCCTTTGTAAATTCAACGCAGCGGCTTAGTACTTTCAACACTCTGTTTCATCAATCGGAATTTGGAAAATTATTTGGTAGAGAATAAAGATTTGGAATGTAATCATCCTCACTTTTGACAAAACTAATTCATTTGACTTACCAACTGTGGCTGAATTGAAGGTGGTGGAGCCTCCTCCGACGCTTTTGCTACCGGTGATAATAGTCTTCCCAATACCATCACCCAACAACATTATATTCTTCAAACCCGTCCCAATGTTCACACTCTCCCTATACGTCCCTTGCTTCACATAAATCACGTACCTCCCACTCCCCGACCGCTTTCCCGCCGCCGCAACAGCCTCACTCACCGTCTTATAGTTGCCGGAACCATCTTGCGCCACCACCACATTAGCCCGAGGAGTAGAGGACTGTAGCAACTTCCGATCACCCGGCGCCACCCAACTTGGGAACCCATCTTTCTGACTTGGCTCCCCATAATATGCCCCCTTATTCAAGGCAAGAGTATTGCTAAGCAACATGCTTACGTTGTTCGACATCAAGGGAAAGACGTAATCCGTGATGCCAAAATCGATGAACCCGGATTTGCATGTCTCGAGATTGGTTAGGGCTGTACTCAGCCATGTTTGCGCATCGGCTGAAGTGCACTTCGTGTGAGGGTCAACAGTCTTGTTGATTCTATGGATGGTGCTCTCATATAGCTCGACGCAATCGGCCCACGCCGCCTTTTCACGCTCGTTACGACATTTTGGACCGAGTGAATACAAGTTATTCTGCACGTGCATGCAACGATCGAGGGCTAATTCAGTCGACAATTTAAAGAAGTCGGATTTTCTTTTGATAGGAACTTTGTATTTAGGGTTATGAGTAAAGTAATATTCGCATGGTTGTGGATGTGGAGTTTGGCTGCACCAAGCCTTTATTTCAGCCTCAGAATAGCCAGAAATGGCCGGAGAAACGAACAAGGACGACACGAAAAGAAGGGTTAGGATTGCTATCGCCATTGCTAGCTAGCTAGGTTATGATTTTTTTTTAGGGTTTTTTCTGTGTGTGGAGTTCTTGTTTTAATTTTGGTTTCCTTATATAGGGAAATAAAAGATCAATAATGAAGTAGTAGTGGTGATTGGGAAGCATTACTACCAATATTTTTGTTCTTATTTCAGTGCATAACTACTATAAATCATGGGGTTGGTAACTAAAATATATAATTGTTTTTGTATACTTTATTTCTTCTTGTCTGTGTTTTGGATAGAATACAACCTAATCATGTATTTGTTCATTCTGTTTATCCAGTTACTATGTGCGCAAGAGTTGACCACTGAAAATAGAACGATAGAAATTAGGGCAGGCACGAAACGCGTATACGCAATATTCCTATAACCTACTTTCTTTAGACTTATTTATGGCCTAATATGAATTGAGTTATTGCCTGGTGGCTGAAGTTCGAATTCCATGTTTCAAATTTCAAAGTCCTTAAACTAGCTAGCTCTGATGAGAAATGGATATTGATGTTCCTATTTTGCTGTAAAATTATTTATTCTAAACGATATAGCTATTGAAATTTTGGACAAGGGTTTATATTAGAAAGATAGAGGAAAAATAGTTTATGTTCGATAATTTTGAAAAACTTTATCGGTGATGAGTACAATAATTTTCAGATCCTAGCCTCGCATGCTTAGAGATGGAATGCGGCGACATGCTGAGACCATTTTTTATAATTTTAAAAGTATTAAAAAATAATTTTTTTAATAATTAGATTACTAAAATTTTCTAAAGAATATGTTTTTATAAAACTAAGATCCCATAAATATAAATGATAGATTAAAAACTATATAAAAAAAATTAAACAATGCAGTGCTAGTTAGGGTATGTGCTCGCTCCATTGTCATCTCTAATTATACTTTTTGTATATTGTAGTCAATATTTGCATGTATAAGTCGTGTAAGTATTTATATTTAGTTACATCAAACCCTTCATGACCCAAAAAATTAATTCTATTTAATGACTAATTAACATATTCCAGTTTTTATCAAATCCTATTCATTGTAATAGGTTAGTTTCTTGATTAATGACTATTAAAAACCATGGAAAATTTTTAGCAAGCTGTCTAATTTTTAACTAGCTTAGCTTGAAATTTCTACTGAAAAAATCATAAAAATTAAATTAGAGGTCAAAATCAAGGAGAACGACTATGAATTAAATTTAAAATAGACTAATTAACTAACAAATTTGAAAATTCCCCAATTTGACTTCTGCAGAACCTGTTCAAGATAGAAAAATAGCATATTGCTTGCATTCCCTAATACGTACGTTCACATTAAACTTGAATCGTTTTAATGTTGTAATTAATTACAAGAATTCCACCCTTTCAAAATTGAAAATCTCTTTTCTTTCTATCTTTTTTTTTTTTTAAATAAATATTTCCTTAATTACTGTTGTTAATTTCTAGGCCTGCATTTACGCATCCACAGGCAACATGTGGCCGAATTGCAGCTGATTAGCTGTTTAGGCAGTCTATTTGCTGATGGTTACTCTCAAATTATCACTTTAATTACCATCATTTTTTCCACGTACAGTAAAGTTGAACTTGCATTGCTGAAAATTGTCAAAGAAGGCAGATATCGTTTTAGTAGTTTGACACGTAACTTTGTCATTTAAAACAGAGAGTTGTACAATTTTCTTTTGGAAAAAACGATCGATTATATTATTCAATATATATATAATTAATTAATTTTGATCAAATTATTCATCAATTGAACTGTTGTAAAAGTGAAGTGATATTTACATATATGTAGGATTTGAACTCAATTTTTTTTTATTAATTATTAAGGTTTGGGCACTTAATCATATATTTAGGTAAAACCTCATTCATAAAAGATTAAAAGTCTGAACTATCCGAAATATAATACCTCATTCTAGGATAACTATCCAACACGACCATATTCCCTTTATTTTTTTATTTTTTTTTAGGGTGGGGGTTTGAGAATAGTAATGCTATTTATCGGCACCTAACCCTTCACCTTATTTTCTTATTATTTAATTTAGAAAATATTGAATAATTAAATTATTTTAACTGAATTAATTGTAATGGTTCTTTTCTAAAATTAGGGAGATCAAAACAAAGTGAAAGGTAGGTATGCATGTCATTTCTCTTTGCGGGAGGGGATATACTTATGATCTTTAAAATAAATATAAAATTTATGTTCTTCTATTTTAAATACGTATTTTATTTATTATTTTATATTATAAATAAATATAAATTTTATAAAATATTTTTTAAGTAAGTATCTATTATGGATCACATCGAAATTGGAGGCAGGCATCTGGTTGGATCATGACAATTTTTTTGTCCAGTCACCCAAGAGACGAATCATAAGTCTGTATTTGAATAAGATATAAGAAATAGCAACTTGGGAATGGGAATTATGCTGTCAGTTCTTTTGGGATGACAGCACAGGTCTAAGGGCCCGACAGCTACCTCACATGAAATCCAAACCTGTTAGTTGCAGAGTATAGTATATAGTATTGCTTATGATTTTGAAACACAGATAATATGATTGGTCTCAAAGCCTACCACGATTTCTGCACTTGATTCATTCTTTGTGATAAGCCGCTTTAATAAATGCCTAACCAACTTATTTTGAAAAATATAAAGTCATAGGAGGCAACTTATTAGTTTTGACCTAAATTTGTAGCATTGTAAATGGGCAACTTGGTTACGTTTTGAATAATTATTTTATTTTTAATATTTAATAATTTTAATATTTTAAATCGTGTCTTATTTTATATTAGTAAGAAAGTAGTTTAGCTATATTTGCTCGCCTATTTTATCCAAGTCTCGTTGAGGAAGAGTTATGAACGTAAAATAACAAAATATGTTGATGGGCCGGGGGAATAGTTCTTCACCATCGGATTAGTTGAAGAATATTGGATGGAAATTTCTTTTATCTATTTTTCTAAAGTATTGTGATTTTAGTTAAAAATTGGGATAAATAATTAAATATCGAAGAGGCCAGGGAACTTGCATACCAAGAATTAATTTTTGCTAAAAATTGGAACCAGCCAATTTATGTATTATTCGAACCACATAGATAAAAAGCTGAAGTAATGTAGTGTTTGTTCCACGAAAAATTTGTTCGTTCGGGGATGTGCTGCTACAGCCACAAAACTTTTCAGGTTAAATTGAAAAAAAAAAAAATTCTTTTTTTATCAGAAATTTGATTATCATTCATTTCCAATTAAAATGAATAATATATAATGATACTATTCAGAACTCAGAAGAATTAATAAATTTACAAGAAAACTTGTTTATTTGACCTGGAACGTGTGAGGCTGTGAGTATGTCATTATTACGAATTCATTAATAAAATAATTAAAAAAAATCACTAAAACTTTCCAAGAAATTGTAAACAAAGGCCCATTGGCTTTGTAAATCGAGCAGGAGCTGCTGCCCTCTAACATATCATGCTGTCAATATATAATTCCAGGTGGTGTCTAGGGCAAGACCAACCTTTGGGTATGAATCTTGTGGAGAATCCTATGATTGAAACAGAAAAGTAAAAAAAAAAACATAAAACATTAATTATGTTCAACAGAAGTAGTTTTCTTCCCAAAGAGGCATCCACGTTCCAGCATTGGGTCTGGTTTGTCATGCACCTACACAGAAAAAGAAAGGCTTCTTGAATTGTTGAACAAGCAGACCAAGCCGAAAATGGAGATTGGGGGCAAATTTTAATTTTCTTAAAACAGTAAATAAAGAAGTATTTTAAATTTTTTAGGAAAATAAAAATTTAAAATTTAAATAATTTTATGTATAAATTTTAGATTAATTTAAAATATTATGTACCAAACATAGGTTTCGCTCTGAAAATCCTAAGTGATATTATTTTTTGGATGGTGAAAGTCATGTCATTGCCAAGTGCCCTGTGGCTGTACTCTAACTAGGACAAAAAATAATTATGTTTGGTTTCATTTTTAAAATTATAATTTTAGAATAAAAATGGATTTGGTAAATATATTCTAGGGAATGATATTTTTATTTTCCAAAGTATCTTTTAGAACGAATTTTCTAAAATCCTTTTCTCATCTTTATATATTCTTTCAATAATTATAAGAATAAATAATATATATATTCATGTCTTTCAATAATTGTATTAATATATTTTTCAATTATTACCTTAATATAATAACAACAAAAAATACTAGAATACTACTGATAAGACAAAACCTATATAAAAGACATTTATAGTAGAAAATATTAGTTTAAAAATTATTTATTCAATCGCGTTTTTCACGAAAATACATCAAATCTTATTTCACAACAATTAATTCAAATATATCTTGATTATCTACACATTTCCCTATACCACTCCAAAATATATTTTTTCATAAAGTTTTTTTCTAAAATATCAAAATTAACACCAGACATAATGTAAAATTCTGCCTCAAATTAAGATTAAAACAATACAAATGACAAAACTCTCTCAAGTTTCAAAAAACATTGTAAGAGATGTTTTCTGAAAATAAATCACTTTCTTAGAAAAATAAAACAGGTCTAATTTTCATAAAAAATCCCATCCAATAACATTGCTGTTGCATTCAATTGTCAACTTTACCATATTTTGGTCATCTAGTGATAAATATAGAAAAATATCAACTCTCCTCAATTTGTTTCTTCTGCTGGTTATCTCAATGTAAGCCAATATTTTTTTAAAAAAAATAAAACTATAAGTGGTTGTCGGATGAGCAACAAACCAAAACAGCAAATCCTACTGGAGAATTCTCTACTATTATAATATTATATTAATAATTATTATTGTTTTTGAGATAAACATGGTTTTAAATAATAAGACACAATCAAAAGATCCTTTCCACGCAAAATAGAGAATTTTTTATATTTATTTATCCTAAAAATACACCAATCAATGTTCGATTTCCCGCAACATGACATTATTATATAGAAAAAAATATTTTAAATTTACTAAGAATTTGTCTGTCATGACTAATTAAGATATAATATATAGTTTATAAAGTATTAATTCATCCGTAAACCACGCTTGAAATCTAAGATGGAACTTACTTGTTCATTATCCAGGATAAGTACATTTTATTTAATTCACTAAGAAACAATTTCATTGACATTTCGACATTCCTCTTGGAATAATTGAGGGATTTGAGTGCGTTACAAGTTATAATTAATTAATGAAATTAATTCTCTTTTTGTTCGTATGCATGGATTATTAAATCCAATGGGTTGGTTACACGAATTTGGCACTGACAGCTATAGTTAATTTTAAATTTTGATGGGATTAATTAAAAAAAAAAATCTCATGAAGAAACTTGACTTTGATTATTTTTTATTTGATGCATAGAGATGCATGAAAACTGCGGGGATTTAATTAAAAGTACCAAAAGCAAGCCACAATAAGAATTCTACAGAGAAAATAATTGGAATCAAGTAATTTTAGCAACATTTATTAGGTATTCAACCTTGTGAATTTAAAGAACAATCGATTTCTCTTAATTCTTTTTTTTTTTCACAAAAAGTTCACCTAAAAGTAATCTCAAACGGTTGAAATCAAGTCGAATAAATTTCAGTACCATATTGAGTTAAAATATTTATTTTTTATTTGTAAGCTTATCATCCAATATTTCACAGAGTAACGATATTGTGGAAATGAATTTCGCTTTCATTTAATAATAATATATGTAAATTTCAAAGTACTTAATTGTGTATTTTCTAATATTAACAATCAATTGAAAAATAGCGGCATGATTTTTACATTTTCAGTTATTAATTTATTGTCCAAAACTTTCATAATTAGTTATAATCCCAAACGAAAATACTTTAGGAAAAAGGCACACATGAAAGCATTATAAGTCACCTTATCACACTTATTTGGCACCATCACTTATAGTCTCTAAAATAAAAATTTTTAATATATTCCATCAAAAAATAAAGGAAAATATTACTATATCTCACGAGAAAATTAAATTCTTTCGCTCAATATTCTCATCTATTTATATGCATAAACTAAGCCTCTTTTTTGTGTTATCATTTTGTCCAATTTTTTATTTTTCCTTTTGTTAAAGAAATATTTTATGAAGTTGAAAAAAATATGAAAATGAAAATGAGGACTTAAAACTACATAAAAATTTTATTTACGCTTGACTGATAATTTTTAAAAAAAGTCAAGCTAGGTAAGATATATGGACCGGGTGTAAAACACCCGGTCCATTTATGAATTGTCCACCAGCTAGGCCTAGAGAAATCTGTCTCTTGTTCATACAGCTAAAAAGGCCCAATATATTATCCAAGTTCACTGACTTGTTATTTATTGTAGTGGTCTGCACAAGAATTCTAACTCGTGGGCTCATATGAGGTTAATCTAGGTTGTCGAACGGGTCGGATTAGAATGGACCCAAACCCATTTTGAATGGTCCAAATTTCAAACCAATTCAAGTAACTAAATTAAATTTGTTAATACAGAAATGAATATCCTAATAAATCATCTAGGAGATTATTATTATTATTATTATTATTATTATTATTATTGTTATTATTTATAAGTAGCATTGCGACTAACAAATATATTTTATACGTACATAAAAAATGAATTATTTCATGAAAGATTGTAATCATATTTCATTTTATACTTTAATACTTTTCATATTAAAAAAGTTGAAAAAAAAAAGAAAGATAAACTGATGATACGTAATTATTTCTCTGTAAAATATATGAAGCGAAAACTAATTACAGGGCTATTTTTCAAACAAATTACATTAACTTAAACAGTTTTTTAGCAGATTGGAAAAAAAGAATGAAAAAAATGAAAGAGGAAAAAGAATAAAAAAATCCAGTCGGTGATAATATGAGCAAAATACTGCTAGTTGTCATTGTTGCAGCATGATGTTTATCCATGCAATTCCTTGCAGACCATAAGCTGCCATGCAGACTATTACCTACAACCTTCCACAATGACACATGGCTACAACAATTTTGTCTATGTGTAAGTTTCTCTGCAAACAATACTCATACTTAGAAACAAAAACATTCTCATACATTATTTTTATCGAGTTCATTGAAAAATATTCTGTCACCATTTAACCAAAAAAAAAAAAAAGAAGAAGAAGAAAATGTGTTGTTTTTTCACCAACTTTCTCCTTCTTCTTCTAGCAACCACTGTGAATGTTGTTTCTTGCAGGAACGAGCTTGAGGTGGTGGAAATGGCAAGAGAAGGCATGCTGCAAGCAATGTCTTGGGCTTGGGGCTTCAAGAAGCTTAACGGGCCGGGCCATGACTCGGGCTCTCCCGATGATGCTATTAGCGACTGCGTGAAGCTGTACAAAGAGGCTGAGCCGAGGTTGGCCCGGTTGGTCTCCGGTGAGAGGGATGAGTGCAGCCATGATGATGCTGTGACTTGGCTGAGTGCTGCCTTGGCTAGCCACACCACTTGTTTGGATGGGTTGGGAGAAAAGGGGTGGTTGTTCGAAGCCCAACGGGCCCAAAACTTGACTTGGGTGCTTCGGGAGGCTTTGGCAGTTTATGGTGCCCAAAGGGGAAAAAGAAAGGGTAATTCCATGATTTATTAGGCCTTCGCCTTTCTTGACACGAGTCTTCAATTTTAGTTTGAATCTTTTATTAATTTTATGTTGCATGTATATTATGTATATATAATATTATATATATGTGACGTGAACGTGATTTGCATGTAAAATGCAACCTGAATTTATACGAGATGTAATAACTCTTGGTATAAATTTAGTTGATTAGTTAATGTGTTTATTAATATAACAGTAGGGAGAAGGCCTGGCTCAAACCACGTAGGAGGGCTTTTAGCGTCATGGAATGCAGCAACCTCAAAGGCTGATTTTGTGGTTGCTCAAGATGGCTCAGGGAATTACAAGACTATTAACGAGGCAGTGGTTGCACTTGCTCGGTTGGGTCATAATCGGCCTGAAAGAGTCGTAGTATACGTGAAATCAGGTGTATATAAAGAGAAAGTAGAGATTGGAAGAGACTTGAAGAACATCATGTTTGTTGGCGACGGCATGGACAAAACCGTAGTCACCGGCAATCGAAATGTACAAGATGGTGCCAGCACTTTAAATTCAGCCACATTTGGTAAGAGTTCAAGCCATGTTTTAGACATGAATTCCAAGATCAGAAATCGATTTTCCCGACAAACACTTCCACCCTTCATTCACATGTGGATGAAGGATGGATCTTCACCCAGTCTACATCTTATCGGGTGAAGCATTCATTTGATATTTATCGTGTCTGAGTCCACATGCATATGGCCTTTATCATGTTTGAAACGTATTGATTTTTCGTTATAAGTGAATTAATTATAATAAGTTAGTACCAAAATAAAATGAGGTGGAAAATCGGTGCTCTTCACTTATAGTTTAAAATAGAATTATGAATGGCAATAGGGCATGTTCAAATCCGAACCCATCTCGTTTGGAGTGAATTTTTTAAGTCAGGGTTTGGTACGGGTCTTGATTTTTAATTATCAAACCCGTTCCGTCCCGTTTAAATTATATATTTATTTTTTTATTTTAATATATATGTATTTATTTAATATTATATATTAAAAAATATATTTTTCAAAAAAAATTAGTATTGTTATTTTTTAAAAATTATATATTTTTTATTTGAAAATAAAATATAACGAGTGTAATCCGAACCCATCAAATACGAGGTGAGATAAGTTATGGATTTTTGCAAATTCGCCCCACTACCATCCACAAGGAGAACTATCTTTTAGTACACAAAGTAGCTTTTTCTTTATTCATCAAGCCAATGCTCTTGATATATATTTATGTGCAAGAGAATTATTTTATGTGTAGGTGTATCTGGTGATGGCTTTTGGGCACGAGACATGACATTTGAGAACACAGCAGGGCCACAGAAACATCAGGCCGTGGCCATGAGAGTAAGCTCAGACCTATCCGTCTTCTATCGATGCAGCTTCAAGGGCTACCAAGACTCTCTTTTAGTCCACTCCCTACGACAATTTTACCGCGACTGCCAAGTACATGGCACGGTGGACTTCATCTTTGGCGACGCGGCTGCAGTTTTCCAAAAATGTGATATATTCATTAGAAGGCCGATGGATCACCAATCCAACATGATAACAGCACAAGGAAGAGACGATCCAAACGAGAACACGGGGATTTCGATTCTGAATTCTCGTGTGTTGCCTGCATTCGATTTTCGTGATGTTAAGGGCAGGTTCAAGAGTTATCTTGGGAGGCCATGGAAAAAGTACTCGAGGACTGTCTTTTTTAAGACAGATTTAGATGGTTTGGTTGATAGGAGAGGGTGGAAAGAGTGGAGTGGAGATTTTGCGCTGTCGACTCTGTATTATGCAGAGTATATGAATACAGGATTTGGGGCTTCTACCAGGAATAGGGTGAAATGGCCTGGTTTTCATGTGCTAAGTGACCCCCATGAGGCCAACAAGTTCACGGTTAGGAATTTCATCGGCGGGGCGTCTTGGATTCCGGCCACCGGCGTGCCGTTCTTGGCTGACTTATGAGTTATCTACAAGTGATGTTTATGCTGAAGATTGCCTCCTCTGTTGGTTCAAGAAACTAGTGTCGTGTGTAATGTACATCATTGATCACGATGATGAAACAGTAGCCGAAGTTAAGGTTGTATGAAGAAGAATTTAGAGTATTATCTGGCTGTTTGATTTTGCCTTTTGGCATATTATTTTTTTCCCTTCCTAAGGCAGATGTCATGTATAAGTGTAGCAGTTTTAGATGTAATGTCTCGTCCACAAGAATTATGAACAATTACATTTGGATGTTGGACATTACTATTATCAGACAAACTAGTAAACATTGAATTTCCACTGGTTTGCTTGTAATAGCATTTTAATTTTGTTTTGCATTTTGTATTTTACTTCATAATTAATATTATTAATATTAAGTATATAAAAAAGAAGATGCATATATTAGTGTACATCTTAAAGCTGCTTCAGTGGGAGAGGATAAAGTGCTCAAGTAAAATATTAGTTTAAAAGCCTTATTTTACTAATTATGAGGTGAACTCCCGCAATTTTCATCGAATAATTATTAAAAAGTTAAAACTTTTCAATATTTATCAATTTCTTGTATTTTGATTTCGTAATGTTTCCTATCAATCTGAAAGTCAGTCAATAATTACTTAGTAAAAAAAAGCAAATAATAAAATCTTATTTAAAGTATAACAATAAAATAAAAAGAAAGAACAATGAATATGATGGGTTTAATAATTGTCTAAGCCCAATTGTTTGTCTAGTATTAATTATGCTAATAGGCCCAATAATTGATTAGACTCCATTGCATAGATAGACCAAAGGGGCTTCAGGCCTTACAAACACATGAACCTTATCATGTAGAATTTTTAGTTATACTTAAACATTTACAAATACCATTTTTTTGTTTTCTTTGAAGAACATTATTTACATTTGAGTATATATACAGCTTTCAATCATTTGTTGTCGGAGGTTTGTTTTCTAGAAATCTTAGCATTTATATCGTTTATTCGTATTATAGTTAGAAATTCAATTAATTGACGGTTCCTAAATAACCCTGATTACTTATAACCCTAATCTTCGTTCACCTATTCAAAAATTCATATCTTGACAAGAGGGCTAGGATGAAGATTCAAAAAAAATCATCAAAATATAATTTACATTAGTAACTAAAAAAAATACTACTAAATAAATAAGTAGAACTTATTAGTGTTCTACCTACATTAAATGTTGGTTTACATTCATAGTCAGCGAATTATTTTTTCACAAGCCATATGTTTATTGAACTTTTTAGAATATTCTAAATATTGGTAGCAATAATAATTCTATATTATGCACCAACATCACTCACAAAAGTTTTTTTTTTTAAATCAATTAAAATAAAGATGATAAGTTGAATGTGGTGACATTATTAAAAATCAAGAAAAGACAAACTGGCAAAAGATAATATTAAAAAATGGAAAATATTTTTGACTTTGACCAAAATAACCACCTCCACTATAGTCTATAAACCCTCCACCAGGTTCTGTGGAAAACCCTAGCCCTCTTCTGTTTCCCTGTATCATAGAATAGACGATCGCAATATTATAACATAAAGGTATTTCCTTCAGTATAGAATTACGATATAATTAGGATTTTTTTTTTCTAATTAGCGAAACATAGACGAGATATGTGATAATTTATGGTATTTGTATTTATTCTACTGAATTTGTGCTTGATGCAGTTGAAAAGGGATGGCGGGTGGATCAGATGCGGTGGAGACTGCGACCCTATCATGTGCTAAATGTGGCAAACCTGCTCATCTTCAGTATGTGATTCGTTTAGTTGCTGCGATAGGGGGTGAGAGTGGGAGGGGTTCAAATATTAAAAAAAATTGAGTGCTAATTGGAATTCTTTAATTTCATCTGGTGGTACATGGAAAAGGGTATTTTATCGTGATTTTCTTGGCTGATGAGCTTTATTGAGTATATGGTTTACCTCATTGATTAGCCAAATTCTCCTTCTTTTTTTGGCAATTGCGGAATTATGTTGGGTATTGTGTTTAGTCCAATGTTCATGACAATGCTGCTTACAGTTCCATATCCATAAATGAATAATAAGTTTGTCTGGGCTTGTTGGAGATGTTGAAATTGTATCACATACCTGTGTGCGGTAGTAGTTACTTAAATAGCTGGCAGCATGTGGTAATCTTGTTTTCTAATAAGAGCCAGTATTAGCCTGGTTTTGAATATTTGCTCTTTACAGGTGCCCAAAGTGCGTCGAATTAAAGCTTCCTCGCGAAGGTGCTGCTTTCTGGTTCGTTCTTTGATTGCATTTTGGAATGTAGTTTTGCTTTACATACTGGAGAGTTCTGGAACTTCAAATTTGTGTGGCAATTGAAGTTGGATTGAATATGCATTCAACTTTGCAGTAGGGTTTATGGCTGAATATTTAATTGAATCCAGTAAGTTAAACAATTTAGATTTTAGATTCCGGTGGGAACTGGTTGAATTTGAAGTGAAAAATGATGCACATCCCTGGCCCTGAGGTAGTTCAGGGTAGAGTCGATGTATATTGTATGATTATGCGGTATGTATTTTGTTCAGCCTGTTCAGAACTTGCATGTACCCTTGGTTCAGTGTTTTCATTTAGAAGAGACTGTCAAAATTCTGCATAGATCTTATTAGATAGATAATATCCGAAACAAACTGTAATAAGTTTTTCAGTGTAACACAGACTACTGTTAACTGAGCTTTCATTTCTTATGGAATTGATCTTGATTCTTGAGGTTAATGCCTATTTCTTGACGAAAACCTTTTTCCTTCCAGTTCTCAAGACTGTTTCAAGGCATCCTGGAGTTCTCATAAGTCTGTTCACTTGAAGGCGAAATTATCTTCCCCTGGACCTGAAAATCCTGGTGAACAAAATTCAGGCTTGCCCAATGATGGTTGGCTCTACTGCTTGAGAAAAGGACAGGCTCGGACGCCCAAGCTTCCACATTTTGACTGGACTGGGTATTATTTGTTGTCATATCTGGTTTTCTTTCTGCTGTCAAATGTTGACCTTATTGCTTCTCCATGATTTGTAGAATTTATATCCAGTTGGAAGGGCCAGGGATTTTTCTCCATCCCTCTTGTACATGTGTTGAAAACTGGAAACTTAAATTATTGTAGATGCTGTTATAATTGTTTAGAATTTGTCGTGGTGGGAGTATTTCTTGTGACGGAGGACCTTGAAATCTGTAAAGTTGCTCTGACTTGTTGCCAATATTGATGCTATCATCTGTATGGTTACTGTATGATGTGGTCATTTTGCTTTAAGCAAATTTGATTCAACTATGGGGTCTTTGAAAAGTTCTGCTGCTAATTTAATTGAAAAAATATTAGGTTTGGTTTTGGTATGAACTAACTTCATGATACTTCATTGTATGATTTTCCTCGTTTGTCAATTGAAGTAGCAATCTATTGGGGATTCATTGGATTTTCAATAGAGCAGGAAATTTTGTGGTGACAATGTTTTTTAACTTTTAGTGGAAGTATCTTGGTTGTCTTATCTGAGGAGTTGCAGCATGAGCATGATCAAGGTTGGAGTTTTACATTGTCTGGGGTGTGATGTGAATATTGCTAGTTCCTTGAACTCTTCTGATTCTCTTTCAAGCATGATAAATTTTATGTTTTCTTGCTTTAGATGAACTTTTTGCTCTAACTTATTTTTCCCTATGCAATGACTTGACTTTTCAAACAGTCATAATGTTCATTCTACTCACTTGTCTGTGTTCTATTTTTTGTTCCAACTTATTTCTTAACTATAAAATTTTATGCTTAGCTGTTGTACTGTTGCGTTGCTTTTTCCCTCTTCAGATCAATAAGACCATATCCAATATCAAAAAGGCGTCCGGTACCTGATCACATTGATCAACCTGACTGGGCAATTGATGTAAGTAGCTGGATTGATTTCTTTTTAAATGCTTATGCATTATGCTTTGACTCTTTAGACTTCAAATATTTTAAGATGGCTTGTGTAGATAAGAGTTGATTATTATTTATGAGAATGAAATCTTATTGATTTTTATTAATGAATATGTAATTTTTGTCAATGAGAAGAGATGATTGTAATTCTGCGTATTTGTCTGCCTAGTTGGAACTCTTCTCTTTGGAGCTTGTTCAAGCTTATGAGTGAACATCTTCATGCATATTTGAGGTGCGCTAACATCTCTATATTCAAACTTTTTCAGGGAATTCCAAAAATTGAGCCCAACAGCGATCTGCAACATGTTGTTGAGGTAGTCTTGGATTATGAGCTTCCAATGTTCCTACCTATTTTTTTTTTTTAAAGACAGATGTGACTGAATGCAATTCCTTTTCATGATGCACTTTTTTGAAGATCAAAACTCCAGATCAAATTAAGAAAATGCAAGAAACTTCCCGAGTAAGCCTCTTTTTTGTTCAATGTACCGTTATACAGTCTTCGTGTGAGTTTGATCATCTCAGGAAACTTTTATTGGCATAACATGTTCATCTGGCTTAACATATGGAAGTTGAAAAAACAAACATTTAGGAGGTAGGAAAAAGTTGCTAACTGGAGACACTTTTGCCGACATGTCTGGCCATGGAAAATCTGAAAAACCTTTTTGGTTTTCGAAAATGTATAGGACTTAGAAGGTAGGCAGGTGTAATTGAAAAACAATTAGGCAAAGGTAGTGGTACATGGGTAATTTTGAAATGACATCTAATTTGTGGAGATACAATGTATGTCTATGTAATAAGTTATAGCATTTTATGTACAGCAAACAAAGTTTGTTTCCAAATGATGGGTTCTTCTCATGCCATTATTTGGAATCTGAACATTACAGCAGTTGATTCTAATATTTAGTTATTGAGTCTGTTTTCTTCTCTACCTCCAGATAGCAAGGGAAGTTTTGGATGCTGCTGCTCGTGTCATACGACCTGGAATTACTACCGATGAAATTGATGCAGTCGTTCATGAAGCAACAATTGCTGCTGGTATGATTCACATCCCTAACATTTCCTACCTTATTTCTAGACCTAGAGAAGAAACATTGTTGCATCATGCAATAGGTATGCGGTTCTGGTGATCATATACGGCAGGGTGCTCAACCTGCTTTTTATGGCTAAGCACAGATCTGTCTTGGTACTCAGCCTTGCATCTAGAAATATCTGTACAGAAACTCTTTTGGGGTGTGAGAGTTGAACCAAGTATGATAGAAACATAATATGCCTGTTGAGCAGTCTGATCCGTTCTTGGAACCACTGAAATTTACGATATTAGTTTGCAGCTGCTGAATTTCTGTAAGCTCAAAAAATTAGCTTGGATCCTTGCATTTTTTTAATAGTCGACGTACTTGATCTATTTATTAGCCATGACTTGGTTTGCTTGGTTCGCTCTGGAGTTCTGTTGCATAAGCAGGTCTCTGGTTAGTTGTCATTGTGGTATCCTTTTCTACAACATATCAGTTATCTATTTTCGATGGCAGAGTTCATGTTCATGTGGGCACCATTGAGTATAGGCGTAAATAATTGACTTTTGGATTTCTTTATGCATGTCAGTGTGCCAATTGTCTTTGTGAGTACTGGTGGTAATCACTTTATTTTACCCGCGCAGGAGGATATCCATCTCCTCTAAATTATCATTTTTTTCCCAAGTCTTGCTGCACGTAGGTATTTCTTAATGGGAAATTCTTTTCTCTATGTTCTTAGTATTAAGATCCCTAAATATGTTGAGAAATGTCCTCTTATTTTTCTCAGGTCAGTAAATGAAGTAATCTGCCATGGGATTCCAGATGCAAGGTGTCTTATAATCTCAAGCAAGAACTGCCATGTACCATGATAATTGTTAATTGGTAGCAAAGGGTTTCCTTTGGTAGCCTTTGTAAATCTGTTTCTTATCTGTGGATCCTACTAGCACTAAAGCTGGTGTTTGATCCATCTCTATTGCTATTGGATTCTATGAATTTGCTATATATTGCTTCCTTTTAGTTTCTAATCTGTTTTTCCTGACTTAAGAACTTAAAAGCATGATCTCAAGAAAGTAATTCACCTATGAATCCAACTGTTTGCTTTCAGATTCAAGTTGTGAGCAATCATCCATATAGCAGAGTACCATCTCACCTCACTTGTGCTGATTTTACCTTGTCAGGAAATTAGAGGATGGGGACATTGTAAATGTTGATGTTACTGTGTACTATAAAGGGGTACATGGTAAGTAAAATCATGGCCAAATCAAGGCTGTTAATTATTTTTTATTTATTTTTGTAACCTAGAAATATTATTGTGATTCCTTGCTTCCTTGCCTATGCAGGTGACTTGAATGAAACATTCTTTGTGGGTAATGTTGATGAAGCATCTCAACGGCTGGTTCAATGTACATATGAATGTTTGGAGAAAGCAATAGCAATTGGTAAGCGTTTCCCTTGTAACTTGTGGTGTAAGCCATCACTGTTGTATGTTGTATGTGAACTTAAATATTTTCGTCCAATAACTCACCAATCTCCTGCATTATTTTTCGATTTTCTCTTTTGACCTACTGTGCATGCTTGTCTACTCCAATGGTTTGAAACTGTTTAATCCTATGCGTAAACAATGATGTAAATTCAAATTGGTCATGATTTTACATACTGCTTGGGTTATTACTTTCAATCACTCTCTATTTTAAGAATTGTCTTGAAATTCATGACCCTGACTATTTTATTGTGGCTCATTCCTGCCGTCTTCAGTTAAACCTGGAGTGCGATTTCGGGAAATTGGGGAGATTATTAACCGGCATGCTTCTATGTCCGGATTCTCTGTGGTAAATGAGTTTTTCTCACTTCTTTATATATTTATTTTTTTGTTCAAGTTTTGACATATTCCTAACATTTTCCATATTTACGTCTCATGCTATTAGGTGAAATCTTATTGTGGTCACGGTATTGGTGAGCTCTTCCATTGTGCACCAAATATACCTCATTATGCAAGTATCCTCAAGACTGGGTTAAAATGTTTTTCCTTTTCCATTTTTCAATGTGAAAAGATCTTAATATGGCATGTTCATTTAGCTGAATTTCCATATCTAGAAAATTGGTTGACTCAGGTAAATGATTTCACGATATATCTTTGAATGAGGATACTTCTTTCGAGGGAGTATTGGTATTGTCTTTCTGTATTATCTTGTGACTTCACATTCCCCATATGGACCTTAACCTAAGCAGGAAATAAAGCTGTTGGAGTGATGAAGGCAGGCCAGACATTTACCATTGAACCTATGATCAATTCAGGTACTTTTCTAGTGGTTAAGATGATGCCCTGTGTCTGAGGCTCTGTGCTTTTGAGATCCTTTCTCTGTACATCTAAAATCACTTCCATGGTAGGTGTTTGGCGTGATCGAATGTGGCCTGATGGATGGACTGCTGTAACTGCGGATGGCAAACGCAGTGCACAGTTTGAACACACGCTTCTGGTAATGGTTTTTCTTTTTTCTTTTTTCATTGCAGTTAACAGTATCTGATTTATCAATATCCTCTGTCAATAGCTGTTTCTTATTTGTTAGCGTCACTATAGCTTATTCGACCACTAGCTTGGGTCTAGTAAGTGAATATTTTGCCTTGAGGATTGGCCTTGAGTACAAAACATTGGTTTCTAGTTGTCAGTCAAGTGAAGTTTAACTTAGATTTAACTCCATTATGTGTTTCTGTCTCCTTGTTTTTCCCAATCAATGGTGTGTTCCCTTTTTATGCAATGGAACATATAACACCTGGAAGATAATCTAATACAAGTCAGGGTCTTCTTGTTCTCGATTTTTAATGTGCAAGTCTTAAGATCCTACTGACATAATGGTGCCACAGGCGTTGAAGTAGGGCTCCTTTCATTTGGAGGAGTGGAACACTACATTCTACATCAAACTTTTTGTATTCAAATCTTCACAGTTGCAGGATACGACATATTTTGTGTGAATCATCAAACTAGGAATATAAGTATTTTAAGTACGTCTATCTTGGTTATTGTTATTACAAAGCATGCACACCCACTTTTTACACGATCGTGCAGGTGACAGATACAGGTGTTGAAGTTCTCACAGCACGTCTGCCCTCATCCCCTAATGTGTTTCCTTGGCTAAATTCATAATTGTACTGGTCCATTGAAGGTGATCTTAGCATCATTTTTCAACTACTAAATTGTTGAGTTGTTCTTGTTACCACCTGTTGGAGTGGGGAAGTGTTGTATTTGTAGTTCTACCTATTATCAAATTTTGAGTTAAAATTTTCCTGTTCAAAATGGCTGTAAAAATATCAGAGAGGACTACCCTGGAAACCCTATTGATAGCTGGGACCAGTTAAGGAAATAAAACGTTTTGCTGATGGAATGCGGTTTTGATATCTGTGAAAAGCACGGTGCATTTGCTGTGAGATTGTGTTCGTATTTATTTGTTTGTGAAAGATATTTATTATTTCTATCAGATTTCTAGGTGAAGTAAAATTATCCACAGCTGATAACTTTATGTCAATCTTTTATTGTTGCTTCTGCCCCAGAATCAAATTGTTTTCTAACGATCCTTTGCTTTATGAATATGTTTCCATGGCAGATAAATCATAGACAACCTGAGTTGATGAAGCTAATTCCTTAGTTTTGTCGAGCTCAATCCTTGATTCTGAAGGATTCTTTAGGATCAGCTAATGTCCCATTGTGATAAAATTGAGCACAAACACACACACATATACATGTATGTATCGTGTCTGTGTGTGGGTGTGTGTGTGTGTATATTATCAAGGAGGTACTCTTCCTGAGGCAAGTTATGTGTGTGTGTGTGTATATATATATATATTTATATTTGAGTGAAAAATGATACTTTATTGGTGGCAAAGCAATAATGGTGTTATTTCAATACAATAATTGGAATATACAGTGCAACAAATTAACAGGCTGATTCCACGCTAAAAAATAAAAATAAAAATTGAACTCTGATTTTAAAAAGCAATAAATTAAGGATTCGATTAACATTTAAAATTCGAATGGAATCTTCGTATTCCACATTCAAATCTATGATATCCACTATATATATATAATTAAAAGTAAATTATTGGAATCCATTTTTTATTGGAATCCAATTTTAGATGGGTTGAATCATTAATTTTATGCTCGCTCCCATTCATTTGAACTGATTATTTTTCGACCCAGATCAAATCTATATGATCTTTCTAACAATTTTAAGGATTCTATCGAAGCAGGCAAAAATCAATTACATTGGCAGCCCTATCCACATCATAGATAAAGAACTAAAATGCTTTTTACTTTCAGTCGGTCCATTATCAGAATTTTGTCTATCTAGTAAATGAAACATAAATTAAATTCAATCAATTTTTTTTAAAAAAATGTCTTTAATAAAAAAGATATGACATGTTTTCAAGGGTATAATTAGAAAATTAATGTGTATGTTCTCCTCCAACCTTTTCTAGTATCCATTGATTATTAGATAAAATTTTGAATTTGTGTTGTATTTTGTATTTTACAGATACACGTTAAGTGTATAAATTATTTTTAAAATATACATTTAGATTGAATTATATATATTTAGCGTATATCTATAAATGTAATATAAAATATAAAATTAAATTAAAATAGAAAATTCCATATGAGCCCAATAGCACATATATATAGGTGATATTTGACACAACTTATTTTGAGATTACTGATTATAGGTCAATATAATCAAATATTAGGTTTTCTGATTATTTGGGCTATTTCAGTAACTAGATTTAGAGATGCCTTTTTTCAGATTACATATTATGGAAGACATAACATAATCTGAAATATGCTTAATTACATTTTTGGTGGGGATTACAGAATCTGAAAATCTAATTCTAACCATACAATTCAGATTATCATAACCTAATAATCTTAGTTAAGCTACAACAAAAAGGAAAGAAAAAAGACAAGGAGAGAGAACCTTTTTTTAATAATATTAGATCTATTTTTTGGTGCTATATATCTATTTTTAAGTCAAAAATCAAAATTTTCTTTTGTTATTTGCTTAAAATAATATCTCCAAGATTTCGTTATAATTGCACTTTGTAATATTTATCACCTCACCCTCCATCCCACCTATATATATATATATATATATAGAGAGAGAGAGAGAGAGAGGAAAATAAAGAAGATGGTGGTGATCAGGTCCAGCAGCGCCGCGAGGACTGTGGCAGCCTTGACCGTGCTGGTGCTGGTGGCGGTATCCACCACCGCAGCACCACCGAATAGTGGCGGAGAGGGCAGTCTTATTAACGAGAAGGACGAAAGAAATGAATGCTTCCTGCTGTGCACCAATGAGGATTTGTGCACTTGCAATTTGGAGAATGTTCCTCAGCGCATCAATTGCTGTCAACAGTATTGCTGGAGCAAATGTGGGGGAGAGATCAATAGCTGTGGAGATCTTCCCAAGAAGCCCTGTCATTCTTAAATAATTCTAACTTAATTATTGGAATTTCGAGTGTATTATCTTGTTCTATAATCAAGAAAAGAAATAAATAGAGATCTTTTTATTCAAATATTATTGATGTCCAGTTACTGTTCTAGTTCTGTTATTTTTTTCTATATACTTTTTTTTTGTATATTATATATTATTTATCCATTAATTCGTCTAAATCTAAATATATATATGCATTAGAATCAATTAAGAATGGTATTACCTGCCCTCACTTTGTACAGACGAGGTTAAGTTCAAATCCTACCCTCCTTTTTTTTCCATGTTCGAAATGTGTGTAATATCTATAAATGTAATAGAGAACCTTGAAATTAATGTTTTTTTTTTGATTGAAAGGTTTTGTTAAAATTTTAAGATTTTTAACTTCAAAACCTAGCCTTTATTAGAAAGGGAAAAATGCAAAATTCATCCCGATATTGACCTATATAGAGATTTAGTCCATTAAACTGACAATATTTGATTTTAGTATATTAAAGTTTTCAAAATTTGCATATTTGATCTGAATTTCGCTAAAAAATTGTAATTTGGTCGAGAATTACTAACGTGGCATAATAAATTATTGAAATTTATTGATATGGACTATAATTTAGAAATTTTTATTATTTGGGGAAAAAATAACTGATATAGTGCTTATGTGTATTATTTTGTGAAATAAATAAATAAATATGTGCCACCTATATAAAAAACGGGAGGAAAAAAATTAAATAATAATTTATTTTATCTTTATTTTTTATATTTAGTAAAAAATTTAAAAAATATTTTTTTATTTTATTTTTTCTCCTTCATCATCTTCGCATATCCACCACCACGCATCGCCACTCCTCCTCCTCCTCCTCATCTTCATCTTTTTTCCTTCTACCTAAATCTACACCCCAAACCATCAACCTATCTCTTCTTCCACCTAAATCCATACCATAAACCACCATTCACCTCTTCTTCCACCCAATTCCACATCCCCAACTACCAACTCAACTCTTCTTCCACTCAAATTTACACCCGAAACCACCACCACCAGCTCTTTTCCACCTAAATTCACTCTAAAATTATACCTAAACCACCAAACCCAAATCCACACTCCAAACCACCACCCATCTCGCCACCTATCTCTTCTTCTCCTCCCCCTCCTTTTTCTTCGTCTTCTTCTTCTTTAAAATATTTAAATATTTAAATATTTTTAAATTTAAAAAGAAAAAGAAAAAGAAAAAATATATTATGATAACTATTTATGCAATTTTTTCTATATTTTCTATTTTTAGTATTTAATAAATTATTTAATATATTATATACAATATTTTTTATTTTATTTATTATTGAAATTCAAATACTTTCTAACTTTTAAATATAAAAGTTTTCTAACATTTTATTTCTTTATTTTCTAATTTATTTATATTTTTTAATTAAGAAATTATTTGAAAATAATATGTAAACTATTTTGATTTTTTTGAAATTTTACAAAGTTTTTGAAGATGGAGGAGAAAAAAAATAAAAAAATTGATTTTTTTTTTAAATTTTACAAGTGGAAAATGAATAAATATTAAACAAATTATTATTTTTTTAGGTTCACTTGAAAATTTCACATATTTGTTTATTTTTATATTTTTATCCATAAAATTGCCACATTATGTATTTTTTCCTCCAAATCCAAAAATCTTCAAATTATAGTCCATATTAACAAATTTCGGAAATTTTTTTGTGCCACGCTAGCAATTCTTGGCCAAATTAGAATTTTCCGGCGAAATTTAGACCAAATGTGCAAAATTTGAAAAGTTAATAAAATAAAATCAAATCTTATCAATTTAACGGACAAAATCTCTAACTTTGTCTTTTTCCCTTATTTGAAACCATACAAAGTTTAGGAGAAAACAAAATTCCTATATTTTAAAAGTTTTAACAAAAGCCTTTTGTTTTTTGAACAAAGAAATTTAAGGCTAATATGTTTATAACTCAAGAATTTGAAATCATTTATCACTAATTTTGAAGACCTTACAAAACAAAAAATTATTGTATATATACTACAAAGAACTCTACTTAGTACTCATTAATTTGTTAGATAATGTAGGTGATATATACGACACAGGTTATTTTTACCAATTGCCCATTATAAATTAGCTAGCACAATTTATTTATTTTTTTTAAATTGAAACGATCAAATATTTCATTACATATACTCTAGTTGAAAGAGGAATTGATTAATACAAAGTGTATATATATATATATAGGATAGAGATTTCTTGAGAGATCTTTCCATTCAGGACTCATATAACAACTTTGATTGAAAGAACAGAAAATTTTATTTAGTTGTTTATATTCTTTCCAATTTTTAATCATAATCTATAGCATATTTGTGTGTGAAATTACAAAAATAAATTTATGTGTATCTTTATGTCATCGAATTTTATACAGATATATCCTTTTAAAATGCATTGAATTTGGCGGAGAATAAGATATTTTTTTAATAAAATTACTAAATCAACAGTTTCTTTTGTTTTTTTTTTTCTAGTTAATTTCAATTTTCCCTTTAGCAGCATAAGGTACGAGCGCATTATTAAAACGCAACATCACACCAGAAATTATTTATTTCATTTTAAATTTTCATATATATATATATATATCATATATTCGGTGTATAAATAATAATAATCTCCAGTGAATAAACATCAATTTTTTCAGTGTTATAATTGTTAAACACTATTGCTCGATTAGTTACTTTCATTGTCTATATTTTTTTATTTTCTGAAATTCATGGAAAATAAAGTATAATTTTGGTTGAAACTGAAAGAAAAATAGATCACAAAATTTTATCACAAAGGAAAATAATCTAGCTTTCGACATAAAACTAAACCCAATTCTATAGTTGATGTCCGAAATTTATAGAAGAGGAAATCAAAGATTGTATTGTATTGTATTATAATATATTTTTTATTGAATTGTATGAATTGCCATTGCGTGAATCATTCTTAATTAACGTAATTAGCTTAATCACGTGGCCTCATGGTCACAAAAATATATTTTCACCAACTGATCCAAGCAAAACTGTTCTTCATTCTTCATGCAAAAAAAAGAAAGAAAAATAAAAGAAAAAGAGCCATATTTCACTTGCACTAAAAATTAATTAAATTATTGAAGAAGAAAGTATAAGTTCAATTTGTTATTTGTGGATCACAAATCCCAAAACTTTGTATATTCACAGATTTTCTTACATAAGTGAGTTTTCCATCTTTGACAAACAGATCAAATGAATCAATTAAAGTAAAACCACCTTCAAATTGTCCAAATCCCTAGAGTGCTTTAGGTTTTTTGGCATGGGAGGACCTGTATCTTGCAGCAAATCTGTTGAACAAGGCTAGGGCATTGCTGGTGACCTGTTGAAGATTAAGAACCTTGGCTTTGATTATGGCCTTCGTCTTGCCCCCGATGGCCCGGCCCGAGAACCCATCTATGCACATACTTGCATCAGTTAGGGCAGTGCTCATCCATGTTTGGACATTGCTTGCATGCCATGGGAAGTCACTACTTCCCCCATCTTCCTTTATCTTTTGTGTCTCTTTGATACAATTTGTGAGTTGATCCACCCCATCATTTATTTGATCCAAACATTCTTTCACAGCTTGGTAATCCTTGGCCTTGGTTTGGTTGAGCTCTTTAGCCACTCCCGTCACGTAGGCCCTTGTCGACTCGGCCCTGGCCAGGCTCACCTTCAGAGCAATTTGGGCTAATTGTCGATGACTTAGGGTTGTAGTGAAATTGTTGGCATAATATGACAAACAATGTATACATAAATCGGGATAGAGTGTGGTTTGACATTGTGACTCGATGAACGCCCTAGCCCGGGAGCGTCCGTGGACGACGGGACGCTCGGCCCGAACTAGGGTAAGGATAAGAAGAGAAAGTAGAAAGAAAGAGAGGCTAACTATTTGTGCCATGTCTGATGTTTGTGGAAGATTGTTTGAATGTGTGAATGTATTTGTGGTTTGAAGTACAAAAGTGAAGATGGTATTGTGTGGTTTATATAGAGAGGAGTTGTCACAAAGTTTAAGCATTTTACATCTCTATAAAACTAACTTGTATGGGATTCTACTCAATATTTTTTTTGTATCTCGCATGTGTTTGAGGTTTCCAAGAACCAGGTAAGACCGTGTTTGTGGGGTGGGGGTGGGGGGGGGGGGGGGGGGGGGCGGGTTTGAGTAAACAAAAACCTTAATTCATGTTGGAACAATTTGACAATGGAACCTTTTAAATTACTAAGATTGAAAGACCATGCTTTGTCTCTTGGTCATTTCAATTTCAAGAAGAATGTGTGACAAGTAAATTATTACTTTAGTAACCCACATAACATTATGGCTATTAAACTGGATGTAATGACTCAAAAATCGCATTAAATTTGACTTAAAATCAATCCATACATGAGAAAAATTAATTTTTCAAATTTTATTGTTCTTAGAACTATTGAAATGATCACATCATTTAAAAACATTTTATTATTTTTTTTATGTCTAGCACTTAGAAATTTAAATGGATAGCGATGGGATTCGAGTTCCATTTCCTAGTATCATGGCCAACATGAACCCCAATATCTCTTTTAAGTTGATGTTCTAATATTTTTTTGTCATTTCTCCCCAAGCCTCCTTTTTCTTTAAAAAAAAAAAAAAAAAAAAAGGAAAGAAGAGAGAGAGAGAGAGAGAGAAAAAAAACTTAACTGAAATAAATAATTGTTCCTAGGAATTTTCTTTTCTACCGTAATTTGGCCATAGATGAACAAGCCTTTAGTCTTTTCTACTACTTATTATTTTAATTACCAAATTAAATAACTGCACCAAATACAAAAAAGAATCAAATATTTTTTTATGATGAAACAAAATATTTCTCATTTCCCCCTCAAATAGATTGTTTCTTTTTTGTTTCTTTATACCTCTTATCTAGCATGACTACCACTTTGTCTAAAATTTTATTCTTTAACCTAAACTCATATATTAAATTGATAGCCCAAATCCTGTCAACCTGTGATAAATCTTATGTACATGAATTGATGAATAAATATTGTGAATTAATATCTCAAAGTCAAGAGCCAATTAATTGGCATCCCCATGGATACAACCAGGAAGGGATGAGCATTGAGCAGTCTTCTCGGATTCTTCGCCATCTTGTCGCAGCAAAATATTCAGGAAGAGCTTGCTTTAACCAGCATGATGCTAATTTAAAGGCAGTAATATTCAATAATTTTTTTTAATAAAAAAATTAAAGTACGTAGAAAATTAATAAAAAATAATGTGCATTGATTAAATTCTAAGTTCTACCTATAGAACTTGGCTGGCAATGCAAGTGGTAAATATTAAATTATTAAACTCAATTAAATACCAAGCCTATAGAAACAATCAAGCTCCAAACCTTTTTTCCATATGTAATTATTAAGTCATATATATTTATTTTTCTAGGATTTCCCTTCTTTCCATAGTCATTTGTTCCTATACATTTTTCAAAAAATGATTTTTCAGTAAATCTCTGCTTTCAATAATCATACAATTTATGCTCGTACTCCACAATTATCATCTAAATTCTCTTTTTTTCGCAGAAACGATCACCAAAAAAAAGAAAAATCTATTTTTTTTTCATACAAATCAACTCCAGCTATAATTTTTAGCACAATATTCTCAGCGCAGATATAAAATTTGCCAAGAAAAAAAAAACAATTGTGTCCAGGTAGGTTTACTTAAACCGACTAATGATAGAGGATTAATTAGAATCATGTGGGTGTAACTTAGTGTAGCAGATATCATGGTCCATGCAATACGCAGCGATCACAGTCAACGCGATTTGATCGGTTGTGATCACTTGAGATCCAGAAGAAGGGATTTTCTTTATAGTTTGACACTCAACCCATGAAGTGTGACTCAATGTTTATATGGTGAAGGCTTTTTCCATTAATTTAGAACATGACAATTCTTAAGAGATTTCGAGGTTCTAGGTATCACGTGTGTTTGTGTTTTTTTTCCTTTGACTTAATTTATAGGATGTTTGTGCTTACCACATAATAGATGATTGTTTTTAGGAGAGTTTGGAAAAGAATTGGGAATTTTGGGTTTTGGAATGGCACGAGTTTTGAAATTGATTTCATGAAAAATTTATTTTGAAAACTTTATGTGTGTGAAGAATGATGAGATCTTATTTAAGTAGTAAGGGTTAAGGCCTCAATATCCCTGTAATTAATATGTATTCTTGAATTCGAATGAGTTAAGATAGTTTGTTGCTAAAACACATTACATTTATAACCATGTTGGTTATATATTTGAATTACTTGAAAGAAAGTTGTGAAACAATCAATATCTTCATATGAAAAAAACACAAAAGATAAAAAAAATCTTAAATTCGAGTCTTGATTTCTAATCGAACTTTAGCTGAATATTTCACACTTATAACCTTATTAGTTATTAATTTAAATCACTTGAAGGAAAGTTGTGAAACAATCAATATGTTCATTTGAAAAAAAACACAAAAGATAAAAAAAATCTTAAATTCGAGTCTTGATTTCTAATCGAACTTTAGCTGAATGATTTCGAATGGGCTAGAATAAACAGATAATGATGTATACTGCCATTTAGTTTATTGAGTTGAACCTCAAAACTTTTTAAATGATAAATGAAGAACTAAAGAAAATAAAAAGAAATAATTTGTTATGCTAATGAATCAAGTTCAAATTTGAACAATCTATCCAATGCCGAATTTGGAATAAGCTGATTCATTTTTTTCCCGTCGTAATAATTGTTCAAAAAACCAAAAAAACAGGGGGACATGTATAACATAATACTTCTTCTCACAAGGGTTAATTCGTGTTGTATATTTATATTGTTTTTACAAGTTAGATAGTCCCATGTTGCGTGAGAAAACTATAAATATACATGATCAGAAAAATTGACCACTTCTGGCATTGGATCATAGGAAGGTGGGGTGGCTTTCATCACCCACTTGGGCCTTGATCCAATAACAAATGATGAACCAGGAACATGAACTACACAAGTTTCAGTAGGCTTAGCCCAACTAAAATTTAAATACATTTGGGCTACGCTCAAGTCAATCCAAGCCCAATTTCCAGGTCCATGCAGACAAGTCTTTACCAGCAAGCAAACCTTGCTCTCGAGTCCTCACCACATCATGGGAAGCAAAAGAAATCCTTCAAACTGTCGAACTGTTTTCAAGAATCAATATACAACCCATTCACACATCCACTGATCCATCTACTGTCCGCAGTAAATACACTTTTGATTTTTATATGACAAGTTTATTTGATACAAACTCAAGTCATTTCTGCGCTATCTTCTTTGATGAATGATGATCATTGTATGGATGCTGATGTTAAAACAGCCCAGCCGTTTTCCATTATTCTTCAAATTAAGCATCGACGCTGGGTCCTGGATATGCCGGTAAGCTCATGATCCGCTTATCCACCACAGGGCCTCCAACCGTAAAATGATAAAGGCTCTGAAACTTCAATTCTCTGAACCCAAGAATCTCGTGTACTGACAGGATTTTGAAAAAAATCAGATATTATTCAAAATACAAAGAAAACCACCAGCACATGCAAAATGGTTTTCGTTAATTGTAGTACCAAAATCCTCACTACGGTTATCACCAAAAACAACAAAAGAGCAGTGAATCTTGAGTAAAAAATCTGATCTAACACAAAACATAGTCTGAGATTTCATTCAGAACTAATAAGATATTACACTTTCATAAGCACCTAAATTCTTTCTTTGCGACAGGTTCCTGCTCAGTAACAGTAACTTATGGCAAACCCTTTCGCTCTTCCTTCCACGAGGGTCAACTAATTATATTTAGGTATGATTCAAACTCCATAGCAACGGGCTTAAAAGAAGTCAGGCCTCATCAGCTAACGAAAGATGATGAAAAAGCAAATTTCTTCATTGCACATGCTCTACAAGTCTCTGACATTCTACGAAAAAGATATCAGCATAAAACACTCCTTCCAACTTATTTTGATAGTCATTGGATGAGAGAACACCACATGGCTGTCATTTTAAAGTTTAATGTGTTTTGCAGGGAAGGAAGAAAAAAGACTTAATTACTTTACAGTTATTGGGGTAAGTGGCATATCAAACCAAAACTGAATGGTGAAAACTCCGTAGCCTTTCTATTGTAGTTTGATGAAAACATAATAGCTTTATAATTACATTTTTTCTAAGATTAGCCGCAACTGGTTTAGTTCAGGGTTACTTTCTAGAAAAGCTTCTACTGGTAGTGCACAAAAAAATATTTTCTTCTCAAGTTCGCTTCATCCTAGTAATATCACCAATATGACACATACAGATAACATGTAAGCATTACACCTTCTTGTTGACTCATTAGGTGAGGTTCTACATTGACCAAGAACACGAAATTAATTGCAAGGCTTAAGCCGCAGTTGTGTCTGTGAACTTTGGGGTTAATATTTACCTTGTTCCAACTTCTTAAAGCAAGAAAGAAAGATATTCTTCCAAAACTACTAGTTTTCCAATTCTAGTACCAGATCGTATTTGTCAATAGCCTTGATTAATGAAATTGATTATTTAAGAATCTTGCCACCACCAAATATAATCAAGAAATATTAGTAAAAACATATAGATGATTTTAGGGGACAAAAAAATAGAAGAGTAGAAGAGCCCATCATTGACAACTAGGTAGCATAATTGCAACATTTGCATCAGTCCTTGATGATAATGTAATATAGCAGGATATCAAAGTGTAAAGGTCAAAATACTGCTCAACACAAGAATAAAAGCCATTTCAAAAGGGAATTCATGATCATGTAAAGATGTCAGACAAACTAATGTTGGAAATCTTAAGCAAGCAAATTTTTGAAGACACTGAAATCCTGAAATCACATTAGGCTTAAAGGGGTGCAATTAAAAAATAAGCCAAACAAATAGCTGAATTATGATAAGCTTTCTTTGTAATGACACCACCTAGACCAGCTTGGCAACCAAATTCAAATGCTTTATTCAGAAAATTTTATTAAAGAAAAGGACAACAAAAATGAATCACATGATCCCTGCAGGCTAGTTTCAGGAATCAAAAATAGTTGAGGGCATCATGTCTGGACTAGAGTGGATTTGTAGAGCCACCAGAATATCCACCCAGACAATCTGAACCAGTAAACCAGGCTGCTACTGAGCCTGACTCCTGTAATGTTCACGACTTTGTAACTCCTTGATCCAAGTCATATGGCAGTTCTGCTGCTATTTTTACGAGGACTATTGTAACTATTGCAATTAGGAATAACTATCAGGCCCTGTACACTGACTTATGTCATCAAATAAATAATGTTGTGACAGAAGACAGGCATTTGTTTTGAACCCAGTGAGATTACTTGAATAAATATATTGTATCAAGTTAAAAAACCTGTTCTTGTCAGTTTGATAAACCATTCTAATATAATCCAAGACGAGCAGACCTCAATTCAGCTAGTTTTATGGAAAGAAGATATTATATTAGAAATTTGAATCCACCACAATTATTTCTTCAATTGTACCATAAAGTTTCAAATTAACTACAAGCTATTCTTATCAAATTTGTTTACACATATTACATAATAATCCAAGACGAGAACATTGAAATTCAGCTAGTCTTTATGGGAAGAGAATTATTCGCAATACTAGAATAAGGAAATCTTGTGTCATTTACCATATAAAAAATCGTAATGTACGCCAGTCAAATTACCGTATAAGAATCTTGGCTGTCAGAGTCATCATACGTATTAAAGATTTACCATTCATGAATCACAACCATAGTATAATAAGGAAATCTATTGTCATTTTACTATATGAAATTCATATTATTTGTCAGTCGTATTACCAGATGACAATTCTTTTGACATTCAAAGTCGTCTCACCATATAAAAGATATACTATTCAAGGATCATCTTACCATATTAAAAGATTCAAGTTAAAAATACTTGAAGATATTACCTAAGCTTGATGTATATACTTGGAATTCAACGGTTAACTCAATAAAAGACTTACCATAGGAACAAATTCAAATTCATCTGACCCAAATTATTGTTATCATTCCAGCCATAGAGTTTTTACAACATTAATTAGGGAAAAAGTGAAATTACTAGAATATTATACTGCCTGTTGAATTCTCTCCATTTTGCACCTATATATACCAAAGAGATTTTAATAGAAAAAAATCACTCAATACCCTAAACATGCCGCGGAAGAAAACCAAACATACACAGATTCCCATTGAGAGAGTGAGAAAATCTACTCTTAAAAGAAGGCTTGAAAGTTTGTTTAAAAAAGCAAATGAGCTATCAGTCTTGTGTGATGTAGAGATAGTTATTATCATTCATGATCCTAATGAGGGCGATTCAACACTGTGGCCCTCCCAGGATAAGGTTATGAACGGAATCGTGAAGTTCTTATCCTTTCCTGAACGGGAAAGACTCAAAAAAATGGTACTGCAAGAAAGGTTCTTGATGGAGAAATTTCAAGACATGGCTGAAAAATTATTGAATCTTCAAAGGAAGAATGAAGAAACAGAAATGGGATTCCTCATGAATCAACTCATTGATGGTAAAACCTTCAATGAACTTGATGAAGGGCAGCTGAATGGTTTGTACCATTTGGTCGATGAAAAGCTTAAAAAGCTTCATAACAGGAATGATGAACTTGATGAGATGCAAAGGCAACTTTCAGTGACAGATATTTCACGTCATCATCACCCCTCCCTCCAGATAGCAGGGGCAATGATTGCAAGGAAAGGTCAAAATAGTGGTGCTTTTGAAAGAACTTCAAGCACCCCACTAATGGAAGATATGAGAGAAGACAATTTATTCAGTGATACAATGCCTAGTATCCAAAACAATCTTGGCTTGTTCAAAGGGATTGACATAGAGCCTGAACCAACTGAATTTATGAGCTCCTTCATGGAAGGAAACCAAGGTGAGCTTCTTGATGATTTTAATCAAGTGTGGCCCATCATGTTCTCTCCTTGAGCTTCCAAAAGAAAAAGAATCACCCACAGAGGCACTCTGCCTTCTGAATTTCGGATCGATTTTATTTATAAGTATTTTATCTCTATACTCTGCAGCAATGCTTTTATGTAATTCCATCAAAATTAATACATTTTCTTTGCTTTTAAGGATGGATGAATTCATTGCATTTCTATTCAGGGAAAACAAAAAACGCATATGCACTTAAAGACTTCTCCCATATATAACAGATCGTTCACTCAGATCCACTTAAGAAATACAAATACATTACTGCCATTCGGCATAATTGTGAGAGTAGCTTCTCTAACCTAACAATCAATTCGGCTTCTAAACTGCAAATACTTTAAGCCTCAATATTGAGTAGGTGGGACCAAATATTGTATTTGCAAGAATTATAGTTTTGTAACACACAACACTCTATAAGGAAACATTCTCCACATCTTTAAAATATGTGAAGGAAAAAAGTGTAAATAATCAATTCCAAATCCTTAAAATCTTGGCTAATTCCAAACATGAAATCTGATATTCAAATTCAATTCTGTCTTTCCAATTTCGTATCCAAATCTCTTTTTTAATCCATGTAAACACATTAGGTCAAATTTCAATGATTTCCAATATTATTATCCGTGGGCCAGATCTATAGAAGGTGAGGTGAATTCCAATTTAATAAATGTTACCATGTATTCTTTTCTTCTTCAAAGCCACATTTGCAAACAAATTTAAATTCATTTTATTGTATAATAAAATTATAAAAAATCGAAGAGACGCCGGACAGCTGTTAGGTTTCCAATAATTAAGGCTGAAGAAATACTAGCAGTAAATCTTAGTAACTTCCAATGTTTTCCCCACTCCCTCACCCCTCTAAGTATAAGAACATAACAAAATATCTTCAAGTACATACAGTTGTAATTGAAAAAGAGAAGAACCCCCAAAAGTTTATGTTAATCCTATTTATTTATTTAGGTGAATGAGGATCAGGAAAAGAAATTAGAAATGTTTCCCTCACATCTCAATTTGATTTTCGAAAGGTATCAAATTCAAATCACAAGGATGTTGCATGATGAACTTTGTTTCTAATGGGAGACTGTTGTTGCAGTCATGACGGATCACACCAATTTCAAATCACACACCTACCTTGACTTCTGTATGAAACTCTAATGCTTAATTTAGAACAAATTATTGTATTAAATGACAAGGAATTGCAAATAAATTAGTCACATGATCTTTGCGTAATAAGTAAAGGGAAAAAAATAGTTACTGAAACAAAGCTAGCTAAATATTACATCATTAACCAATGGCCAAATAATATTGTACAGATTGGAGTCGCTCGTGCAATTTTAAAGAACTTATGTCAATTAGAACTTTGTAACTTGCAGCAAAGTGCTTAGGGGTAGTTTGAAGCCAAAATATATGGTAAGGTCCAATATGTTCGGATTGGGTGCATTATTTTGTATTAGAGCCACAAATTACCAAAAGAAAGTCTGAAAAAGATCAACGTAAGAAATTGGCACCAAAGAATATTCCTTTCTCCTTAAAGATAAATCTGTTAACTCCATCATCAAATTGTCCAAACTATAGCACATTTTTCATCTTTTCCAATAAGCAAGGCCCCAGTTCTATCAAGATTCGAAGGATATATATTCTCATGCTTCCGTATTATACGATGATATTCATCTATGTGCCTCTAGCCAAAAAAGTTTCTTTTCCTTCTACCCTGGCAGTTCAATGTAATATAAGGTTCAATCTTAATATTAACAAATGCGGTCCAAAACCAATGCACCAACAGTTCATTGTAATATTATTTTCAAGTTAGCAAAACGATCAATTGATAAAACATCAAGATCCCCATAAGTTCATATTAATCCTAGATTGAACTTTAAGAATGGTGAAAAGAATGATCACATACCAGGATCATCAAAAAAGCAACCAATTCCTGTAGCAGAAACACCAACTGCATGTGCTTCGAGGTAGAGAACTTGACCAAGCACTCCTGTTTCCCAAAAAATCCGTGGATACATCCAAGCCCCCTTTTCCTGCAAAGTGGGCTCAAGACGAGCCACCATACCAAGGCTGAAGCAGCCATCACTAGCAATGTCCTATATAACAATGATAATATCGTTAGATGTGAGAAGTACCAACCTCAGGGAATATCAAGCTTCCAGCAAATTTTTAATAACATTATAGTTTGATTACTTGTCATACACTAAATACTATAAAAGGGAAGTTTTATCCATTTATCAAAGTGACTCATGATCTTGCAACTGCCACGTAAATAGTTCATATAACATTACAACATTCAATCATACTTAAGGACCTAATATATAGCTACTACTTAAGAACTTGGCAAGTAAGCACTTCCACAAGACCTTGATGTTTCATCATGACCAAGATGTGTTCTAATTAAGGTTGTATAACGGCTATCTTTTGTATTATAACCAACTAGGGTGAGTGTACACTTGTTGCCTCAGCCACCAATAGGCAGCTATAAGGATGAAGGTTTCAGACTTGAGGAGTGTGAAAATACCCACACCACTAGGTATGGGTTGTATGGATAGTTTATAAGGACTTGGTAGCTACATAGTTAGGCTCCCATACATTCCCATATTAAGTTTGCAAGAATAATTGCCTGAACAACATCAAACTACAGGGTGGGTTCTCAAGTGTTCACAGAAACTGGTTACTATAATCTGTTGAGTACTAAATGGCGCATCTGAACAAAAGAGTAACGGCAAATGATTTTTAACATTTGAACAATATAACCACAGAGAAATGTTCTTTGTTTTCAATCAGCAATATTCCTACAGAATTCAAAAAAGGGGTTTTCATTTAGTTCAATACCCTCTCCAATTCAAAACAAAAATCACCAACTAATCTCAAAGCAAGAAATATGATGATAGTCTTTTTTCTTTATTCTCTAACAATTTTAGTCCCTTACATGTCCCAGTGTTCAATCCATAAACTTCTCAATAATCTATGCCATTCACCTCAGTTGAGTGCTTAGCTTAGATGCAAAAATGCAGAGGTGAATTGACAAAAGTGGATGTAAGCACCTTACACATCAAGCATATCAATCATGTTCTCATTAAATGTTCGTTTGCCAGCACAAAAGCACTTCATATCGGAGCCTATTAAAATGTCAATTTTTCCATCACAAAAACAAGTCTCATTAATATTGAAGAGAATAGCAAACTATCTACAGAACTTTCAAGCCCTCATAGAACAAAGTGGCATTTGAAACGTCGAAAATAGGACATTTCATGATAAGGTAATAGGCATACCTGATTGCATGAAAGCCGTTTTGAAAGCTCCCGACAATCACCTTGTGCGAGTTCATACAGAGGAAGATCGTTGGGGCAGCCATCCGGCTTCACCCACTTAAATTCTGGTCTTGTAGCTGTCCTAAGCTCGTGGAAATAGTCCTCGTTCCTCACCAAAAAGTACAGTCCATTTGGCAAACCGACAATCCTATGAACTAAAAGAACAGAATGAACTTCACAATCCCAAGGCAAAGCCCGAAAGGGCAATGCCAATTGCTTCCCCTGCTTCTGTCCGCTTTCTCCAATACCTGAAGGCATACAATGTAACAATATCTGATAGAAAGTTTCTCTCGCCATCATGGTAACACCATCCATATCAACTGCACTCCTCCGCTTCCTCACCACCTCACTTAGATTATAGCCCTTATAAGAACCCTCACTAATCATCCTGTTACTTCTAAAAGGCTCGGAAACCAATTCTTTAGTCGTGTTTAATGGCTTCTTCACGGCCTGTGCCGTTCTATAGATAATATCCCAACATACATGCTCTTTACTAAGCCTATTCGGTTTCCCCTTCCACTCAAGATTTGAAAACTCCGACAAAGCCACTCCCACCTTCTCATAATCCACCTCAAATTCCCCTCCTCCTTTTGGGAAAACCAACAACACACAATCAGGATGCTCGAATTCAATCTCGGGCATTCTAACCCTCGCCGGCCTGCTCGGAATACTAAACTCCGGAAAAGTCTCCAGTCCCATTAATTTCTCCAACTCTTCATACCCCAACCCATCTAAAACCCTAACATCCCACCCAAGCCCAGCTGCAGCCATGGAGACTGCCGCTATCGCATGCCCCACATCGTGATTACAATACCTAAACGCCCTCTCGCCGTACTTCCATGCTTCCCGCCAGAAAATAGACGAAAACCCGATCAAAAAGGAACCCTCAGGAAAACATCCCGCGAAAAACCCAGATGGAATTCGAGCTCTAAACTCCAGTGAGTGCTCTTTCGGCGCGTAATGCGCGATGAAAGAGTGTTCGGAGAGGGAATCAATGGCAGGCGAAATGATGTAGGCTTCCGTCGGGTGCAAATTCCCGCTGCTGGGGTTTACGCGCAGCGACCACGTTGAAAACCCAGTTGTTTTCCACGCGGATAAGGCGAGGGAATTGTAGAAGAGTTGAGAAATGGTGGTTTTGGAGATGGGTTGCGGAGATGGGAGGGAATTAAAGAGGGAGGTATAGGGAGGGGTACTTTGATCATCTGAGGAGGGGTGGAGAAGGGGGAGGAGCGGAGCGGAGAGGTAGCGGCGGAAGGGGTTAGGCTGGTTGGCCCAGTCGAGGCCATGTGGGCCACGGGCGTAATTGGTAAAGGAGTGCTTAGTTTGGTTATGGTATTTCAAGACTTGGGTTAAGAGCTCTTGTTTCCCATCCATGGCTGTTTCTTGTGATGAGGTGGACATGCTGAGAAAAGGTACAAGCTTTTTGGCGGCAGCGGTGGAAGGAAGCGGGAAAGATAGGTGGCGTTGGTGGTGGTGAACACAGACTGGGAGCCGGCAATGTATAAGATACATTTCAGGACGCCTGATGGATCTCTTTTCCACTGTAGATATGTTGCGTTGTTGGTTTGAGAAGTTTTTGGAATGTTCCAACTTCCCTTCCAATTAATCAAATCATCCTTCTCCTAACTTCTGGGAATTGACCAGCATCAACTACTCTTGCCATGCCTACTAATTTATTTATTTATTTTTGTTATTATTATTATGGGATCGTGTTCTGTAATTTGTAAATCATTCCATAGGTTAGAAAAAATTTCTTTCTATTTCGTGTTCAGGGTCGCATGCGTTCTCACAACTCAATGCTCATGTTCATTACTCTTTCAAAATAAATATTTTAAGTTCATGACTCGTCGTAGTACCTTTGGACCTAATCCGAATAGAGCTGCTCTTAAGTCCAAGCTGATAATAATAAGGTAAAATTCGTTTTACCCCTAATACATTTATATCAAATATTCTTTGTACAATTAAAACTTTCAAATACTCACCTCAATTTTTTAGCAAATTGAAATATTAGAGTTGTTATGACAAAAATACCTTTTTGAATATTATATAATGTCTATTTTTATTTTGATTCAAATTCAATTTTTCATGCATTAATTCTTTTAGTATTTATATCCCAAAATCCTCTTGAAAGAAAATGTGTTTGCTTCATACATTTTTAATTATTTATTTTTTTAATAATTATTTGTTTTATTCTTATAGGTGAAAGTTTTTTTCTCTTTTTTTGAAAAAATTTAAGAATTTAAGTAATTTTTTTTTAAAAAAATAATTGGACCACATAGAACCCTTTAATAGTTTATAGGATGTTTTTATTTTAGATAATTGAGGATATGAACTATCAATCAATTTGTGTCGCTTTGCATATGATGTGTTTTTTATAATTTATTGTATTAATCAATATTCTATAATCAACTCAAAAAAATAATAATATTATTATTATAAAAATGTTATTATTTTGGCTACAAATTTCTTCCAAAATTTTGGAATAAAAATATTATAAAAAAAATTAAATATATAAAAAAATCAAATCTACATTATATAACGCTCAAAATGGCATTTCTGTCATAAAGTTTCGAAACTTTCAATTTACTAACAAAGATCTAAGTTGAGTAAGATGTTTGAATGTTTTAGTCGTACAAAAGTATTTGATACAAATATATTAGTATAAAAGGTAAAATTCATTTTATCCTAATAATAATAATATTAATATATTGTAATATACCATACTACCCAAAGTAACTTTATTATGCCATAAATAATTTGCACTGAACTAATTGTTATGCTTAATAATGTCCTAAATGAGCATTGTGTCTAATGATGAAATGGTCAATGCCAATGATCTAACCAAAATGAATAGTTGACACACGTTATGAGTAGAGCTCAATAGCTTAGGAAGAGGGTTGACATTTGACCACATATAGTCAATGAAATTTGTTGCCAATCTCATGATTTCAACTCATGAACTTGAACCTAAAGAAGTTCATAAAGCAGATAGTTAGCGACTGAGTTTGAAGAACTTTGAGGAAATCCCATTATATGACTCGGAGAAAAGATCACATAAATATGGTGAGAGTATGACAAGTGATTTTATTTATATAATTATTTTTTTCAGAATATGAAAATAGATTTATTCTCATATATAAATGGAATTAAAAATCATTTTTTTTTAGTAATTATAGAGTTTTATGATTTCAACCTCGTAATAAAAAAAAAAAAGTGATGGCTTGAACAAAAAGTAAATTCTAAATATTATGCTACCACACAAACAAATTGAACTTTCTTGAATTTGATTTATACTCTTAGATATTTCCCTAAATCGTTGAGGGTTTTCTTTTGTTTCACTAACACATTTGGATCCTAGAGAATCTAGCTCGGCACTTTTCATACTTGGAATAATGTTTGCTTCTTGGCCTTGTCTGAAAATCGCATAAGATTCTTGTGTGATGTTGTCTAAATATCAAAACAAGCAAGGCATCTAATATTGTCCTCGAGTAACAAGGCCGTTATTAAATGGGCTGACGTTTGGTGGGCCGAGTTGAATTTTCCATGGACTACGCTTGGTTCTTTGCCTTTAGTCAATTAGAATTGCCTTTGTCATTGGGCCAAGATTGTCTTGCAGGTGCTTATGCATCGCAACCTAGCTTCAGACTGAGGATAAATTAAACTTTATTAATTGGTTAAGATTGTTTCACGACTTTTACGAAACTATTATAAGTGCTCAATTTTGAAGGTGATGAGTGCTAATCAAGTCATTCGATACTCGATTCAAAATTGATTGTTTGTTTGTTAATTTAATAAATCAATGTTGGATATAATTTTTTCGTTCGATATGATTTGAATTCAACATGATTAGTAAAAAAGATAAAAAAATAAATATAAAAATATCAAACTATTCGAATTCGATTTGATTAAAATTCATTAAACCTATAGTCGATTAACTATCAAACTAAAATCAATATAATTTTTAAAATTTAATAAAAAAAATTAAATAAGATTGAACAATAATATATTCGTTTCGATTTGATTCGTTTACACTCATAATAATGAATTTGGAGTTTTGAACGTGGAAAGAAAATAACACAATTGTGACAGTAGCCATAAATCAAAATTTGATTATTCATTGTAGTCCATTTCAACTGACTATTATAAATCTCTTTTAAATTGATAAATGCATATGATAGTTCAAGAAATAATTTTGCACAAATCATATTTAAAATTGAATTTTTGAGATGTATGTTGTAAGTAATTTATGTGTGTCAATACTTATATCTATCAATGATTTAGATTTGTTCACAAAGTAATAACTCTACACAAACAAGCAATTAAATTGTGTTTTTTGCATTAAGTTTTCATAGAAATATGTCAATTAATAAATAAGTGAATACAAATAAAAAAAAAAATGAACTCGATGATGCTATGAATTTAAAATTATTATTGAACTTAAGTAATAGAAACAACATAAAAAAAAAAAAAAAGAGGAATAAAATCAGAAATCAGAAACGAAAGATTGAAGAAATGAAGGCATAAGTTATCAAGGTATGACGTGGGCATTATCGAAAGTTCGATGGGCGTTAAGGGGGCTACATAGAGTTGCGTGACGCCGCACTGTGGCCCGCAAAACAAGGCGATTTGCAACTACGAGGAACAAATATCAAAGGGTCAGCAATACGTCAACTTTTTAATTAAAAAATATTTTTATTTTTCGCAGGAACAAATTTTTGATTCAAAAATAATTTATTAATTCTTAAAATTTATAATTCAAGTATTATTTAAATTAATTTAATTTTTGATAAAATTTCATTGATCATAATAGAATTTATTTTTAAATTTCACAATTAATTCAAGAATAAATCGACATAAAACACCTAATTATTTAATTTAAATAATATATTTATGTGGGAAGATTATCACTACAATATTAAATTATCTATTAAAATTATATATACATATTGAGAAAATAGAAAAATAGGTTAGTATAATGGAATCTAATTAAAATAAAAATAAAATTCAGAAATAAGTTATTTTATTAAAGAAAAAAATCAACATATTTTATCACAGTACTAATTATTAAAGATATAAAAATGACTACTACATCCATAAAAATAACGTGTTTTATTTTAATTATTTTAAAAAAAATCAGAGATTTTTGTTGCTATTGCATTGCCAAATTGCCAATTATAATGATCTTAACCAAAACATTTTTGTTTTCTGGACCAATGTATTTGGTGAAATAATAATTCCGATAAATCAAATTTTAATTTTTCAAATTACTTGCTAACCAATCATTAGGTTGATTATACAAGTTTATATCCTACCATATCATTTTTAAACACAATAAAACAATCTTTATAAAATATTTATTGTAGAAAATATCTTTCAAATATGAAACTAAACGCATATTCAATATTTTTGTATGAAAAAATACATCAAATTATTATTTACTAATAGATAATTCATATACATTTTTATTATACACATATTTCTCAAAAAATCAGAAAAAAATTCCAAACATAGCCCAAATATTTTGAGATAAGATGTAAAACAAGCGACAAAAGTTTTTAAATTTTATGCTTGATAAATAATTCTTTTAGTATTTTCTATTATTATATTTTAATTATTTGAATTGATTTATAATATAAGTATGGTTTTATATAGAGATGACAATGAGATATATTTAGTCAAATCCGTTAGGACCAGAGCCATTTGATTATTTTTAAAAAATAATATATTAAAATTTTCTAAAAAATATATTTAAAACAATTATATAAATATATATATATTTTAAAAAATATAAAAAATTAAACAAAAGAGATTTCAAGTATACCAAATTGAAAAACAAAAATTTAAAATTCATTTCAAATTTATTTATAATAATAAAAATCACAGAAAAGATCCAAGAGCTGATCCCATCCCATTTCCTTTCTTAATTTTATATTTTATTTCACAACCTGAAGACTATGGACCTTATCTGATTCAAAAAGTTGGATAAATCTCATTGGGTGAATTTCCTTTTTGGCCTTTTGGATTACGTGTAATGCATGTCTTAATCCAACTGTTAGGAAGGGGATAATCCTAATCGCAATTGCACTAATCTTTAATGGTGGTGCGATTTTTTATTTTTTTTCCACCACAAATAAAATAAACTAACACATAAAATTGTTACATCGCACCAAAAGCAAATTAATACAAGGCATCTCTCGTAATAATAATTCATCACAATTTATGTAATAAAGGAATTTTCTATATCATCATTTACCATTTAGTCTCATAATTTGAAAAGTTTTTATTTATAAATATATCCAAATAAATTTATTGTAATAAAATTTTGATGAAAGAAATAGAATAAAAAAAAAAATAAGATGGTGATTAGAGTATAGTTATACATATTTGCAATAGTGATGGTTAACATTTGAGATAAATAAATATTCTCTATGTACTAGAAAAATGGTTCGATATAAAAAAAAAAATGAAAGTTTTATACATTTTTAACTTAAAATTATTATTTAAAAAATAAAACAATTGATAAAATAGTCTCTCCCCCTAAAAAAACTTGTCTTTTTGTCTTTTTTTACCAGCACATAAACAAAATATTTTATTGCTAATGAACAAGATATTATAGAATTGTTCATGTTATAATAAAAACAAAAATGATGAATTATTCAAGAATCGAAGTTGATTTACTTTATATAAAAAAAAATTAATAAACTTCTTCAACACAATTAAGATAATTGTTGAATATCATTTCAGAAATAGGAATCCTCTTTAAATGGTAAAGATAAGAGTAAATTTTTTAATCATAGTGCTGCAACGCTCCATTCCACAATCCAATCTTAGCTATAAAAAAGGAGAAAGCAGCGATTAGAAAGCTGCATGTCTTTTTACTCCTTAATCCTCACATTAGCGCCAAATACAGTATCACAAACCTCCCATCTTTCTCTTCACAGTTACACACACAACACACACTGCTCTCACTCCCTTCCCTTTCATCGCTTCCTCTCATTCGGGTAAGTTTCCATTTCTTGAATTTCTCCATTAACCGTGTTTCTTGATTGTCCCATTTTCTGTACGTGTAAAGTTTACTCTCTTGAGTGTCTACTTTTGTTATGTATGTGCGTCTATGTGTTTACATTTCATACTTGGCTGATCACTTTGTGACATGAAATTCAGAATTCTGTAGTTATGTTTAACTCAATCGAGTGCTGGAAAGAAGTGATTTGGGAGTTGAAGTTTAACAAGAAAGGTTTTAAGTGCACAGCTTTGTCCTTTTAATTATTCATGCCCCTTTCTCTTCCTGGAATAAAGAAATCGTGTGAATTAGTTTTAATGTTTTTCCTTATGTTGTTTGTATATGATTTTTCAAGAAGAAGAGATTGTTTGATTCAATATATATTTATTTAATGGGTTCGGTTGATGAAGAAAGCCAGAGCGATTTTAGAATGAATATAAGTTGAATGAGGAAATATTCACAGGGATGAAATATTCATTGATGCAAACAATGTTTTTATTATCATGCCTCTAATGTTTTGGCTTGAAACTTTAGATACGAGCTTTGGAAGTGCTTTCTGATAATTATTTGTGGATGGGTGGAGTTGGACAAGATAAAACTGTGGATCAAAGCATTTCTAGAAACATTCGAATTGGATATGTTTTAACACAGCATTTAAATATTTCTGAAGTTATTTATTCTTCTGGGTTGGGCAGAAATTTGAAATCCAGAGTCAGAAAAAAATGAAGAATATTGGAAAGATGGGAATTCATTACTTGCAGAGGCTGAATGCCGCAAATGTTCCCAAGGACTTGATAGAGAAAGGTCAAAATCGTGTTATTGAGGCATCCCTGACGCTTATCCGTGAGAGAGCAAAGCTCAAGGTATAATCTGATTATCTTTCATGTTTATCCATCTTCTTGTCTCTCATGTTTAACACAATCTGTTTCCATAGCAGTTGGAATCAATGAAATTCTGATTAGACATGTCCTAAAGGTTTATTTTGGATGCCAAAGATGGTAATAAATATGAGTACCCAACAGTCAATCTCTAAAAATATGGAGAACTTGCATGATGCTTTTCTTGAAAAATTTGTGAAGCTGATATTGCGATAACTGAAATTCTATTTCACTTTACACATAATAAGCTATGTTATTTCTGTAAATTATCAATGCATGTGCTTGTCCATCTAGCTAAAAAAATTATTCAATGATTTTGTCTGGTAATTGAGGAGATTAACTGACAAAGTTAAGATATTGATGTCACTTGCCCGAGTAGGGATCACCCTTATGCTACAGTGTTATATGTCTGTTTGAAATGCCCATCATCCCAAGTTACCAATCTTATCGTCTGTTTTATCTTCAAAATGTATTGCTCTAGCACTATCCATAAATATGTATGCATATGTCTGTTCTCAAACTGCTTTCATTTTAACTTGGGATGTGGAGCAATTCTTGCAATAAGTAAATCCTTTTCGCCGAAAATATATAAAAACATATACAAGGAAGATAAAACATGAGCAAGCACGCCTTTTCTCACATGAAATGCAAGAGTTGCCCCAACATCAAGATCATGAAAAAGTCAGTAATTATATGGGATCTTTTAGTGCATTGACATGAGATGCCCGTGACATTTTTTCTAAGGACAAATTAACATGAGAAAAATATAGAAATGCTAAATTTTGTGGAAGCATAACAGGTTTAGACTCCAAGAAGGTGTTAATTTTGACGAATGGTTATGTTATAATTGAAGTTTGGCGTAAAATTCTGAATTATAGCTCCTTGCAGGATATTTCTATCGGGCATCCTAAGGGATTCTAATTTTTCCATTCATGTGAAAGTGATTGTTTCTGTCTGATCTTGATCTCTAGTATTATTTTTGCTCTGTAACAGGGGGAACTATTGCGAGCTCTCGGAGGTGTGGTGGCGTCATCATCTCTTCTTGGAGTTCCTATAGGACATAATTCTTCATTTCTGCAGGGGCCTGCATTTGCACCGCCTCGTATAAGAGAGGCCATTTGGTGTGGAAGCACAAATTCCACCACAGAAGAAGGTAGCAGTATATGCCTTCTTCAGTCATGCCATTTTAGTTAGGTCTAAATACTATCTTTTACAAGAAACTTGTTTCTTTGATGATGGCATTTCCGTGCTTAGAAAATGATTGATTATGGCCGTCTATCATGTTCTACATGTGTAATTTTCTATAGATTACATTATCTAAATTGTAATAAGAAAAATGATTTTAAAGGTAATAGGAAGTTTAATTTTCTTTTGTTTCTTGTTGCATCCCTGATAAAGAGACAAACATCAGAGGAACACGGGCGCAGAATCAATTAACTTAGAGTAGAAATACGACGGTTGGCCCTTTAATGCCCTTTTTTATACATTGATTACAGTCATTGTCCCCTTCCAATTTTCTGTCTTTCACTATTCATCATGAGTGAAAAATAGCTTATAAAATGTTTAGCTGCCAAAAATATGAATTCCAAGAAGATAAAAGTTATTTGAATCATCTTCAAATTTCTGAAGTAAAGGACTCGGTACACAGGGGCAACCGTGTAAACTGTAAACAAAAGATTGACATTTTGAAGTTAATATTCAGAGGTGAAAAATAAATTGTAACAGGACAAAAAGGTAGTGTTTTTTTATTTTATGGCTCATGTAGTATTCATTTAATGTAAATTTTATTCTTTACATTCAGAGGGGCTCATCTCTGGCTATTCGTTTTCTACGTTAGTTGGTAAAGAGTTTTCCTTTCTGTTACATCCTTGTCATTGCATTACCTCTCTATCTGTCTCTATCTGTATATGTGCTTAAACTTATCATTGGCTTTATGGATGACTATCGCATTTTCCAGGATCATAAAGGATGTTTTAACCAGAATATAATCTTTAGTAGGTTACAAATGCCATGCTTTTGTCTGCTTCTGATTTTTTTTTTCTTTTTTTCACAATCATTAAGTTTTTAATGTATATCAATTTTTTTCTTGGATATCTGTGGCCTGCATCAGTTGGGCTCTAAACAAATTTTAGATTAAAATAAGAATTTTATTATACTTCTTGATTGATGATTCTGGATTGGCGGAAAATAATTCTCATTGCAATTAATATTACATTATCCAGACTTCAAAGTCTAGAAACATTAACATTTATTCTTAACAAAGCAAAGGAATTTGCTGAACTATGATAAAATTGGCAATCTTTCTGGTAGTATACTTTATAGTTTTATTGGACACTTACAATAACTTGATTCTTACAGAAATATGCCATTGTCTTGTTTTATTTTCTTTTATTGAAACTACATAGCAATACAAGTATCTTTCATAACAATCCTGAGACTGCAGGTAAAGACCTTAGCGATCCACGGGTCCTAACAGATGTTGGTGATGTGCCGGTTCAGGAGTTACGAGATTGTGGAGTAGATGATGATATATTGATGAGTATCATAAGTGAATCTGTGAAGCTAGTGATGGAAGAAGTAAGCTTCCATTTTCAAAGGCATCCATGTATTTAGGGGACCTTCTTGTATATTTTTTATTTTTCACTTTCCACAAGATCATGTGAATTTATGTATATAATTATTTGTTTAATGCATTTTTAGGACCCACTGCGGCCTTTGGTGCTAGGGGGTGACCACTCTATTTCATTTCCTGTGGTGAGAGCCGTGTCTGAGAAGCTTGGAGGACCTGTTGATATTCTTCACCTTGATGCCCATCCGGATATTTATCATGCTTTTGAAGGGAACAAATATTCTCATGCATCTTCTTTTGCTAGAATTATGGAGGGCGGTTATGCTCGGCGACTGTTGCAGGTAACTAAGTTTGTTATTGGTCGTTGTTTATATACGTTGTATCACAATGCTGCCTCTGAGCCATGAAATAACTTAACGACAAGACCTACTGCTATTCTTTAACATAACAATAAGACAGTGTACTATCTTTTAGCAGTGGTTTCTTGTATAACACTGGTCTTATTAGTAAAAGGTGTATAACATGTAGTAGTGAAACTTCAGAATCATTGAGTTTTGCCAATTCACAAACTATGCCTCCAGTTAAAGGAAAATTCAGGCACTCATCAAGAAGACCATGGTTATAGAAAGCCTGCATGCTTCAGTTAAATATATTGAAAGTCATCTAGAACCTTTCATTTATAAGTTTTCATTGCGAAATCTTGTCTTTATTCTGAAGCTGACGTCAGTTTTAATGGGCTTACGAGAAATTTGTCATGTTGACTATAAATGTGTCGTAGGATGCCATAACGTCCTCCTTATATATCCTTGTATTGTCTTGAGGTAAAATAGCTTGATATAAATGAACCATTACCTTTCAAGTGTCATAGTTGTTGTAGAAGTTGTAAGTTGCATAATTTCAGCCCTCTTGGAAACGAAATTTGATAATTGCAATGGTTAGAAAGGAAGTCGATGAAATCTCTTGTAATGCTTGCTGCAGGCTGGAATCAGATCAATAACAAAGGAAGGCCGGGAACAAGGGAAACGGTTTGGTGTGGAGCAATATGAAATGAGAACATTTTCCAGTGATCGGCAGCTATTAGAGAATCTGGTCTCTCTCTCTCTCATCACTGCCTTCTATGTTTTCCTTTTTCTTTTTTCTCTCTCTCTGAACTAGTCCCATAATTTTGGGAATTATCAATCTGGAAAATGTGGTAAGTAATAAAATATAATCATTCTGTATATATTGATTGCTTGAAAGTTGCAGAAGATTTCTGGTGCATCTCTCGTTAATTGTAATTTTGAAAAAAACATGGAAGTTTTTCTTGGATTTTAATCTGTTTTTTCGGTCCTCCAAATGCTTTTGATTGTTGGGCATCCAGTTTCCTCTCTGGTTTAAAGTTTTGCTTATGTTTGTGAGGCATGAGACTCAGTACTTTTTCATATAGCAAATAGGTGCCAATTAACAAGGTTGTCATATTAATTGCTAAAAATGATGAGAACAATAAACAATTGCAAAGAATCAAATTTGACAATTTGTTCTGCCAATCTATTTGTCCTTATCTTTTGCAGTCTGATTTTTGTTGGCAGAAACTTGGTGAAGGTGCAAAAGGCGTGTATATTTCTGTGGATGTGGACTGTCTTGATCCAGCATTTGCTCCAGGAGTATCTCACATTGAGCCAGGAGGCCTCTCTTTCCGTGATGTTCTCAACATACTGCACAACCTTAAAGGTGATGTTGTTGCTGCAGATGTCGTTGAGTTCAACCCACAACGAGACACTGTTGATGGGATGACAGCCATGGTTGCTGCTAAACTGGTAAGAGAACTGACTGCAAAGATATCAAAGTGAAGGGATTGGATCAGCCCAGGTACTTCCATCATATATAGTGGTTGTTGTGGTACTACAGAAGTCTGGCAAAGAAAGTATCATGCTAACAATTCCATCGTGGCTGCAAAAACAGGTTGATTCCCTTTTTCGTGCAAACATGCAGCTCAGAAGGAAACGAATACAAGTTTTCTTTTAGATTGATAGGTTCCAGGGCGACATTGCAATTCCTTGTAACCTTAGTATGTGCTTAAACAGCCTTTTAGTTGCCAAAATGGAAAACGAAACGACAGTTCAGCTATTTCATCAAGATATGCATGCGCTGTCGAATAAAGTCAATGCAGCTGTTAATTTTTTAGTCAATCATTTGAGCGCAAGATTTCAGGTAATCATATATACGGAGTTCTCTTTTAGACCTGCTAATTTTGTTGACAATAATCAGATCTTTTGAAATGAATGCTGATAATATGTTTATGGGGTTGGACTCAATGAAATCATGATGTAACTTTTGAGTAAAGTTGATCATGTCGTAACAAATGCCGTAGAACAATAATTTATCCCCGTCCTTGGGAATTTAAAGTGTACAGCACCATTCAACCTAAAGATATGGTAATTGCATATTGAGTTACAGTTAAGCTTGTCGGAAGAGGAGTTAAGATTTGTTTTTATTTCCAAAAATCTTTGTATCCTCTATAGTATAGACTACACTTTTACCCTTGTACACCTCGTGCTTTTCTTCATGTTGTCCTAGTCCCAGAAGCTACAGATAAGGTAAGGTGAGTCGTCGTCTTCATCAGGTCAAGGCAGAGCCAGAGTTTCCTTTCCTTCGTCTCGTTTCACTACTTTGATACACTTAAAGCGGTTTGCACAAGTGATGAAGAGAACAAGATCAAAAGCAATCAATGCAGCTGACAAGAAGAAAAATCTGTCCATATGACCTTCATTTAAGTTCGGAGGAATCCAACCTGGTTTCCCATGCTTTGATGTGACCTTCATAACAATAGTCACAATTATAGTGCAGAGAAAGCTACCTAAAGCCGATGAGGACATTGATAAACCAAGCCCTAAACTCTTTAATCCATCAGGGATCTGTGAAGCAAAGAATTCCCATTGTGCGACATAGATGAATGCTTCAGAAACTCCCACAAGCACATACTGTGGAATTTGCCAAAAAATACTGAGAGAACTTGTTTCTCTTTCATTAGCATACTTGAGTCTACATTGCTCAACTATGCCTGCAACTATCATGGCAATAATCGATATCACCATTCCCATTCCCATTCTTTGCAGCTCACTAGGAGTCTTTGGTTGTTTCTTGGTTAGTTTGACGTATAATGGTACAATTACCTTCTCATAGCATATGATAAAAGTTGACGTGCTTATAATGTCAAAGGCAGTCATGCTGGCTGGGGCTATGTGGAAATTGGATACCTGTGTGTTCATGGCTGCTCCCTGCTCGACAAAGAGAGAGAGGACTTGTACAAATACTACAGATGTAACAATGGCGCAGAACCATATTGGGAGCAGCCTCAATACACATTTTACTTCCTCAACTTGTGTAACTGTACAGAGATGCCATGGATTTGGAGTTTGCCCTTTAATGGATAACAAGATCTTGTCTGATTGGGTCATTACAGCTGCCCTGTCAAGATACCTGTTGCCAGAAATAACCAACAGAGTTTATTAGTGGCCATTGCAAATATTATTATACCGAGGACCTCAATGTGATGAAAAGAACATTATATATGTTACAAATTAAACTCACAATAAGAGAAAATAGTAAGAAACTAAGGAGAAAAACAAAATATAAAGAACACAAATTTACTTGGTTTGGGTCAATTGAAAAGCTGACATCTACAGGTCTCTGACTCCATACCCTTTCAACACCTGCTTCTCTCAACAAAATATGTTTTCACCACTTTTTAAATATAACTGGAATAGGAGGAGGTAAAATCTCTCGTAGTCAGATTCACATATTTTTTAACCTATACTGTTAAGGCTGATTGTTAAGATTATGCTTATCTTTGACGTCTTTGAAGCCAGCACCAGCCATTTGTCACTAGTGCATTGAGAAGTATGAACTCAGAGATGTATTTTAGTGGACTTACTTGAAATCATCTGTATGTGATAGTCTTCGAGCACGTTCCTTTTCATCCTGGCTTTGAACTTCATAGAGCCCTTCTCCATGCAATGGCACATCAAGCTTTAATTTTCTGACACAAGCAACAATCACTTGAGAAAACCTGGAAATGGGATTGCCAGAGGGCCTAGTGTGTCGATATCTACAAGTCCCACTCAGTAGGAAAATCAAAGCCAAGAAGCCACAAGAGGTTGATATCCAAAAGGCCAACACCCATTTCCCCAGATTTTCTATGTAAACCAACACAGTCTCTGCAATCAATGATCCAAGGTTCAGCGCGACATAGTAATAGCTAAAGAATGCACTTTTTGATTTATTTTCTTCAGAATCTTCCTCATCAAATTGATCTGCACCCAATGTTGCCAGTGCTGGTTCTATAGCCCCACTTCCCAGAGCTAGCAAGTATACTGATATGTAGAAGCTAGCAACTTTAGCTGGTGATGGCTGGTTACATATGTCTCCAATCTTTCCACAACCCTTTGGTTCAAGCATGAATTCTTGAGTTGACAAAGACAATAGCACCAATCCCTGTAAAAGTAATGTAACTCAAAATTATTAAAGAGTTTCCCAAAGGTGTGAAAGCCCTCGTGCTTGTGTCCCATATGATAGTAGATAAGCTCGAGAGCTTGAAATTTCAAGTGAAAAAAAAGATGAGATTGTGAAAATTGATAGCTCTTTATTAAATTTCAAGTTTCGTATAATAGCATAATGCATTATTTCCAGACAAACCAATTCCAGTTACACCTATGAGCTCAACTCTAATGTGGCTAGTAAAAGTTCATCCCTGCTTGGCTCAAAATTTGAAAAATTGAGGAGCAAACTTAATATATCTTAGGCGAGCTAGTTCAGTTTAAGGCTGTTCATTTGGACCGTAGTCAAAAGCACTTGTAAGAAAGGTCAGAGAGCTCACTTACAATGACTAGAACAGCTTGAAACACAACACAAGTCAGGTATCTTCCCAAGTATGAGTCACTGAGAAAAGCACCAAACAGAGTGCAGATGTTAAGAGTTCCCATCCATGTACTAAATGTGTTTGCTGCGTCTGCATTGGACTGCCTTAACACTGATTTTGAGAAAAGAACCATATTTACTTCTACTCCGGTAAATGCAAGCGCAGCAAGTCCTTCACTTACTGAACAACAAACAGATCAGACACACTTTACGTTAGATTCAAAAGATATATCACATAAAAATTAGATGTCATTATATAGATGCTAGCCATTTTAAGTGATTTCTGCAAGATTGAGCATAGTTTGTTAGTAATTGATTTGTGTTCCTGTAAATGCTGGTGCTTTCTCTAAATTATACTTTTCTCTCAACTTCAGACTTGATTTGGTTCCAGAAAATGAGAAACAATTGAAGCCAGAATGGATGATTTTTCATTTCATTTTATTTGGTAAACTGTGCTCAATGTCTGCCACGTTGATGCCACTCAACAAAATGTTTATAGTACAGATGACAAGTTAACCAGGTAAATACCAAGCACCAGCAATCCTGCTCTCCATCCACCAGTTTTTTCTTTCATTGCTGGCTTTCCGTACTTATCGATTGTCCCATCTTTGGTGCAAGCATCCAGAAGTCCAGTTCCTCTTTCCTGCATGTCATAAATCAAGCTCAGAGATGATCAAGTCTACAAAAGTTAAATTTTATTGCAACTCTTAAGCATTTAAGATTGTCGAATGACACTTACCATTGGTTTTCAACCAAAAAAAAAAGAAAAGAAAGAAAAAGATAGTCCTATATAATGAAAACAGATAGCTACTGTGGTTGCAATGAACAGTTATTTAAGCTACTGCCACTCATATCAGTCCAATGAAAGCAAGAAAGTATCTACACAAGTTGAAGTAAAACAAAAAACAATAATAACAAGACTATTAGAAAAAACAATATGAAAGTAAAGCGAGATTAAGATAAGACTTTTCCAAAGTATACTAATCATTGAAAGTTAGAAGAAAGCCTCCATTTAGCTAAATATGTACTTTTATGATCACCTGTTGCATTATTAAATCAGCACTATGGGCACATCAGGTCCATCTAATTCTTACCACCCTCTTTTCCTTGATCCTCTTTAAAAAATAAAGGTTTTTGCAGCTTTGACCTGATGGAAATAAAAATCAATACTTCAGTTTTTGACATGCCATCGAGGCTCTTGGGACCTTCTTCTGGAATCCTATTTCAATGTTTTCTAAACTTGAATTCCATTATACTCCTGATTATTGTTCTAAGCTTCACATAAACAAAACAAGAAGTGGGCCGACACTATTAATTGTATGATATTAGGATTTAATTCAACCAAATTTTATGGCCATCCCACATTCTCCGCGGTTTGGTGAAAAAACAGGGCAAAGAAAGGTAAAGACAATAAACACAAGAAAACATTAGCACTCATTGTAGATCAGTAACTACTTTCTATTGACATTGCTTGATTAAAAATTTCCTGTCATGCATCCGTTTCATTTGCCTGAAGAATGTGGGGAAGAAAAGGGATGAGTTGATTACTCATGATTCATAAACACAGGCCTAGCTAGTAGAAAAATACTATTTTACTTCCCAAGAAACAAAAGTACATACAGACAGAAAGGAACTTGCTTTACTTCTGTTGCTTTGGGAGTGAACAGAGAGTGCTAAACCCTCAATCATGTCAATGGGATGCTTTTACTTCCTCCTTAACAGACATGCAAGAGATCAAATCTTGTTAAAGTGTAAATGGATCGGTCGTAAAGAGATTTTTTCAATGATTATGTTGTATATTTATTAACTTGAAAAACAAAAAAAGGTAAAGAAACACACAAATAAAAGGAATTGTATGCAAGACTGCAGATAATAACAGGAAGAAGCAAATCATAGTCACTTGACAAATTGCATTTCCATCATTTTGTTGTACAGCAATTATTGATTTGAAAAGCAAGAAAAAAGGAAAAAAACACAGAAAAAATGGAGGGATAAACCAAGTTACAATTTTTTTCTCTCCTTGTTTGAAATTCTGCCCACATATACTTATTGTAGTAGTATAAAATACTTAAAAGAACTTCTGCTTCACTACATGATGGATTTATACATATACAAACACTTAAAAGAAACTCTGTCTACGTACCTTGGAACTATTGCAAGTAACATAAATGTCAGTGTTGCTACTGGGCTGCTGTTTTGTCTGCATTTTTCTTGGCAATAGAGCCTGTGATAGAGAGAGAATTGAAAGGGATGAGTGACTGAAAGAAGGAAATTGATCCGAAACATTGAAGTATGAACTATTTCTATATTCAGAGGATACTTTGTCTCAAAGCGTGATCTATTCTATTTCAAAATTATTAATATACTGTATATATATAAAATAATATTATCAAACAAAATTATTACCAACACATAAAATTTAGATCATCTTCAACTCACAATATTAAATTTAATGTAAGTTTTAAGCTAAATTTGATATTTTAGATGTAATTTGACATAAATTATTTTCAATCCATTATATCAAATTTTTCACCAAACAAATATTTTATTCTTACTTTCTTCAATTATTACCAATATATTTATTTGCAAAATTATTTAATTATTTATATTTTATTTTATATATAATTATATTATATTTATTTAATTATATTACAAAAATAAATATTACAATTAATATTTCAATAAAAAAGATACTACATTGCACATCACGTATAACACAAAAACTATCACAAATCAAATATAGAATTCAATATATTTTTGTGATTTAATTCTCAAAATCAGTATTTTTATTCCACAAATAATCAATTAATGTGTCTTGTAGGATTATGAAATGATCTACAAAATTATTAAATTATTGTCTTTATTTATATAATATTTTATTTTTAAAATTTTAGTTCTCACTGTTTATGTTGTATTATTTTACTTTTGAATTTAGTGCATGTAATATTTCAATGTTTGTTAATATCATAATTTATTATAAATATTTAAAATTTTTAATTATTATAAATGTTATTGCAAAATAATAATCAAATTAAAAATAAATAAATAAATTTAATTATATAGGATACAAATGGCATTCACAATTGAAGTAGCACAAATATTGAGGCAAAATCGGAATATATGAATTACACTTGGGTTTGATAGCAAAAAGTATCAAATTTGATATTTTCACGAAATGCGAAAGATTGAAAATGCCTTGTAACTCCTAAAATGAGATATCAAAATTTTATATAATTTTTTAATTCTTAATAAACTCTTTTAATTTTAATTATTTTAATTATAAAATTATTATTATTAATATTTTATAAGCTGTGTGATCAAAATTTATGAAAACACTTTATAAATATATTTTAAAATAAAATAAAATATAATTTAACTTCAAAAATATTTTATAAAATATAAGAGCTTAAAATATCTTACCTTCTTGATATATGATTGGTTTGCAATATACAAACACATGGGCACAGTTCATTTGATTTTTAATATTGGGTAGAATAAGAGTGAAGTGAATAAAACAATTAGTTCATATCACATTGCATTATACTTTTTTTAAAAAATTAATATTATGCTGACATAAAATCCATGATTCCATATGTTTCCAGGTATTTTATAGTATGCGTTTTCAGAACTTCAATGAAAATAGATAAAAACTTGGACATTCACAAATTATTAACACTATACTCCCATAATTTATTCAGACATAAGATCTGAATTACAACGAATCAGATCCGACTTTCTTTTATAATTTGTAATACCCCACATGCAAAAAATACAATACAATCTTGAAACAAAATTTTATTGAAATTTTCATTAATAAAATGATATATTTTCAATTTTATTATTTTAGAAAGATTAAAATAATTGACTATAAATAAATTATACTAATTTATTTTTCTATTTTTAATACATGTATATAAATTTAAATATAAGTTTATCATATGATATAATTTATAATAATACTTTCAATACATAAATATATTAATTTTATAAGGTAACTAGGTATTTTGTATGATATATTATCGAATTAGTTGCAAATTTTAATAATAAATTTTGTAAGAGCTTGTCAATTTTTTTCCAAATATTTGAAATAATATCAAATTACAAATTTTAAGAAGAATGAATTATTCTGAGTCTCTTTTTACTATGCTCGCGACAAAACAAAACCCTGTGCCTGTGGCTCTCTCAAACTCTCTCTCTCTCTCTCTCTCAATTCTCACATGGCGTCTTTAGTATCCAACTTGTCTTGCACAGTTTCCCGCCTAACCCTTCTTCGCAAGCCCTCACTTCACTTCTCCATTAAAACTCTTCAAAAGTTCCAAGGCCATCGTAAATTGAGTAGACTCATACCGCCTTTTCTCCATACTTCAACTAATTATGTCTCAGCCCACTTTTCTGCTTGCCCAAAAGCCCAAACCATAAACACATTAGGCCAAGATGAAGAATTAGTTGTTCTGGGTATTGAAACTAGCTGTGACGACACTGCTGCAGCAGTAGTAAGTGTTGTGTGTGAGGAGGGGGTGTTAGATTTTTATGTAATTATTTGGTGGGCCGGGATTATTTTGTGAAATTAACGACAAAAGTTTTGTGGGTCTTGGTTATTTTTTGAAATGAATGATAAAGTTTGGTTGAATGTTTACGTGATGATAGGTTCGAAGCAATGGTGAGATTCTTAGCCAAGTTGTGTCTTCTCAGGTATGTATAAATGTGTTCGAGTGTGATAGTCCTAGCGTGCGTGATTTCTTGTTCTTTTTTTTTTTCTGTATTTCTTTTTGGGATGGGGGTTGGATTATTGATAGTGGAGACTATGATAGTCCTTGGTGGTATTTTGTTTGAATTTTGTTGGTGCCCGTTGGCATGGATTTGTTTTCCCTTTATGCATATATATTAATTTAATTCCCGCATGATGACTATGATTGCTTAGCCTTTAGCTATTCATGTTTGAGTGCCTTTATTAGATGCTCAACAGACATTTTTATGTAATGTATGATGTATGAAACTTGAAAAATTGAAATATTGTTACTTTTATTCTCGTTGATAGTTTAGGAGTTGAATATTGCATTGATAATTGAGTAACAAGCTTGTTAAAAGTGTTAAACATAAATGAGCCCATTCATATCATGTTGGCCTTGGTACATGCTGCACATGCCCTTATGTGTTCGCAGGTTCTTCTCTTCTCTACTGACATAACATGTTTGTTACTACCCAAACACTATCCTGAGAATGAACTTATGGCATCAATACTCATTTGGTCCTTCCAGAAAGAAAAAGAAGTAAATGGAGAAAATTTGTAGAAAAAATGAGAAAGGATTACCTAAAGTATGCAGTCAATTGATTTATCAGGTCAATGCATTGTTTCTCTTAGAGGGCTGAGAAATATTGGATATACTGCTGTTGGGTTTTCGTACAAGCATTCAATGTTACCGCATGCAAGTTTAGATGGAATCGTTTTGAAATTCAGTATCTAAGGATATGAACTCAAACTTTGGCATGTGTATGCTTACAGTCAAAAGATCAACAGAGGTTCCAACAAGTTGCCTTCATAGGTCCTAAAATTTTCTCATGCTCAAAGAACAATTGGTTTACACAGATAGGTAGAATGAAACAAAGTAATGGTTAGCAATTGATAACAGCATGAAAAAGTGATTCCATTTTACTCTTACACAAGTTGGAAGGGCTTTCACGTGTTCTTTTGACTCAAAACTAGCAAATAGTTGGTCCTTTGGTTGGAAGAATGCTAAATTTATTGTTAGTAATTTGGGCATCATTGATAACAAGGCTAGAGTTCAAATATGGGCTTTCTCAACCATTTGGTTGGAAAAGTGATTACACTGTCAATGTATGACGCGAAAAGGGGTAATCTGCTATTGTTGAAGCAGAGGGTTAGAACAAGAATGGATCATTATGTGAGGATTGCCACTGTTATTAACCAACTAAAGTAGCAATCTCTGAGAGTCATGGAGTCGGACAGGTGAGTTAGCAATCTAAGTGCTCTAATTCAATTAAACCTATTCTGGAAAGAGTGAAATTTATCTCGCCCTAGTGAGTGAGCTAGTGATCCTGCCTGGCAATACTTGCTTTGATACCTGCACAAACACCATAAGATTGGCCTAGGTGAACTGCCCTAACGACCTAAGAGGGTTATGCTCATATATTCTTTTACAACTGCTTATAAGTTGATCCTTTTTTTCTTCTCCATCGGAGATGGGACTAAATGAGTCTAACAATCCCAAGGTTAAATCAACATTAGGATAGTCTGACAAACAGACAAGGATCATATTAAGCATGTTGGATTCTACAGGTGGCTCCCGGCATGCACACCAGGTGTAACTTTTTCTACCCCATAGCACTTAGTTCTCACGATTATAGCTGGTTACTGATTGAAATCCCATTGGTCATGGCCTGGATGAGAAGCTTGCAACACAATGCTTTCTTCTATATTTTCATGAGCACCATGAAATTAGGCTAAGTCAACTCCTCAAAAGGCTTGAGCAGTTCGTGCTCATGAGCCCGTTAGCAGTCTCTTGTTAAGTGATCTAATTTTCTTCACCCACACGAAATAGGGTGGGTTTTCAGACATTTTGATGATTCTGATGGTGAATGGAGTTCTGGGCCTCTCGATTCTAATCACAGAAGAAGGTTAACAATTTATCTATAGTATAGCTTAAATGATGAAACTTTGTGTCTAAGTTGTAGAAAATACTAAGTGCTAAAACAGAGTATATTTCCAAGTGCAATGGGTCAACATGCCACCCCTGTGTCTCAATTCAAGTGTCCACGGTTACTGGAGTATCAATATAAGGTCTATATATTGCATTTCATGGACTTTGATCTTGATGACCTGACACTCTGGTTGTACTGGTATACTGTTATCTAGTTTTAATTTAGTGTTAAGAGAATTAGAGTACTCAACTAAATAATGTTTGTTTCATTCATTTTGATTGATGGTCAACACTTAATTGTTAGTTCAATTTTTTCTCCTGATGATATATGAGGATATTTGCATTTAAGGATCTTGCATTTTTAGATTCTTGTATTCCGATTTCCAAGCAACCTTAATTGTCGGTTCTACTTTTCGTGCTATGTAAAGATATTTATGTTTTGGTTATGGAAAATCTTGTTTATACTACACACTCAGGATGATGTACAAAGTCCATATGTAATGATGACATTTGGTTATTTTCTCCTATTTCACTCCAAGGCAGAACTGCTTGTCCAATATGGAGGTGTGGCTCCTAAAATGGCAGAAGAAGCACATTCACTAGTGATTGATCAGGTACAGATTTGCTGGCTTGGTACCATCCTTCTAATTTGTTTGCTTGATTTGCTTCATGAATCTCTGTCTTACACTGAGAGCTTTTATTACATTACTGGTTTTCTGCCAGTAATTGCATTTTATTTTTTTATTTTTAATTTGCACCCCCATCCTCCCTCTTTTTTTTTTTTTTTTGGTTTTTTCGTCCAGGATGATCTCCTGCACATCCATGGCATGAATGAAATCTCATAATTTGATCAAACTCAGCTACACTCAAATAAACTGTGTTCCTTCTATTGGGTGATAAGTGCATATCCTATTTTAATATTCTACCGTAGTAGTTAAAACATGCTCAGCTACATCATGCTCATGTATTGTCGATCATGTTATGTTTGTATTCTTTCATCATTTTTGTTAATTTCAGTTGGATTTTGTTAATGCCTCTGATTATATGATATTCTAGAAGTAATTTTTAAATGCGACATGTTATATCTCTTTGGCCATGGATTTCTTCAGCTGAAAATCTGATTAAATCATTCACTTATAAATAACTTGTTAAACATTGACTATCATGCTTACATTTCCGGGGGGGGTTACAACATAGAAAGTTGTAACAGTTTCAATCTTAGTGCTGTTATAATAAATTTCCTCTGACCTATAAGATACTCTCCGTCTGCAGGTAGTGCAAGAGGCTCTTGATAAAGCTAACATAACTGAGGAAGATCTTTCTGCAGTTGCTGTTACAATTGGTCCTGGGTTAAGCCTTTGTCTACGTGGTAATTTTGTTGCTGAGCCTTATGTTTCCCCTGTATCTTTCTTTCATCTCTTTCTGTTCTTGCTTATGCCCTATCTTGAGCATTATTCTCGACCATTCATAATTTGGCATTATGGTTCTATTCTTGATTTAATTAATGTTATGCCACAAGTTTCACGAAAGTTGTTGGATAGACGGAGAGAGCCACAGGCCAAGCACTTTTTTTTGGTCATGCTAACTTTGTGAGTTTTAACGACATTGTTGAGAGAAAAGCCCTTACACTGTGTTTATTGCATTTCGCGCAGTTGGTGTGAGGAAAGCTCGGAAACTGGCGGGTGCTTATACTTTACCCATTGTTGGAGTCCATCACATGGAAGCCCATGCTTTGGTCGCAAGGTAATGATGAGATTCGTCAAACTTGTTGACATTTTGGACAAAAGAGTAGAATATATGGATGTGTGTTCATTAATATGAACTTCTACTTACTGATTTTAATTTCAAAATTCATTACTCACCAGATGTTGGTGTATTTTTGTTTCTCCCCTTCAAAATAAACCGTTGGGGAGATGATTGAACTTTGGCTAGAAGCCTTCCTTAAAAAGGCGTACTGTGGTTTCATCATGTTTCTAGTTTGGGCTCAATTTTACATGTTTGAAAGTGACGATCTGCAGTGCATTTTCTGATGGAGAGAAATGATTTTGATTCTGTTATTACGAGTATCATTATTTTGTTATATCAATTTCATTAGTTTATGTAACCCAACCATGACAATAAAGATGGATGCTTCCACATGAATTTTAGTACTAGTAATGGAAATAAATGTGCTTATTAGGTATAGAAACCAGCCCACAGAACACCATGTGGATGTAATAAGAACTTTCTCAAAGTTCCTCTTAATTTGGAAAGAGAAACTAGAAGGGAAATGTAAACGATGTAAGTTTCTATTTTATAACAGGCTTGTGACATGTTGAAGACTTAACATGTTGATTTCATCTAGGTTAGTGGAAAGAGAGTTACAGTTTCCTTTCATGGCCTTGCTTATCTCAGGTATGATGATCTCTGCAGTAAAAAGTTTTTCATTTAATTTTTGTACTCAAATTAGTTTGCATGCATCATGAAGATTAACATGTATGTTTGACCCGTTTACTTAGGAGGCCATAATCTTCTTGTTCTTGCTCGTGATCTTGGCCATTATACACAACTTGGGACCACAATAGATGATGCAATTGGTGAGGCATATGATAAGACAGCAAAATGGCTTGGTCTCGATATGAGGAAGAGCGGCGGCCCTGCTGTAGAGGAGCTGGCTCGAGAGGGTGATGAAAACTCTATCAAATTCAAGGCTAGCTATCTTCTAAACCTGAATCTGGTCTCTATCATTTTGAGTTTAAACTTTTTGGACTGCAAGGTTAATGTTGTGACGTTCCGTAGGTCCCCATGAAACAGCATAAAGACTGCAACTTCTCATACGCAGGTCTCAAGACTCAAGTGAGGCTGGCTATTGAATCCAAAAATATGTAATTTATCTCTTAAGCCATTAGTTTTTCTCTGTCAATTGTTTTGCTACTTAACTTTCCTGGCCATTGTAAAGTTTTTACTCTTGAATATATGCACGTCTCACCATATTTGCTGCTGTTGTTTTTGCTTCTATTGAATTGGTAGTTATTGTGTCCTAATAACAATGGTAACCCTTCTGCCATGATAAAAGCAAGTAGACTGTTAGATGAAAGGTGATATCCATTTTTACGTAAATTATCACTGTCTAGGATTAATTGCCTCGAAGATATATATTCTTATCTATTCATGTCCATAGTCTCATCTGTAAATGAGAAACATACTCTTTTTTGTTTGGGGATAACGGTGCTTTGCGTTGGTTTGGATTTGTCCATTTAAGTGGGAAATGACAATACTTTCTAAACTTCCCTCTGGCTAGAGAGTGCTACAACATTTTAGGCATCCGGTGTTACTTTCCATTAAAACACCCTTGCATGAGTCAATGCCAACTGAAGATCTGAAGACAGATTTTAATAAACTGAAGGCCCAGATTGGTTGGTAATACATTTTATTAAAATCTGTCTTCAGATCTTGAGTTGACATTGACTCGTGCAAGGGTGTTTTTATGGATAAACCGTGCTTGAAATTCCGGAAAATGATCTAAAAGCAGCCTCATTTTCAAAACTCTAGATTTTAGTGTTCTAAATCTCCCTTATGCTATTTTAAAAATGAATCCCCATCTCTGCCAATCACATTGATTATTACATAAAATGGAATCCACATGTCAACCAACCATATTTCTTTGTTTTCATCTGCCATATATCAATATCGAACTCTAACTTAGCAAACAGTTACAAAATTTTAGAAACATCAAACTCACTATGTGAAATTACATTGAAACTAATTTCTTCTGTCCAGCTCTTGAATAGCGAACCAAATGGAGCAGAAATGTTATGAACTGATAAATATTTCAAATAAGGTGCATGGTTGATAGTCTTCTTTTTTATACATTTCTTAGATTGTTGCTCTGGTTTTCATTCAGATAACAAATCTTTCATCTCTATTAACCTTCACAATCGCTGACATTTCATTGATGGTGTGCAGTGATGCTGCAATCCCCATTGCTTCAGCTAGTAGTGAAGACAGAAGGGCTCGGGCTGATATTGCTGCCTCTTTCCAGGTAATCTATTCTGTTATGTTTTTCTCTTTTCTGTGCTTTTTTCTTGTGTATTGTGATAGTAAACCTGGACAATGCCATCTATATTTTGCTTTGGAAGATTCACAAATATTCCTGATTGCAGAGAGTTGCAGTATTGCATCTAGAAGACAAGTGTGAACGAGCAATTGAATGGGCATTGAAGATTGAGCCTTCTATAAAGTATTTGGTCTGTGAAAATACATTATTACTGGTCTTACTCCCCACACATTATTTGGAGGGCTGCTATTTTCTCTTCGCTTGTATTTTATGTCCTTCATGAAAATTTGTTGGCCATGACATCTATGCTATATTTTATCTTGTACAGGTTGTCTCTGGAGGTGTTGCATCTAATCAGTATATTAGGTCTCGGCTTAATAAGATAGTGGAAAAGAATGGCCTGCAACTGGTTTGTCCTCCCCCCAGCCTTTGTACCGACAATGGTAAGACAACTCTTCCGAGTGTTTGTCTCATCGTATGCCTTGCCGGTAATAGATTTGGTGCCCCATTTTGTCCAAGTTAAAAAAGATATGTTAATTTTTATAAATCTGAGATCTCCTCACGCTGATGGCCAAACAACTTGATTATAGATGGACTAAAGAATTTGTTAAAGGAAGCTACTTTGTTAACATACAAGTACACAGCTAAAAACCGCTCCAGACTACTTCCCAAATATGAAATTAGACTAGAATCTAATCAGTGCTGCCCCCACCCCACAGAAAGGGAAAAATGTTTTCTGAGTGAATTATGCAGTAGTATCAAAGGCGGATCCAGCTTAGCTTGGTCTGTTGGTCACGCATTTCATTGAATTTTTAGTTTTGAGTTTGGGACAACTACATATTTGAAGGGAAAGTCATCATCAATTTTCAAGAAGTATCTGTTGGTACTTGATTGGAAAATGCTGGAACAAAATCTCCTACGCATTAAATATGTGATGATAAAATTGTTGTAATCCAAAATTGAGCTGATCATAGTCTCCTATAACGTTCTTATGCCTTTCTGTTTATATAGGTGTAATGATTGCTTGGACTGGCATTGAGCATTTCCATATGGGAAGATATGATCCTCCGCCACCTGCATGTGAACCTGAGGATGCTGTGGTTTGTCTCTTTTGCTTTCATTATTGTTAGAGGTTTAATTTCGTGATACTGCTTTCGGTTTACAACAAATTTCACTTGTTTAAGCTTTCTTGACCACCACTATTTTTTTTATATATCCAAGGAACTTTATCTTTTCCATGTTGCTAATAATTTCTTTACATATTTGATCATACTATACAATTTTATACGCACTGAAATATGTCTGGAAATCAGCCCCTCTGTAGTTTCAGATTTATTGGCTACTATATTATGTTCTGCCTCAGTTCTTTCTTGTCTGAAAAGTTTGCTTCAATGAACCAGCTTGATCTCCGGCCAAGGTGGCCGTTGGGTGAAGAGTATGCTGAAGGAAGAAGTGAAGCCCGGTCATTGAAAACAGCCCGGGTTCATCCCTCTCTTACATCTCTAATTCAAGCATCTATTCAACAACCGTCGTAGCCTTCAAGCTCAGAGCTTGTCTTCCCTGTGGCTTATGGGGTGGATTCATCTTTTGATGATAAACTAAGTCGGCTTCTGTGATTTGTAACCATTCTTTAGTATAGATGGAAAATAGGTCAATAATAAAACGATGATGTTATGGTTTTGTTTGTTTACTTTTAGGGAATGTTTTCGTTCCCATAAATAAAATCAAATATTTAATACCATTTTTCTTCAAAACATATTTCTCTTCTCCAAAAATATTTTTAGAAAATCCTAATTAGTACTATACATACATACATACATATATATATATAACATATCAATTATTATATATTTTCATAATATATATATAACATTTCAATTATTAAAAATTTTTGTAAATGTTTTATTTATAGTTATATACTTATATCAATAAAAAATATTATTATAAATATCATCTAATTTTTATGTTGATACAAAAATAATATATAACAAAATAAAGTAAAATATGACACCATTAATTGGATAAAATTGCATTACGTATGATATTTATAGTAGAAAATATTTGTTTTTTAATAAATTTAAATATATATATTTTTTAAATTCATCGAATCAATAATTTTTAGAATAAAATTATGCATATCATATATTTCTCAATTTATTTTTTTAAAATACTCCATAATAAAATCAAATACAAAGATTTATATGAATATATATGTGCTAGTTATTTTGTAAAGTTGGGGACACCATATGTATTCCTTTCACATTATTTGACACTATTGATGTGCATTTTTACATGACATGACTTTGGATGGTGAAATTGGTTTGAAAAATAAAATAGCTAAATTTTGCTGAAATGCTTCAACCCTAATTGCTAAATTAAGGTTTTTAAAGTATTGTTTAAATCCATTTAAATATAAACTCACTTACAAAAATAATTATTCCCAACCTCTTAAGAAACAAAATATTTAAAAGAACACCAGTTTTAGGAGATTTTTATTGGCCGAAAAACAGAAATTAAATGTGGGGCGCTGGGAGAAATATCGTAAACCTCAAGGACTAAATTGATGGATATATTAATTATAATTTAATTGAATCCCCCGTTGAATTCCCATTTTATTACAAACTACTCCACTCCCCCACACTCAAAAAATAATCACTTTCGGCTACAAGAGAAGGCAAACCAGAGCGCGCGAAACCTCTCAAATAATTGCAAGTCTTCACGCACGCACACAGAGAACACACACTGATTGTGAAAATGGAAGTATCGAGTCTACCCATTTCTGCATCGCAGAGAGGAAAGTTGATATCAGCGGGCTACACTTCTCTCTCTTCTCTTTCCTCTGTCTCTCCTTCCCATTTAGCTAAAGGTATACATAAATCTTTAATACAATTTATTCTTCTCTTTGGGATTCTTTTGCGTTGATTTTTACGAGATGTTCCGTTTCTTTGGTGCTTGTACTAGTGTTGCTTATTTGAACTGTATATCGGATTATTTTTGTTTGTTTTTTTTTCGTTTTTTTTATTTGTCGAGTAGATTTGAAGATTTCGGAAAATGAGGCGGTAAAGATTTTGAAAGTTGCATCGGCAAGGAGTGGGTTAGACAAAATTGAGAACGGAAGTCATGCGATTATGAATGGTAAAATTAATTTTCCATTCTTTATATGTTGATGTGTTTTTTGGCGTAAGAATTGACTAATGAAGCTATGTTTATATGGTGATATATATATATATATATATCTGTTGACTTGCTTTAAATTCTTTAGGTCATGAATAGTTACTATGTTATCGGGGAATTTTTAGCCTTTTCTTTTAATGCTAGTGGAAGAATCATTGTCTGGAGCTGCTGAGTTCATGGGCTGAGATTTTTAATTTTTCTGCATCATGATATTTGTAAGTGTATTGATTTATATATCTCCTGTAAAAAGAAAAAAAGAAAAAGAAAAAAAAGGAAATATTTTTCTTTTTGGTTTAGCTTATAGTAATTAACAAAAAGTCAGAAACTATGATGCACATGCACGGACACGGGACACGACATTTTAAAAAAATTCTAAGACGAGGCCATTACGACTGTCCAATACATATAGATATTTTTATATTATATAAATATTCATATGAATGTATACATCTACATGCATATATATATTTGTGTGTAATTAATGTAAGATTAATTAGAGATATCGGTGCGACTACAAAGAAAAAGTAGTTCATTTCGGTGATAGTGTTGGGATTCTACTACAGTGATTTGTAGACTATGTATTTAGTGAAAAAAATAGTGTTGACTTTCACAAGAAAATGTAAAGAGAGAAAAAGGGAGTTTAGATGAGGTAGAACTATTTTTTCAAGTTTTTTTAGAAAATTTTGTTTTATTGTTAAAGTTTTTTTATCACACACACTCTCTCATATATGTGAAAATTCGAATACGCCACCGAAAGTCTCGGATTTTTTATTTTTTTGTTTAATTTATGAACATGCCAAATGGCGTGTCGGACATGTGTCGAAGGCGTGTCGTGTCCAACACCATATCCGACACGACACAGGTGATTTTGTGAAGTGTCTGTGCATTATATGCCAACTATTAGGCAATTGTTTACTAGGAGATTAAGTTGCCAGTGTTAACTTGCTTATGAATTATTATTGCTGTAGGAGACTATATAGTGTTTATATGTGCATTTTCACATTTAATAATCTCATGTTTGCAAGGAATTTGGAATCTAATAACGCTATGAAGTGCAATAAATGTTTGTGTAAATCAGCTTTTGGAAAAAGGGAACAATCGGTCAGGATCCCTGGTTTGTTGAGGCACTAAAAGCTCCAGAATAAGCATAGAACAGGAGATAAATTGGATTGTATCTCTTTTTGTTGTTCTCCTGTTTGAAAATGTTTCTAACAGTGTTTTAGAAATAAGATTAAACATGTAGTCAAATATCATAGGAGTAATATGTTGCTATTTTCACTTGTACTACACAAGTTTAGACAATTTCTATTACATATCAACCAGTAACCAAGAGGAACATACCACTTATGTGTTGTTGAAACTATTTTTTGAGCAGCTATGGTTCGTTTGTTAGTATCTTTATGTGATTCAAATACTGTGCTTTTGCATGTGAAATATGTGAAGGTATTTGCGCTGGATTCATTAATTGCAACTCCTTTACAACCCATTTCTATCTGTCCATTGCTGGATTTGTGGCAGTACAGTGTAGTGTTCATTTCTTTCCAATAAATCTCTCAGTCTACTAAATGTTGACCCAAGTATTTGTTACTTGAAAAGTAAATATATTCCAGTCCAAAGCTCGAAAATGCAGAATTTAGTACGTCTTTCCATTGTTACGTAATTTAAGATAAGCCCACAGCGCCATTGTTTTGCAGTTGAAGATGTCTTGAATCAGTAAGTTTTCACATTTCATTTTGTGTAGGAGCACAGACAGCATGGGATATGCTACATGAGGAGGAATCTTCTATATGCATCACCACGTCCTGCTCAGATTTGGATGAAATCCTAGGTGGAGGAATTCGCTGTAAAGAAGTTACTGAGATTGGTCAGTCAGTGCACATCATTGTGTGCCAGTAAATGTTATAACCATGTAGGATTACTTTCATTTTTATGTATATTCTTACTATAGTTTCTGGTCCTGATTTTATTAGGTGGAGTGCCAGGCATCGGTAAAACGCAACTTGGGTGAGGAGGATTACCCCAGTCTACTGTTCTTACAATAGTTGAGAATTTACTTTACTATTTTTTCATCCTAATCTACAATGGATAAATGTAGCATTCAACTGGCAGTAAATGTCCAAATTCCAGCTGATTATGGTGGCCTTGGGGGAAAGGCAATCTATATAGGTATGTACATTCAGGATATTTTGATAGCTGACTGTTGTGCATATGTCATTGCTGTTATCTCCTGAATGTTCAGCTCATAGCATTGCATATTTTGATGCTCAGATACAGAAGGCAGTTTTATGGTGGAGCGTGCCTTACAAGTTGCGGAGGCATGTGCTGAGGACATGCTAGAATATAATGGCTTGCTGCGAAGGGATTCTCTAGCCTATGGAGTAGATAAACAGCCGAAGGCAGATAAACAGCCGAAGGCATTTCTTGATAATATATTCTACTTCCGCATATGCACTTATACAGAGCAAATTGCTGTGATAAATTACTTGGAGAAGTTTATCTTTGAGCATAAAGATGTGAGTGTAGCAAATTGCATGGTGGCTTAACCTGTGGCCTTCAACAATATTTTAATTAGAGTCTGCATGGTTTTTATAGCTCTGGTGTCTTGCTGTTGTCGCAGGTTAAGGTTGTCATTATTGATAGCATCACTTTCCACTTCCGTCAAGATTTCGAGGACATGGCTCTTAGGACTCGACTACTTTCTGGAATGGCATTAAAACTGATGAAACTTGCAAAGAAGTTTAATTTGGCAGTAAGGACATCTGAATTATTGTCATCGTGCAAGAAACTTTTCTACTTGTTGGCCCTATTAACTTTCACCACCATGTAGTTCCCATTGCATCTAAGTTCCCCATCAGGATGTTGCTGAATTTATGGTTCATGCAAACACTTCTGCAGGTAGTTCTATTGAATCAAGTAACCACAAAGTACAATGAAGGTTCATTTCAGTTAACTCTTGCTCTTGGTAAGTTCCCTACATACATCAGAATGATTTTCAGTTGTTTTCATTTTTACATAGTTTTCCCTGTGTTTACTTTAGATTTCCTGAGTTTTTGTTTGTTTTCTCCCGAGGCATGGGTGGGTACTAGAGAACTAGGAACCTTATAGAACTTAAACCACAGATATACGTTCTTCTAACCTGGAAACCATGCTCAACAGGTGACAGCTGGTCGCATGCTTCTACAAACCGGATTATATTGTACTGGAATGGCAATGAGAGGTATGCATATATTGACAAATCACCATCTATGCGATCAGCATCGGCTCCATATGCTGTTACAGGCAGGGGTATTCGAAATTCAACTTCAAACAGTAAAAGAGTTAAATTGATGTAGGCTTTCGGTTAGTGAATGAGCTGCACATTTCTCTTGGATAAGGTAATCAAGGAATGACCTTCCGGATTACGAGGTTCCAACCTAATAAAGTATAGACAAACTGCTAATCATTTATTGCATGCTTCTTAGGGTAAATCCTTAACCGTTTCTGTAAATCCCTCCTCCTTGCTTCACTAGTGAATTTCACTCAGTTTGAAATATGCTTGTGCGTCCTTTTTTAAGTTATTAAAAACTTGAATACCTTATTATTGGTACTCTAGTTTTTGTTTAATAAGATTAAACTGATTGATCACAATGCCTATATTCTACAAGTGATGGATCCTGCCGTTCTCTAACTTGTACCTGTTCCTAGTATAATGTTAAATTTCAGACTGCATTCCTTGTTTCTTCAGCCTATTTTTTGTCTTTTTCCACGCTTAACGGGTTAACCACAAATAACAACTGTTGGTGTTTAGTGAAATATATCCCCAAGAATAGTGACCAGAATATTGGTAAATTTCTAGTTCAATTTTCTTCAGTTTCTCCAAATGGTCATGTTTGTGAATTTTCATTCATCGTAATACCAATTTCTATACATTATAACGTTGTTTTCTTTAGAAAAAGAATTGGTCAGATTGCCATTTATTGTTATTAGTTTCTATTACAGTAATCAGGCTATGCTTTTCTAGTCAAAACATAAAGAGTTCAAAATTGTTCCCAAAGTATCTTTGAATGCCACCACAATTTCTTTTTCTTGTTCTTGTTCCACACTACTATCTCAATCCGGTTAACAAATCAACTGGGAACAGCTGCAGATGAAATGGGTTAATTCAAGTTTCAATAGAAATGGCTTTTTGACCAGCCAATAAACGAAGAAAGAAACATAATACTGGCTTTACAGTACTGCATCAACTTTGAACTTTTGAAGTTTGGTTGTACCTACCTCTGTTAGTGAAACATACATTGATATAACAGTGACTGATGAAAAATTGACCACCTACCCGTTTTGTATGATGCGCCTTTAAATATGGAAATGAGGAATTTAGCTGGTGGATGTGGCCCAACACCAATTCATTTGGGTTTTTTATGTGCTGCTTCTTGAACCATGGTTTCCGTAGCCAATGACAAGGAGTGAATGTGGTCAAATTTTAGATTATCTTATTATGATTTTTTAAAATTTAAATCTCGATTTGAATCCAAATCTAATGATTTAGATTTGTTAACTTATTTTATTATTTTTAAAAAAATTTAAATATATTTTTTAATAGTATACAAATATATTTAAAAAATATTACATAAATATATATAATATATTTTAAAAAATAAACGATGCTAGCTCGGAACATGATGAATTTAAAAATAAAAATTTAAAATCTATTTAAAATTTATTTATAACAGTAAAAATTCCACCAAAATTTTGAGTGAATTTTAATTTAAGTTTGAATCTTCCATTGACATCATTATGCCAGTGAGGTCTATTTTTTATTGGACTACATCCTGAACTTAATTTTATTTTTAATCTAATCTTGTACTAGTTTAATTAGTGACTAAAAGTCTGATAATCATCAAAATAATGACGCACTTAATTCATTGTTTGTCTTTAAAAATATAAAAAGAAAACACACAGCTTTAGTTTTACAAACCTTTTGCAATAACTTTTGATCCTCTGTTTGGGACTCGTTCCTTTTCCCATTTTTTTGTGGTTGCGTAAAGAAGCCAATAGAAGACATACACAAAATTGCAATATGTAATTAGACAAAAACCAACTCTACAAGATTAACAAAATTGCAGATTATCCTAAGTATTATGTAAAAACTATAAATTCAAATGCATAATTTGAAATTATAATCTTTACATCTTTGATAACATAAAAACTTTTCCTCATTAAAATGAAAATACTAATTAATGCATTTCTCTTTGTAATAACTCATAATAACTCATGATAAAATAATTTTTAGTAAACTCAATCTCTAGTAAACTTGCTGCCTTTTTTTTATTAAAAAAAATAAAAAAATCCTACGTCACACACACACACACACACAAACACACACATTGAGCTTAAACAAGGCCAAGTATAGCCTTAGGAGGCACAACAAGCCAATGGTACCCCTTTTCTCTCTTCAAAAGTTCACCAAACAAAGCAACCCACGCCAACCCCCACCGCCCCTCCAACACACCAAACCAAAAAGAAAAAATAATTAAAAAAAAAACATGCATAGTAAGTATCACCAAAAATTAGTTACTTTTTTTAATTAAAGTTCAGTTACTTTTAATAATATTTTGTCTGGAAGAAGCTCTCAAGTGTGTCATTTTTTAAGTGTAAATCGAATTAAATTTACTTAAATTCTATACTGGGACATATTCTTTCGCAATTAACAGTATTGATTCGAGTTCTTGTAATTGTTATATATGAGATCACAATTATAGTATGTAATATCAAGAATCCAAAATAAATAATTAGATAATTAAATAATCTATAACTTATATTTTTGAGTAAGTAAATAATTTTTCCATGTGCAAAGATTTATGAGATAGATTTGATATGGTGTATTAATTCACCTCAAATTATACCATGACTTTATGCTAATACACAAACAATTATTTATATGTACATATATATATATATATATTTATTTGGATAAGTAGAAATGAATAGGATACAAATAATTTATTTTTTTTTGGCATTTTTCTCTTTTGGCAACTTTGAAAAAATTTAAAAACCCACACCTCATATTTTCTTTTATCTTCTCCCACTCTCCCACCAAAGTCTCAATTCATTTTCGACAAACACAGAGAAACAGAGAGCAGAGCCATGGCTTCTTCTTCTTCCCTCACACTCTCCCAGGCCATCCTCTCTCGCTCCACCATCCCCCGCCATGGCTCCGCCCAGCAACTCCACCCCGCTCCCACCTCCTCCGCTCTTTCCATTCCCTCCTTCTCCGGCCTCAAATCCGCCTCCTCTTCTGCTGCGGCTTCTGTTTCCCGCCGCCGCACCCCCTCCATAACCCGCCTCGCAGTCCGCGCCTCCGCCGCCGTCGAGACCCTTGAGAAAACAACCGACACCGAACTCGTGGAGAAGTCCGTCAATACAATCCGGTTCTTGGCAATTGACGCCGTTGAGAAGGCGAATTCCGGGCACCCTGGTCTGCCCATGGGCTGCGCTCCAATGGGTCATATATTGTACGATGAGGTGATGAAATACAACCCTAAGAATCCCTATTGGTTTAATCGTGATCGGTTTGTGCTCTCCGCTGGACATGGGTGTATGCTACAGTACGCACTTCTTCACCTGGCCGGATACGACGCCGTCAAGGTCGAATCTTTGGCTTTTAATCTATTTCTCAGCTCATTTCTCACTCATTTTGATCAGCGAATACATGACATGCTATCTGCTCTGTGAAGTAGGATTTTACGTAAAAAAATTTAATGGGAGATGGATCTAAATGGGGTTGATTTTAGATATTTGGTTTGGTGATATAATTTTTCAGCTATGGATCTGGGTTTCTGGGATGTTTTTGGATATCTTTAAATTATTTCAGAGGTGAGTTTGTGAGAAAATTGTTAAAGATTTGGTTTTGGAGGTTAACTGGCATTGCTGTTTCTTGATTGAGAAAAAAATTAGTTTGCTTATTTGTAGGGATTTCTTATATGCTAATATTTTCAGCGTGTTTTGGTTATTCAATGCTTAGTTTGTTGTCGAATTTACTCTCTAGTATGTTTTTCGCTTGGTTTTAAATTCATGTTTAGTCAGTGGATAGTTGCTTTTTCTTCTTTTCATTTGGTTTATGAAGCCAATCATTAAAGTGTAGTATGCTGTTGTATGTTAGATATTTCAGTAGCCTCATGAGCATTTCATATTTTCTTAGCTGAACGCTATGTACTTCACAGGAAGAGGATTTGAAGAGTTTCCGTCAATGGGAAAGCAGGACACCTGGTCATCCTGAGAACTTTGAGACACCTGGTGTTGAAGTCACCACTGGTTAGAATCAAGTCCTGAAATTTATTTTCATTTGATTGCACACATTGAATCGAGATATGTAAATCTGACTGTGATGTCCACATTTACTTTTGTGTAGGCCCACTTGGTCAAGGTATTGCCAATGCTGTTGGCTTGGCACTTGCAGAGAGGCACTTGGCTGCCCGATACAACAAACCAGATAGTGAGATAGTTGACCACTACACGTAAAGAACTGTTTTACTCATCTCTTCATGTCTGTTCTTTAATCAAGGATTAAATCCCTTATTGATATGTTTGACCAATGGCATTGGCTTGTACACAGATATGTTATCCTTGGTGATGGGTGTCAAATGGAGGGTATCTCAAATGAAGCCTGCTCCCTTGCTGGACACTGGGGACTCGGAAAGTTGATTGCTTTTTATGACGACAATCACATCTCCATTGACGGTGACACAGAGATTGCTTTTACTGAGAGCGTTGACACCCGTTTTGAGGCTCTTGGTTGGCATGTAATCTGGGTGAAGAACGGTAACACTGGTTATGATGAAATCCGTGCTGCCATCAAGGAAGCAAAGGCTGTGAAAGACAAGCCCACTCTGATCAAGGTCAGATATTTTCATGTATTGCGCAGACTGGAAGCGACATCAAGGAAGAAATGAGTCAAAAAAAAAAAAAAAACTCTTAAATTCTGCATGTCATATTATACTTCTTTGTCTTTGAATTTATTCGCAATTCGTTGATGGGAAAATAGTTCTTTTGCTGATTATTTTTTATTATTTTTGTGTGAGCAGGTTACTACAACCATCGGCTTTGGTTCCCCCAACAAGGCCAACTCATACAGTGTCCATGGAAGTGCATTGGGTGCCAAGGAAGTTGAGGCCACCAGAAAGAACCTTGGATGGCCGTATGAGCCTTTCCACGTGCCTGAGGATGTGAAGAAGTAAGGATGTCTTGGCTTACTTGCCAGATTGAGGATTATTACATTTCTTTTTAGTTGAATACCAAGTGATTTTGAATATTCTTTGTGGCAGCCATTGGAGCCGACATGTTCCTGAGGGGGCTGCTTTTGAAGCTGAATGGAATGCCAAGTTTGCTGAATATGCGAAGAAGTATCCAGAAGAAGCTGCTGAGCTGAAATCTATCTTCACTGGTGAACTCCCCGCTGGTTGGGAGAAGGCTCTTCCTGTGAGTGGTTCTTTGCCAGTTTTGTTACTATTAATCTTGTCTTCGAGTGTCAATCATTTTCCATATACATGAATGAATATTTTAATAGCCTGAGTTAGCAGTTTTGAGTTAGGATATGCTTGAGGATATGAACGATTGTAAGAAAACTCTTGGCAGAACATGTCAATATGTCATTCTTTTGTCCCAGACAATGCGCAATTGCCGTAAAATGAAGCATGAGTATAGTTTTTAATTTTTTTCCTCTTTCAAAATAGTGTGCCAACCCATGCTCCTTCCTCACAAGTCAAAATTTTTGCCTATGATTTGCCTTCCTCAAATATATTTCTTACTAATATGGTCTCTTGCTTCAGACATACACTCCTGAGAGCCCAGCTGATGCCACCAGAAATCTATCTCAGCAAAATCTCAATGCTCTTGCAAAGGTTCTCCCTGGTCTGCTTGGTGGCAGTGCTGATCTTGCCTCCTCCAACATGACACTTCTGAAAATGTTTGGCGACTTCCAAAAGAACACACCAGAAGAGCGTAATGTGAGGTTTGGTGTCCGTGAACATGGTATGGGAGCAATCTGTAACGGAATTGCCCTTCACAGCCCCGGCCTCATTCCCTATTGTGCTACCTTCTTTGTGTTCACCGACTACATGAGAGCAGCCATGAGGATCTCTGCCTTGTGTGAAGCTGGAGTTATCTATGTCATGACTCACGACTCTATTGGACTTGGAGAAGATGGACCTACTCATCAGCCCATTGAGCACTTGGCAAGTTTCCGAGCGATGCCCAACATATTGATGCTCCGTCCAGCTGATGGGAATGAGACAGCAGGTGCATACAAGGTGGCCGTGCTCAACAGAAAGAGACCCTCAGTCCTTGCCCTTTCTCGGCAAAAGCTGCCCCAACTTCCTGGAACCTCCATTGAAGGTGTAGAAAAGGGAGGCTATGCCATATCAGACAATTCGTCTGGTAACAAGCCTGATGTTATTTTGATTGGAACTGGTTCAGAGTTGGAAATTGCAGCAAAGGCTGCTGATGAACTCAGAAAGGAAGGCAAGGCAGTTAGAGTTGTCTCCTTTGTTTCTTGGGAGCTCTTCGATGAGCAATCTGATGAGTACAAGGAAAGTGTCCTGCCAGCTGCTGTAACAGCTAGGGTTAGCATTGAGGCCGGATCAACATTTGGCTGGGAGAAGATTGTTGGAGCTAAAGGGAAGGCCATTGGAATTGATCGATTTGGGGCTAGTGCACCTGCAGGAAAAATATACAAGGAGTTTGGCATCACAGCAGAAGCTGTTATAGCCGCAGCTAAAGAATTATGTTAAGCTTTGGTGGTGGAGCTTCTTGGTTGCTTGTGGCAGAATTACTCAGATGTGTATTTTGGGGTTGGTGAAATTTACTGAAAGCACAGCAAAGGACTTGGTTCGGGATAGCTCAGCTGAAACTTCCTAATAAAGAAGACAATTTTAATCTCTTGTTTCCTTTCTTGAAATTGAAATTGAGCAGCATCTTTTGCAGTATAAATGTGATCATAAGAGATATTAGGCATATGAATCCTCCTGAATTTGTACACTTGATCATCGTCATGATTTTGTAACTCAATGTGTTTTCGCTTGATTGCAAGGTTCTTGTTACAATTTTGCCAAGTTGATAAGGAAAAAGAGACGCGTTTCCTTCACAAGCTGCTGTCGGGTCTTTCAACATGATTTCTATCTGATCAGAAAAATTATTTCATGCTAACCTAGCAAGGCTGCTGATCTGGATTCTTTAAAGCCAGGAACTGATCCAAATTTTAGTTTTTGGAACCATATTTCACCCTCCTATTTCCAAATGTTGCAACTCACAGGGGATTTTTCAGAACACTTGTGAGAAACCATACTTGGAATGGGGTAGGAGTTTAGTGGCTTAGACAGGGGTTATATTTCCCCATCCATAATCTTGTTTGAAATGGATTGGATTATGAATTCAAGCCACTGAATTCATAAAAAGGTAGGGCAATCCTAATCTCTTCAAGAAAATTGAGACCCTTCCAAGCAATACAATGTAGGGCCATCAATCCAAGAGGGATCCATCAACTAGTGTGTGGTTGTTGAAGGAAGCTTGTTATATGCGGTTGTTGAGAGGTTTGAGCTCTTAGCTTGGCTATCCACATTGTCTCCTACTCCCACTTTTTGGCATCACATTGATTAGTATAAGGTATGGGGATCAGCATGTTAATCTGAATGCTTTCGGTATTTTGGACCCTTTTTTCTTTAGATGTTGAAAGCTATGTTTTTAATTATTTGTATTGGCTGTGAAGGGACCATAATGACATAGAATAAGCCTAAAAGATCAGCATATTCTCTCTCTCTCTCTCTCTCTCTCTCTCTCTCTCTCTCTCTCTCACACACCACACACACACACACACACACACACACAAGAATCCATCATCTAAGAATCCCAACCAACCTAAGCAACTATAAATTTCTCTTTTTATTTAATACATGATTACATGGATGATAAGTTTGATCTAATTAAAATTTTGTGGGCATTAAAAATAGTTACAAATAATCCAATTCAATCAACATATAGGAGTGCTACCCCAACCCCCAATCTATTTATATAGATACAAAGCAAGGATAATATGAAAAAAAGGAAACTAACATCGTTTTATTGCTTCTGCAATGATTATATATTGGCAAGTTTCAATAATTTTCCTCCACTGAGTTCAGTACCTTGTTCTAACCAAAGAAAAAAAAAAAAAAAGAGCGAAGGAATTGTTACCATTACGGTTTTTTTTTTTTTTTTATCTTTAGTGATGTAAAACAAACTCTCTGAATTACATTGTGAGGTTTCACTGTTTATGATCATTTAATTGGGATGTGCATGAAATCAGTAAATTAGGAAATGAATCCTTTAACAATACAAATATATATTATTAAAGGGCAAAAAATATGAAGAATATGAGAACATATATATATATATATAATATTATCACGTCATTCTTGAATCATAGTTGTAATACACGTACTACTTGTGTAATAAAAGGTTTTTATGACATTTCACACTACTCAACTATAAATTTAGCTTCATTAAATTTAGTTAGTGGATGAAGGGAATTGTCAGGGAAAATTATGTCCGGCATCAAAATGGAATCTGTCAACCTTGGCATCTTAGAACAAGTATCCAATCTTTCATGAATTAAATTACGAAGTGTTCTCTTCATGTTTTCATAGCAATCCCTTCACATTTATAAATCCACAACCCTTGCTAACAATTGTAACCAAATAAAAGAACTCTTCTTTTAACATTTTAGGCCCTTTTCAATCTAGATTTATTTTTTAACCCCAATCCGAAAAAAGGAAAGAAATAAATAGTAGCATTTGATCAATATTGCAAATCGATTTAAAGATCTTTCACTCTATTTTTTTTATTGCAATCAACATGACATGTTTCACTATTATAACAAAATTTCCAATCAAAACTTAGGATCTTAGTCGCATGACTCAAATTTTAAACGAAGTACTATCCCTAAAATTAAAATTTATTGAAAAATATGTTATCGTAAAATAAGATTGTAAGCAACATTTTATCAAAAAACTATGTCATTTGAATCTGAATTAATGTAATATATCGATATTAAGGTAATAGCGTCATACATATTACAAACTCTTGAAAGCAACATGTAATTTGATAGATTCCTTGCACTAACAATGAGAATAAAAATTGATGTCCAGATGCATGTACCATACAAATTGGAATTCATTATTAGAGTATCCAAATATTTGTATTTGTATATTTATTTTCGTTTTGCAAGACTGAGAGGCCCAATCAGCCCACTTCCAAATCTATGCCCAAAAACAGATGGACTGGTGCAGCTACCAAACATTGTGGTGGTTGTTGGCCGTGGTTGGTGGTTGTGGTTGGTGGCCCTGGTCAAGATTCAATTATTAAAGTTAAATTAAACAAGCACAAATTTCATGGGTCCTACATCTTCAGTCTACATAGCTAGTCACAATTATATATAAGTATAGTTTTCCTTTTTATTTTTATAAAGGTAGAATCACATTTTTTTTGGGATTTCTACAATATAATATAAGACCTTACCAAATAAAAAATAAATAAAAATGTAACATTTATTTTTTTCTTGCCCTTTTGTTATCTTTTTCTTTGGCAGAAAGACTCATGATTGATTGCCTTCAAGAATAGCACCCCTACCAACTTAGAAAAACCACCTTTCCCTTCATTTTCTCCTTCTATATTTTACAATTTACAACCCTTCTTTTGTCTGTCTGTAGCATAAATCACATCCCTAGACCTTAACTAACAGTAAGATAATACAATTGATGCAGATTAAAAACTTAACTTATAGTAAATAATACATTTGATGCCTGTTGCAACCTTACCTTAAAATAACATTATACAATCGATGCATGCTACAAAAAAAATAAATACAAACATAATTTTATTCCAAATGTTGGAATGAAGATGTTATCACTTGAATATTGCCCAAACGAAACTATGAACTGTTATATAATAATTCTTATTTTTATTTTATAATATTATTTTTCTATTCCAAATGTTGGGAGGAAGATCTTGCCTATTTAGATATTGGCCAAGTAATGTTGTGACTGTTAAAAAATACATCAAATTATTAATATTTTATTTTGTGATATTATTCACATATTTAATTATTTATTTTAGTATTTTTATAATCGAATCGATAGTTAAATCGATTTTAATATCAATCGGATCGATTTAATCATCGGTCTATTCAATCAAATAAAATTAATTATATTTTTTTATTATATTTTATAAAATAATAATATAATAATAATAATTATTATGTTTAATATAATAAATAAATAATTAAAAAATATAATTAAAAAATTTATTATCCAAATAATAATATATATGACAAAATATTAAATTTAAATTTTTTAAATAAAAAAAATATTGATCGATTCAAATAATTTTTTATTAGTTTAATCGATTTTAATCAAATTTTTTATTTTTTATATCCAAACGGAATTGACCGACAACAATCAATTCTTAAAATATAAATTTATTTATCCACTTACTACTATCAAAATAAATATTATGAATTTAATGTGATTATTACCTATTTTTTGACCATCTGAAAAACTTTGGCAGACAAAGGTGGTTGGTGAGACGAGCACAATAGTTATTAGTGACACTGACCACATTTTGGCCCGCCAACCCTTACACCCTTCAGGCTTCACCTAACCCCTTCTCAACAAGAACTGGTTGCAGTTTCCCTGAATCGTAAAACCTGAAAAAACCACTCCCTGAAAAGCCACCATTTTTCCACCTTAATCGTTGAAACCGATTATTCTTACAAGAAATGGCGCACGTTACCAATATGGCTCACAAAATCCACTCACCCAAATTCCCAACCCCTAATGCTAAATCATCTGCTTCAACCTCATGTTCATTGTTTTTTGGCTCCAAGAATCTGAACAATTCATCGAAAAATTCGTGGGTTTTGAAGAAAAATTCAATCTTTACAGTTAAAAAGATGAGTCAATTGAAGGTTCTGGCTTCCGTTGCCACGGCCGAGAAGCCGTCGACCGTGCCGGAGATTGTGCTGCAACCCATCAAAGAAATCTCCGGCACTGTAAAGTTGCCGGGCTCTAAATCACTTTCCAACCGTATTTTACTTCTTGCTGCTCTATCTGAGGTAATCTTTACGTTTGCATATTGATTTTTTATTATGAATCCTTTTGTGTGTTCTTTAATGTCTAGATGTATTTATTGTGATTAAGGAGTTTGTTTGTCTGCATGAAGATGGGGTAGCTTTGATCTCTTGTGGTAGTTGAGAATACATAGTTTTTGTTAGATATGTTTGTTTCTAGATGTAGCTTAAGCTACTAAAAATGGTTAAGTAATAGAACTTTGTATTAACTTTTTACGAGATCTGAAGGTTAAAAAATTACAAAAATTGTACTATAGAAATCTCCAATAGGTTTTATTTCTCGAATATAAAATGCCTCTCCAGTTCATGATTATGTAGATATAATTGTGTCTTTGAATTCATATGTGGATGTGTAATATGTGTGTTTGTGATTTTAAGGTGGGTTTCATTTCTACTTGTGCTTATAGATCTTGGCCTTCAGCGATAGTGATTTTATTATTGCTAATGCAATGTATATGTATGTGTTTGTGCATATTTGTTTTAATGCTGAACTTGATAGAGCTCATTAAAGGAGCTTTATGATTCTACCAAAGAGCTAAAGAGCTTCTTGATATCTCACTTTATTCAGTATTCTATTACCCTTACCTTGTCTGATATGAGGACGAAGCCCATTTCAATCCAGTAGTGGGAGTTAATGCCTGAAATACTAGTGGTTAGTTCAAAGTTTTGCCATTTCATGAAACTTCTGCGACACTTCCCCATTTGGTTATTAGCAATATAAGATTCTTGGGGTTAGGGAAGCTGGAGTACTATGTGACAGAATAGTGTTCTTGGAATTTTGATAATTCCTTTGAATTGATATTTAAATGGACATGGTTTTGTGCGAATAATTCCCCTAGTGCCTTATGGTCGAAAACGGAAGTGTCCGCCCTGCGCTGTGAGCCTAGAATTTACAGTTCTTAGCATATACTAAATTTGTTTAACAAGATGAGAGAATACACTTTCAAAATTTCTGCTGGAATCTCATTTCTTTATGTGATTCAGAGGATAGCAAGTTTCAGAAAAGTGTCACATAACTGTTTCTATCTTTCTAAATATTGTCATGCTTTGAAGCTTTCAAGTTGTCTGTTTCATCGTCTCATTTTCTGTTACTGATACTTTAGGATTCTCTAGGCCCTTTGTCACTGGTTCATTTTTATGTGTGTTTTTCTACATATGATAAGTTAACTATTCATGGGTTTTAATTAAGTTTTGATGAATCTTGAATGTGCTCTATTGTTAGGTCTTGGGTCTATGTAATTTTTTGGTGATGTCCCTTGAATACTTATTACATATCATACACTTGTTTTCCAGGGAACAACTGTTGTGGACAACTTGCTAAGCAGTGAGGATATTCATTATATGCTTGGTGCCTTGAGGACGCTTGGCCTGCATGTGGAAGAAGACAAAGCTAAACAACGGGCAGTTGTAGGAGGCTGTGGTGGTCTATTTCCAGTGTCTACAGAAGCCAAGGATGAAATTCAACTTTTCTTAGGAAATGCAGGAACAGCTATGCGCCCATTGACTGCTGCAGTTGTTGCTGCTGGTGGAAACTCAAGGTATGCCATTAGGCTTTTTATGATCTTATATATTCTCCCATTTATAGTCCTTGGATACTTTTTCTGGGATTCTCTTTAGGCTCAAATGTTAGCCTGTGATCTTGACCATAATCTTTCATGAATTGTAATAGTGAGAACAAATGTTATATCTGCTAGAGACAGTTGGTGAACTAAATAATGTTGATTGGTCATTTGCACAGTAAGCTCCTGCTAATTCTTAATGTAATATAGTTCTTTCATTTCTAGCATTTTTTTATTTTTATGGCTTTCAGCTATGTACTTGACGGGGTTCCTCGCATGAGAGAGAGACCCATTGGTGATTTAGTCACTGGACTTAAGCAGCTTGGTGCTGAGGTTGATTGTTTCCTGGGCACAAATTGTCCTCCTGTTCGTGTTGTTGGAAAGGGAGGTCTTCCTGGGGGGAAGGTGGGTCTTCCTTTTATTTGAAATAGGTCTTCCTTTTATTTGAAATAGCATATTTGACATTTAATTGGGCAGTGTTATTTATGTATTCCTGCACATTACCATGTTGCATTCCAGTTGATACCTATTTTTGTTTCAAGATTCCTTGTTAATTTTCTGTCACGACAGACAAAATGAGTTGATTTTTGAGAAAGAAAAAGAAGAGGAAAGTATACAAATTTAGATTAGACACAGTACAGAGCCAGCCGAATTGCTTGTAAAATAACTCAGCTAATTTCTCTTGAGAATCTATGCCTCAAATTTTTCTGTCTTTCTTGTCACCTTTGCAAGATCTCAGAAACTCACCATATTCTTATGCAGCATTGGAGTGCTTTTCCTTCAGGTTTCTAAAGCAGGGAGTAAAGATTATATCTCTTTAGTAGCCAGTCCGGGAAAATAGAAAAACTATCACATAAAAAACACTCTTACACGAGACTTAGGAGATGATCATGTGTGAAAGCATAAATTAGAAGTCTTGAGTTTTCCGCCTATATCCCTCTTCCTGCCGGGCCAGTTTTGAAGCTTCTGATAATTTATACACTGAACAGATAAAGATGTATAATAATTCAACTTGCAATCCTGAGTGTTCTCTTGGTGCCAATTGATTTTATACTTTTAACTGATGTACACAAGAGTATTGGTCAAATTTTGGCCCTGGCTCTGCATTGAGCTTTTCTTCCTAATGTGAATTTGGAAATGATATACTGTTTGTAAAAGTTTAATGAGATTCTATGATTTATTTTTTCTCTACTTTTGCCTTACATTTGGCAGGTGAAGCTCTCCGGCTCAATTAGCAGCCAATACTTGACAGCTCTGCTCATGGCCGCTCCCCTGGCTCTTGGAGATGTCGAAATTGAAATTGTCGATAAGCTAATTTCCGTACCTTATGTGGAGATGACACTTAAGTTGATGGAACGCTTTGGTGTCTCTGTAGAGCACAGTGACAGCTGGGACAGGTTCTTCGTTCGAGGAGGTCAAAAGTACAAGTAAGTTCCTTTACGCTTGTGTTTAAACAGCTTTGAGAAACTTAATTTCATTGGAAGTTTGAAGTCTGTATTTTTCAACAGGTCTCCTGGAAAAGCTTATGTTGAAGGTGATGCCTCAAGCGCCAGTTACTTCTTGGCTGGTGCAGCTGTTACTGGTGGAACCATTACTGTTGAAGGTTGTGGGACAAGCAGTTTACAGGTACTTATTGCGCCATTGTTCTTCAGTTTTTGTACTTTCTTATACTAGTTGATGTCATAGAAGTTGTGGGAACTATTGATGAAAGTTTTATTTTTTCTTTTTTTCTTTTTTTCACTTTAGCACTTTAAGAATTTTATAATTTCAGTCAAACGGCATCGATCTAAACAGGATCACTGTTTGTGTTGTGTGCTGTTTCTATGTTCTCATAACGTGGATTTTCTGATTTTCTTTTCCTCATATTCTCTCTTTTGAAGGGTGATGTTAAATTTGCGGAGGTTCTTGAAAAAATGGGTGCTGAAGTTACCTGGACTGAGAATAGTGTTACTGTTAAAGGACCTCCACATGATATGTCTGGAAGGAAACATTTGCGTGCCATTGATATCAACATGAACAAAATGCCAGATGTTGCCATGACTCTTGCTGTAGTTGCACTTTTTGCTGATGGACCCACTGCTATAAGAGATGGTATGGCTGCCTTTACTCAGGGTTAAAATAAGTTTATACTAACCTCTCTTGAGCGATCATGATAACAATAACAACTATAGTAACAGCAGAAAATAGTACTACAACAAGGACAACATATATGGCTCACTTTGGGATGAGTGCATCCATACTTATAAATGAAACTAAAGGTAACCTAAGAGCTTCTAAGAACAGTAACCTAGTCTTTGGCTTTTTTAATTAGTTATGACCTATCATAACAATGTTTCATCCCATTACCATGAATATATGTAGGCATCTGGCATTTGAAACCCAATTTCAATGATCTGCTACATTCTGATCTCTTGCCAAAGTTGTGAAAACCACCGGAAGTTTTAATCATCATAATCCATGGTAGCTTAATGAACGAATACCATAAACTTTTGTGAAATGACAAATATGTCGTGGAAAAAAGACAACTAACATTTTCTGTGTTGATCTTCATCAAGAAATTTTAAATGTATAGTCCTGTAAAAGGGATTCCATTTTTCAGATAGGCAGAGGGTTAAAGTTGTGTAAAAAGGCTATCAGCATGATCATGAGTCTTCTACCATTGAGCCTCTTTCTCTGACACCTTTTCGCGGCTACCATGGCTTGGCATAACTCTGTGTAGAGCCACTTTTCCCATTTCATCCGCAAACAAGAATTACTCTTATCCACCGGACATATATTACTGGACTACTTCTATTCATATATGTTTTTTTAAAAAAATGAATTAGTATCTACTACTAAGCTCCCGGAGAGCATGATAATTGATCGGTTTTACATAATAATGAAGAACTTGTTAAATTTAAGTTTTTTGTTCTCTGCTTATTTGGGAGACTGATTTATTGCATGATAGGAAAAGAAAAAATGCCGAATGTCGTCGACTGAATTGGATAATATATTTCTTTATCTGGAAATTATGACGGGCCTTGAATAGGAGGGAAATTAAGAAATACTCTACCAGTATTTACATTGTGGAAATACAGTAATATGAAGGATGTGGCCGGAAAAGTAGCAGCATTGGCAAATCTAATTAAAATCTAGATTCCATTCTCACTAGATTTCTTATGCTCTTCTTTAACCCTCTTATCTTTTTGTCTTGACTTCTGAACCATAAAAGTCAAGATTTTGGGGATGCAATTGTTTGGTGTCTTCTCAGCTCCACTGAGATTGTCTGAATACAAATTAGGATCTAAGTCACCTTAGTCGGAAGCAAGAGCAGCAATGCTAAAGTAGTAACTGCTAGACTTGCAGGGAGAGTGCCTTAGAGTGTTCAGTAAAAATAATTAACAATATATATGTTTTTATATAATTCTCAAACTATAGGAAATTAACTCCTCAAAGTGGTCCATTGTGTAGAAGTAAGAAAGTAGCCCAGTTTTGTTGAGAATCACAGTGGCTCACTTTCCAACTCTGAAGTATAAAGACCAAGTTAAATCAGCGCATATGCTTTTTTATTATTCTGTCTGCATTATGAAACATGAAAAATAAGAAAAGAATAAATAAATAAAAATGAGCTGGAGAATCAGAAAGCCCATCATTCTAGTACATGTGGACCGCAACTGTCCAAGAAGTTCTGCCATTTGTTTTGGTTCCTGCCTGCTTTTATTTTCATTCCATTAATTCACCTTTTGATCTTCTTGCTGTACCGCCAACATCTTTATTTTCTCCAGTTCTCCCATATCATCAACTAGCCTCAGACCTTTTGGCTATGCCATGTTTGACGTGTCCTCCATGATCACCATTGTCCATTATTGCAGAGATTTTGAACTGACTGTTTGAGGTTTAGTAGAGTGACATAAATTTTGAGGCACCTAAGAGTGACTCCCACTCCGAGATCGACAGAGCGCAAGGGGTGGCCAGTGAATTATGTGACCTAGATTATAGTATTGTAGTATTCACGGGGGACGGAGTTATTGTCATTTTGTGTGGATAAACTTCACCAATTTCAAAAGACTGCTTACTACATAATTGTACATAGAAATTTTAGGTGCTACCCTGTATATCATCTTAACTTGTCATTCCCCAACCCTGCCTTCTTGTCTCTTTAATCTTTCCTGCCCAGCCATTCCGACTGCTTGCGAACACCGCGCCCCCCTCCCCCCCCAAAAAAAAAAGAGAAAATTCAAGACCTTTATTGCCATCAGCACAGTGTTCACCATCACCATAATACATACACTCCCAGCCACCCTCTTCAAACCTTGTAGACCTTACCGGATTTGATGACAATGGGTCTAATAACCTGCCTTAAATTTTTCTCTCTTTTTGATTTTTATCTCTTGAGTAAGAAATGGAGAAATTAGTTGGGGGTAAGTTGGGAAAAAAGGTTGTTATATTTATTTCATGATATATCTTTACAAACAAAAAGCAATGCCAAGATAAAGAATCCATGATTATTATTCCTGTGATCCTTGACCCATGTCTTATCTTGTCTTCTAAACAAACGGGCCTGAGTAAACGCATCTGTTCTCAATTCCTACATTTACCTTTGGCTCCCCTTGTTTCCTTTTTTATCTTTGTCTGCTTTTGATATTACTTTCCTGTTGAAGTAAATTGATCTTTCCTCGCATCTGTTTGCAGTGGCTAGCTGGAGGGTTAAAGAAACTGAACGGATGATTGCCATATGCACAGAACTTAGAAAGGTTTGTTGTTGCTTTATACGCTCTTCTGTTCCTCAAACCTTGTCTAATTTCCAGCTTTCTTTTATCTAAACAACTCGATGCCTGGATTATGATTTTATCTGTTCTATCCATATCTGCTGCCTCTCTTCCAAATTTCAGTTGGGAGCAACAGTCGAAGAAGGGCCAGATTACTGTGTAATTACACCGCCTGAGAAATTAAATGTGGCAGCCATTGACACGTACGATGATCATAGGATGGCCATGGCCTTTTCTCTTGCTGCTTGTGCAGATGTTCCAGTTACAATCAGAGACCCCGGTTGCACCCGTAAAACCTTCCCTAATTATTTTGATGTCCTTGCTACATTTTCAAAGCATTGAATAGTTTTCCTATGCCTAAATAAGGAATCAAGAACTACCATATGAAATGCTATCCACCACTTCCAGACATACCCTAGTGCCAATCCCTGATGAGGAAGAGACCTGCAGACCCCAAATTTTGCCATGTAATGACGACAAATATGCACTGAGATGTTGAGGTTGTTTGTACCATTAAAACTCTATTTAAAGTGAGAATCGTTTTGTTTGTAGAGATTGTTAATAGATTGAATGTACTGTGACCATTTCTGAAATAAATATTGTTCCCTTTCTGGCTCTACATCTTCACTCAAGTCCAAAGCCATTCAATGTGAACTTGCCCAACTTGTATACTCAGCGTGGCATGTAGAGGGCAATAATCATTTCAGTTACTCAGAAAAATATACATGTTATAACATGCAATTTAGAGTGTAAGAAAATTATTTCTTGCTTCTGCTTGTTCCTAAAATCATTTATTTTTCAAAAAATAAAAACCCTCCAATCTCCATTTGCATCTTTTGGAGGAAATGTCAACTTGAGGAACATGAAGTAAGAGAACTTCAGAAAGTATCTTATTTGCCTAATCAAATATGGTTTAATATGCTACTGATAAAATTATTCTTGTCACACACACACACACACACACACATATATATATATACATATATATATATATATGTTGCCGACTGTACAGGTGCAATGACTAGAAAGGCAATGGTACATGATGACAATTATAAAGAGAGAAGAAAAAAGAACTGTTTTAAGAC